>LPNX010522271.1:570891-595914 GCA_001517045.1 Pseudotsuga menziesii | reverse complement strand
GGAGATGGGGGGAGTAATAAAGTGAAAAATACATGTTATATATGCCTTCTATTGTCGATGACCTTACCTCCCAAGTAAAAATGTTTCTTCATGAATTCCTTTTAGCCTCACCCCTTATGACTATATCAAGTTTTTCCTTTTGGCCTCAATGCTTATGATTGTATCAAGTTTCTCATGGATAAGGATAAGCAAAGCAAATGCTTTGAACATTTAGCTTTCGAGTGCTAATCCATAAATTAATATGATAATTCCAACACTAGATAAAATAAAATATGCATACTAATATAAGGAGTAATTTGCATACTAATATAAGGAGTAATTTCCATGCCATACCTCATATATAGTGCACTCTCTTGAGTGGCATGTACCCTTAGGAGAGAGTATCCCTCTTCAATAGCATATCTCTATGACAAAGTGTCTTTCCACATTGTTTATTTTGGGTTGGAAATCCCTATATCAACAAGATCATGTTCCTCTTTGCCATATCACATAACATAACTTAACCCCTAAATTTATGCCCATTATAAAAAGGAGATGTTGTCACATAACAGAACTTAACACCTAACTTTATGCACATTACAAAATGTAAAAGGTACTTTAAAAAAATCTATGTTAAACCTATATTTAGGAAACACCCAAGGAATCAAAATTCTTGACATGTAAATTTTTTTTAAACATCAAAAAAAATTTAAGATAAAAAAATTGGATCCCTCTTAATAATGACTAAATCCAAATTTAAGATAAATCTAGATAGTATTATTTAACTAAATTGCAACATTAATACTTTTTAAGATAACATCATACAACCCACATAACTCGTTGGCCTTCTGCTCTCTCTATACATATAACCACCACCCACCGCCCCTTTAGTGGGCCTTCTCTCTTATATATATATATATATATATATATATATATATATATATATATATAACCACCACCTCGATTGAAACTCAAAGAAGCAAGGGGAGAGAAGATTATAAAGACGCCACCGATCTATATATAATGTTATTCCAGAATTGAAAAAGTTTGCATGTTTTACGTGCGATGATCGATCGAATGTGCGGTTCGTCGAGGAACTAGGTAATTCCCTTCTTAACATCCCATCCATTCTAAACAAATAGGAACTAGAGATTCATTCCAGCGAAATTAGCTCGAGCAGAAAAGACAGACATGTCTGCAAAAAGAGATGCCACGCTCGATATGCAGGACAGAAAAATGAAGAAGCAGAAGCCAGGAAACAAGTTCCCACGAGGTCTACGTAGACCGGTCGAATCCCATAATATATCTATTCCTCAACAAAATCCTCCTTTTTATAACAATCAGTCATACGGACCATGGCAAATGGAGGCACCTGGCGCAGGTAGAGCAGTAGTTCCCCCTCACTATAACGCTTCGGGACCCTTTAGTTTTCCGGCGAATGGACCGCCGATGAATCCGAACGGACCACCATGGTTTCCCTGGCAGCCCAACAATGTGGTGCCCTTTCCGGCTCCAAATAACCTGAATATTGTACAACCAGGTGCTCCAAATGCAAATACGGGCCTCCGACGTCAGACTGGAGGGCGTTCTCGAAATCAGAGGGTGCCCACGAGAACCGAGCAGAACGACTACGCGCAGCATTTTGTTGACACGGGCGTCCGGCCACAGAACTTTATCAGAAATGCAGATATGTCCGTGGTGGTAGAGGAGTACCCTCAGCTTAAGGAACTCATTAAAATAAAGGACGAGTTCAATGCGCAACGGTCCTTCAATCCTGTTTACTTGAAATGTGATCTGCGTGAGACGGTGCTTTCGCCGGAGCTCTTCGGGACCAAATTCGATGTGATTCTCATAGATCCACCCATGGAGGAGTATGTTCGTAGAGCTCCGGGCGTTCTGGATCCCGATGACTACTGGACTTGGGAAGAAATCAGGAACCTACGAATCGAGGTAATGACATAATGGATTTTGCTGTTGTATATAGGGTTTGTCATGTTAGGGTTTCTATATTTGAACATATTGAAGTTAAGCGTGTCATAAATATATATATATATATATGATATGATGTCACAATAAGATTACAGGTATATCTCCAGCATATTTCTATGTTACAAGAATATTCCTGTAAACAAGATATATCAATAACTTGTGACTTAGTAGAATTTTCAAAGCCCATTAGGTCACCTTGTATCATATGGGTAGCCTACTCTTTTAGCCTTATCAGCAGGTCAATGAACAACCCTACCCTTTTAACCTGCTAACTCCAGGGAGATGACACATGTTCTTAACCATTATTAGTTGGGCTGTTTTTGCATGGGCAAGTATTTTATACATTTTAGTATGTTACCTTTACAAATGTAAGACACCCACATGAAGGTTATATCAGGAAGTTAGTTTAAGTATAAATGGCTTTCAAAATAACTAAAAGTATCTGTGACGCCTGTTTTATGAATGAGTTTCTTCAGGATTCTCCATTGGTTTCTGAATGAGTTTCTTCAGGATTCCCCATGGTTTTCTAATGAGCTTCTTCAGGATTCTCCAGTGGTTGTTTTCAGAATGAGCTTCTAGAGGATTCTTCACAGTGGCCAGTTTAGCATGTTAATGTTTCAAAGATTCATCTTCAGGAATTGTTCTAGTCTTGAACTTGTTCTAGTCTTGAAGATTGAATCCTGCTAAAATGGTCCCTGTGGAGCATTCGGAAGAAACTCATTCAGATAACATCAAATAATAAAACTAGGCATTTTTTATTTGAATTGTTTCTGCACGTAGCTTCTCTCAATGAAAATTTGAATTTGTTTTTGTTTTTTTACAAACTTGGAAACTGCTGTTTGGTCAATTTTTCTTGCTTTCAGGATATTGCAGATAATCATTCCTTTGTTTTTCTTTGGGTTGGCTCTGCCGAAGGTCTTGAAGAGGGTCGTCGTTGTTTCAAGAAGGTAAAAACGTATGCTTAGATTGCTAATTATTCTTTGTTGTCTCAAATTAATCTTGTAAACATATGAATGGTTTTTGAAAGCATATTGGCATATGTTTCGTTATTGAATTTCATAGCTGTGATTTCCATTCTTGACTTAATCCAGTGGGGATTTCGAAGAGTTGACGATATTTGTTGGCTAAAGACAAACCATGAAAATAGAGACGCGTCTCAGTCTGTTAATAATGACAGAGGAGCTTTGTTCAAACGCACTAAAGTAAGTGGCTTTCCTTGTTGCTCTTGGCCAAAGTTAAATCTTCAATTTCTATTAATTTTGAAAGATTGTAACTGATATGAATCTATGAAACATGAATGCAGGAGCATTGTTTGATGGGTATAAAAAACAATATCCCAGCACATCTTATGCATCCAAACATCGATGTAGACATTATTGTGTCTGAAGAACCTCCATATGGTTTGTATTTTAATCATCAAAAATATTAATTGGTTTGTCTCTCTTCTTTAATGAATGAAACTCATCAGATTGTTTGTAATTTTATTAGGATCAACTCAAAAGCCCGAGTATCTTTATCGTGTAATTGAACATCTTATCCAAGGTCGAAGACGAATTGAAATTTTTGGTGAAGATCATAATCTTCAACCAGGATGGCTTACTGTAGGGACTGGGCTCTCTTCTTCCAATTTCAGTAAGGAGGTAAATATATGTTTGTAGTTCAAAATATAAATTTCTACTCTACTTTAAAAAAAGAGAGCTATTGTTCATTGATTCTTTAAATGTACACCTTCATTTCCGAGTTCAAATTGTGCTTACATATTATCCATATAAATGAAATGTGTATTAATTCAAACATTGTTTGCTCTGTGGTTTCTATGCAGTCTTATGTAAAGAATTTTGCAGATGCAGAAGGAAATTTATGGAAAGGAGGTTATGGATGTGCTGTGCCACCTAATGCCCCTCACCTTATTGGCACAACACAAAAGATTGAAGAACTTCGTCCCAAAAGTCCATCAAAAGATTGAAGAACTTCTTCCCAAATGTCCACCAATGTTATAACAACACTTAAAAAGGACATCTATACTTCACAGAGAAATATGTACAAAAGAACATTGTGAACATGAGTTTGCATTATGAAAATGCTCTAATCTTAGTTTTGTGACATAGTTTTGAATTATACATTTGTTTGTCATGAGTGTAATCCATGAATTTGTATCATTAATTTTTTATATTTATGGTTATCTTTATTTTGAATCTTCTCAAAAGTCCACCAATGGTATAACAACACTTCATAAAGGACATCTATACTTCACAAAGAAATATATACAAAAGAACATTGTGAACATGAGTTTGCATTGTGAAAATGCCCTACTCTCAGTTTTGTGACGCATAGTTTTGAGATATACATTTGTTTGGCATGAGTTTAATCCTTGAATTCTTATCATTATTTTTTATATGGATGCATAGTTTTGAGATATACATTTGTTTGGCATGAGTTTAATCCTTGAATTCTTATCATTATTTTTTATAATGTGACACATAGTTTTGAGATATACATTTGTTTGTAATGAGTTTAATCCTTGAATTCTTATCATTATTTTTTATATGGATGCATAGTTTTGAGATATACATTTGTTTGGCATGAGTTTAATCCTTGAATTCTTATCATTATTTTTTATAATGTGACACATAGTTTTGAGATATACATTTGTTTGTAATGAGTTTAATCCTTGAATTCTTATTATTATTTTTTATATTTACAATTATTTTTATTTTAAAATTACTTTGATTATATATATTTTTTTTTTTGTTAATCATATATATAAAGTTAATCATATGAAGATATTTTTTTACAAAACTTTATAATGGTTTATTTTGAATTGTGTAAACATTTTGTTAAACTTTTCCAAATAAATAAATAAATGTAGTTCATTAGACCAAAAATAAATAATTACTAAAGTTTAAATAAATAAAATCAAAATTCATATGAGAAAAAAATAATATAATAAATTAAAGCTAAAAAAGAGAAATAACATTTAAATATATAAAATGCATAAATCCATTATAACACATTAAAGATATAAAGAGAAATAACATTTAAATACATAAAATGCATAAATCAAATTTTTTTTTTTTTTTAAATGAGGAAAAGAAAAGATTTCAAGGTGAATAGATATTTATGTCACATTTATGTGCTCCCAATTTGTTTTGATCATATGAATTCATTGTTTTGGTTGACCCTACAAAACCTTCTACCAAAAGTTGAAATCCACTTTCAATGGAGTTAAGATTACAAAATCTAAATAAAGGGCCCTTGCAAGTTGAAAAGTTGGTAATGGTTACCTAGGATGGAGAATATGTTCTTAAAAATGTGCACATGTTCCTTTTTTATATAATTTCATTGCTAAAATTATTCAGCTAATGCATGCTCTTGCTTCATTAATTAGCTTGCAACCGGCTAAGTAGTATTGATCGCCTAGATTCATGGCCTCTTCAAATTGAGCACATGTTCCTTGTGGTATAGCTTCATGGCCCTCCAAATTGCCATGCACGTTTCCAACTTAATTGCCAAGTTGTGAATATAGAAAATGCATGCATTTTTTTATTAATACACACATTAATAAAAAAATACTTTTATCTTCATCTATGTGTTATATTTATTGTTAAGAGTTTCTAGATTACTTCTTGTATTTGTATTTGTATTCTAAACCAAGTTGGAAGATACATCATTACAGGAGAAATCTAACTAGCATGAGGACAAAGAACTTTTCCATCACCACCATTTAGTATGTCCATCATTCAGTGAACCTAAATATTTTGTTCTTGTTAAAATGGAGCATAAACTTGGTTTTCATGGATCTTGTACATGAACAAAGCCTAAAACTGTCATCACCTAATGAGGAAAGACCCAACCCTAACCTCCAACCACTAGGTGTAGATGCAAACACCAAAAATGGGAGTGGCCTTAAGTCATTGAGAAACATAATGGTCATTTTTAGAAATGCCTAAATAGCCCTCACAACTTTGAACCACTACATCACTTGAGACCATTGTATCTTCCATTGCCAATGTCTAAGGGTAATTATCTATTTTTAATGCATGGCTAGGATGATTAAATTCTAGAGGACTCGGTTAGATAGAAACAAGGTGAGAGATTTACAATTTCAAAATAAGATATCATGACCTTATCCATTAACAATAGAGCCACTTTACACCCTCTTGTGGCAAAGACATGTATTTGCATGGACTAGAGAAGATACCAATCATTTCTAGATGGGGTGATGGAGTGCTAAACATGACCGAGACAGTGTACAACTAAATAATAGAGAGGGACGGGTTGGGCCTTGAGGCCATGCAATGGAGTCTAGTCAAAGAGGTCGTATGGATATACTAAGAGTTCTAATTGTAGTTCATGTGATCCTCATCAATGCTTGAGTTGCATGAAAACCTTTTATGGGTCGATTGAGTCTCATGCAAAGAATAATTTCATGGATGAGGTTAGTATGAATGAGAGATAAGTGACCAAAAAAAAGACCAAAATACGCCTATAAATGACCAATTTTGATTTGGCGACCGTTGGTGGCTAATTTTCGGCCTCTTATCACATGACCAAAAAATGGGTCATTCATTTTTAGTTTGGTCGTTTATAGATTTTTGGTTGCTCATTAATTTGGTTGCATATTTGGTCATTAATCTGGTCATATGAGTGAACAATTCCATGAGAGTTCAGATGTCCTGAAGAATAAGATGGTCACAACACCCATATTAGTTTTTCCATACTGGAAGAAAGAGTTTCATGTACATGTCAATGTGTCATTTGTCGCACTCGGCATTGTATTAGTACAGCCTAGTGAAGGTTCTATTGATCATTCTATTGCATTTACTAGAAGAAAATTATCAACAGTGGAGAAGAACTATACCACAAACGAAAGAGAAGACTTAGCTATGGTATATGTGCTTCATAATTTTCGACACTATTTACTAGGTGGAAATTTCAACATGTACACAAATCATTTTGCATTGAAATATCTGGTTGCGCCGAGAGGCACTTTACAATCCAGTATGGGGGAGATCTTGTAACGTGATGTAATGTTACTAACGTTTGTAACATGTCAGCAAAAAATAATAGTGATAGTGAATATTATGGGAGAGATCTTGTAACGTGATGTAACGTTTGTAACATGTCGGCAAAAAATAATAGTGATAGTGAATATTACAGGGGAGATTTTGTAACACAAAATAAAAAATAATATCACTTTCGTAAATTTATTTTTATTAATAAAAAATAAATTTTCTAATAGGCCAAAATAAATGTGGCCACAAAAACAATGTAATATGGGGGAGATGTTGTAATCTTCCTACCTAACAAAACAATAAAAAAGTAAAAATTTAATTATCAGTAAAAAAATATGTGGTTCAAGAAAAAAACACAAAAAAATGTTGGCCTTGCACATGGTTTTAAAACCATGTGCAAGGCATTCTAAACAAGTCATGGTTTTAAAACCATGTGCAAGGCATTCTAAACAACTCATGATTTTATTGTATATGGTTTAGGAGGCTTTGCACATGGTTTTTAAACCATGTGCAAGGCCTCCTAAACAACCCATGGTTTTATTATACATGGTTTAGGAGGGCCTTGCAAATGGTTTTAAGACCATGTGCAAGGCCTCCTAAACAACCCATGGTTTTATTATACATGGTTTAGGAGGGCCTTGCAAATGGTTTTAAGACCATGTGCAAGGCCTCCTAAACAACCCATGCTTCTAGGAGGGCCTTGGATATGGTTTTAAAACCATGTGTGGGGAAATTATGCAATGTTCGTTCCTAACAAAATAAAAAATATTATATGGCGGCCATAAATAATATTAAATATTAATAATAATAAAATTATATGTGGACCTTAAATAAAAATATGTGTCTTTTGGTTTGAATCAAATCAATGGATACCTAAAAAGAGGTTTGCACCTCGAGAGATTTGATCCATCTCGACGCTTGATAGAGCCTAGGATTTGGATCTACGCTGGTCAATAAGCCCGTGTTGGGGGGGAAGATATGTTGATGGCTTCTCCTTTTCTGGGAATTTGACTTTGATATTATTGTTAAACGGGATCGACTGAATTCAGGACCAGACCATCTGTCAAGGCTAGAAAGCGGAGAAGAACTAGGTAATCTTGACAATAGCCTTCCCGATGCACAATTATTTGCGGTCAAGATGTTTGATTATCATTATAGAGATATTATATAATTCTTAAGTACGGGATATGCACCAGTAGGATTCACTACAGTGTAGAAGAAAAAATTAGTTGTTCGAGTTGTAGATTTCCAATTGATTAGTGGACAGTTATACAAAATGGGACCAAATGAGATTCTTTGTCGTTGTGTATTGGAACATGAGCAACCAATGATATTGAATTAAGTGCATGATGATGTTGCGGGAGTCCATTATGCCAGGAAATCCATAGTGAGGAAGATATTACAAACATGATTGTCCTGTCCTACTTTGCATGCGGATTCTTGAGAGTATTGTTGTAGATGTGATACATGCCAAAGAACTGGAAATCCATTGCGACGAGATGAAATGTTGCTAGTACCTCGTATAAATTTACAGGCATTTGACAAATGGGTTGTTGATTGTCTAGGACCTATTAATCCACCAGGGAAAAGAACAAGTGCACGATACATTATCCCTATGATGGATTACTTGACTAGATGGGTTGAAGTAGCACTAGTAAAGGATCGTATTGTTGTGGCCGCTTATAGATTTTTGTTTGACAATGTAGTGACCTAATTTGGATGTCCAAAAATTTTGATAAGTGAGAAAGGCACACACTTTGGGAATCAATTGATCGACATTTTAACTGAAGAATTCCATATTCAACACTAGAAGATGATGACGTATCATCAACAAGTGAATGGTGTTGTTGAGGCATTCAATAAGATCCTGTAGAATGCACTGACGAAGATCTGTCATGTCCAAAGAGATGATTGGGATCAGAAAATATATGCATTGTTATGGGAATATCGTACCAGCTGTAAAAAATTGACAGGACAAACTGTATTTTGTCTGCTTTATGGACAAGAGGTTGTCATGCCGATGGAATATATTGTACCCAGTCTAAGGATAGTTGATGGTTACTAAAATGAATGATGTTGGTGTTGTCAAAGAAACATTGTTGCAGCTAGTCCAATTGGAATAAGAGCATTTTTTCGCAGGTTATCATAAGAATGTCAAGAAGGTGTGACAGAAATCTTGGCACGGCCGACATATCAAGAATAAGCAATTTCACATTGGATATCTTGTTCTCCTATATGACAATAAGTTTTTTAATCATCCTGGCAAGCTTAGAACACATTGGGTGAGACCATATATTGTCAGCGATATGAATGAAGGAGGAGAAGTACAATTGCAGAAGTTAGAAGTTAGATGGCATTGGTGAATGGAAGTAGGCTAAATCCTTACCTGGATAGCCGCAATTTGGTCGACTGAGAATTTAAAAAAATGAGAAATGAGAAAAAAGAAAAGAAAAAGAAAGACAAAAATCCACAAATTTATGAGCGTTGCTTATGAGTGTTATTTCTGCAGAAATTATGAGTATTTTTGTGTTAAGTTTATGAGTGTTTTGGTCGCATACTTTCTATCTGTCACAGAAGAAAAATTGTTGCAAATTTTATGTCTGCCAAAGAAAAAGAAAAGTCTCATTGACTATCTATCTGGCGCCAGAAAAGAAGAGTTATCGTAGACTCTCCGTCTGTGGCAAGTAAAGAATTGTTGTCGCAGGATATATTCCTATCACAAGATAAGAATTTCTTTCACACAATGAATGTTAGTCGTAGGTCACAGTTGGATAGTAGTTAATGTGAGGACATGGGAGATTTTGACGACGTGCTTTTTGGTCGCTTCCACCATTAATGCACAATAAATACCATTGCACTGATAGGCGAAGTGATGGTTTGATTGGAATTTTCCTTGTAATGATTAGAAAGATTGCTCCATGTGATGGAAATAACTGCCACCTTTCCATTTATTGCAAGATCGTGTGAATAAACGACTGAGTACATGTATATCATATCCGTGTTGAAGTTTGTCATTTCATTACATCCAAGTGATTGTGTGAAATGTTTGTCTGCAATTGTAAAGAGCCGAAACTATTTTTCACGGAGTATGGTCATTTTTGTCTCTAGTATGAGAACCATTCAAGAATCGGGTCTTGAGATTCCATCGCCTATGTGGATAACCTCCTGCAATAAACAATGAGAATGCAAAAATATTGGAGCACAAAAGATATTTTATTGATCACGGGCCACTTCGAGGGGGCAACCTCCTTTGAGCAAGCTCAATACAAAATAACTCTTCGGTGCTTTCAATAGCCTCAACACATACTTATATACTAAGTCTAATCTAAACAACTATTACTCCACATGAATGTGGGATAATGAAACCTATTAACTAGACGACTTAACAACTATTACTTACTCCCCATGAATGTGGGATAATACATCATACTAATTGGACGGCTTACAAAGCATATGCGTCCGACAAAATATACCAACAAAATAAAGAGGGGGGTTGACATGGGTTCTTAACATCCCCTCCCTCTTAGAAAAAGCTTTGTCCTCAAAGCTTTAGATGTTGGAGACATTTACCATCATACACACTCTTTTGGTCAAATTGGCCTAGTTAAACCACTATCCTAAGTATAATTGACATTAATTGAAATCAATGGAGCATTAATTGCCATCATCCAGTCACACCCACGCCTACCTACAGTCAAGGAGGATAACTTAGCCTTCTCCTACAGTCAAGGAGGCTAACTGGAGCACTCTAGGGGTGATCTGAGTGACATTAATGCACCTAATTACTAACTGGTGGTTACAATCAGTTCAACCAGTCAGTTAAGGTGACTCTAGTCATTAAATATATTATTTAATGATTATTTATTATTATTTAATGATCTGGAGTCAACAAGGCACCTCCACCAACTTCTGATGGTCAATTCAGCTTCAGTTAACCTCATCGAAGTTCATTGAAGTCATGGAGCACTAGCACTTGATGGTTGGCTTGCTATGACATGTGTTTGATCTCCTTCAGTTGAGATTCAGTCATTTATTACACTCCAACTTCAGTTAGGGTTTGGTGAGTCAATTAGGGTTTTGATCAAGTGGTTAACAGAGTGTGAACCAATGGTTGAGAGTCAGTTAAGCTAGACTCACTCACTGAATTCGAATTGGCTCCTTAGGTATTCGAATTCTTCATGGAGTTAACTGATTGCTTAACATTGGTATTGTAACCATTCACTGTTTATTAAATATACAGAAAGGAAACCAATTCTGGTTCCGATTAACACCAATTCATGAGTATTTGTTGATTATTCTTTCATGAGATTCATTCTTAATTCCTAGATCATGTGCAAGAATTAATATGGTATTAGAGCTTACGGCGGGACAAAGATCAATCTCTCAAAAACAAGATTTTTGACAGATTTCTTCATGAAAAGTGAGCAATAGCTCAAAATTCTAGCACTGCACCAGAAGCCAAGGCTTACCACTCAATATCCCAAGTAAAGAACTTGTTGATCAAGCTTGCTTGATTGACTATGCTGGGTGTGATGAAAGCCTACAATGTGCAGGCTGTCCGACCTTATTTTTCCCTTTCTGTTTTGATTTTCAGGTTTCTACAGGTGAAGCATTCGCTACATCATATCCAGATGGCCTCCTCAGTACCTCTCTTGACTCCATACAATTTCCACATATGGAAAAATAAAATGGAGGTTCAGTTGCACTCCAAAGGACTCCATAGAGTCGCCATAGACACTGAAGTTGAGCCTGGATCCACCATAGAAAAATCAAGATTCTTGAACAAGAAGGATGAAGCCTTCAGTTTCTTGTGCCTCTCCATTTCCGACGACCTTCTCTTCCATCTTACGGATCTGAAGACACCGAAAGAAATATGGGACAAATTGGAATCTCTATACAAAAAGCATGATGACTTGAGAGTTTACCAACTCGAAAATGAACTCATGTCTCTCCAACCTTCCAATTTCGAGACTCAGAATGATTTCTTTACAAAGTTCAAGCATATTGTTTTACTCTTGAAGCAATGCAAAGTGGTGAAGGAGGATGATCAGCTCATCCTTGCCATCCTCTCCAAACTCGAGGCTGATTATTTAGTTTTTGTTTCTACATTTCGTGCGGGGAAGCTCACAACCCCCGAATGGAAGATGCCTGCACTCAATGCCTTCATTGAGTCCCTAACTAATGAACATGACAAGCTTGTCTAGATGGGGATCATCCAATCTTCCCGTGATCAAGCCCTCCATGTCTCAGTGCCCAAAGATGTGAAGGGTAAAGGAAATCAGCAGAAAAATCAAAAAACTAAATTTGATGCTCCCAAGCCTAGAGTTGAAAATCAGCAGCATGATGAATCTTCCGGCTCAAGGAAGAACAAAGGAAAAGGGCACAATGGGAAAGAAAAAGTCAGGTGTTCTTATTGCGGGAAGGGTTTTCACCCTGCACATGCCTGCATGAAGAAAACTATTGATGAAGCAACCTCTCTCCTTGAGAGGAATCACATCAATCTTCCGGAGAGATTTCGGAGGAGAGATCACCAAGATCGGGAACCATAGCATGAGAAAGGTCATGCCCTCATGGAAATCACTTCGAAGTCCAAAGCACTGCTGATTGAAAGTGGAGCTTCGAATCACATGATGGCTGAAAAAGACTCCTTTTCATCCTTGGAGACCGGCAAATCCATCCCCATCCACATGGGAGATGACTCCACCATCATTTCCGAAGGACAAGGTACTATAGATCTAGAAAATGGTTTTTTTTCTAATGTTTTGTATGTGCCGTCTCTAGCAGCAAATCTCCTTAGTGTCTATCAGATGACACATACAGGAATGCCTAAGAGAGTCTCTTTCATCCCAAATGATGTTGAGATAACAGAAATTGCATCCGGGAAACTCATTGCAAAAGGCCTTGCAAATCATCATGCAAAATCCTATGAGTTCTCTCACTTTGTTGCGGATGCAAAGCACACCGCTCTGCTAACTAATGGAAATGAGGTTAGTAGGCTGTGGCATGAGAGGTTTGGCCATCTTAATTTCAAATATTTGCAGCAATTACAGAAAAACTCCATGATTGAAGGCCTCCCGGTCATCAAGGCAACCACGGGAGTCTGCAAGGGCTGTGTGATTGGAAAACACCCTGAGCACAAGTTTGATCGGGGGAAGGCAAACCGATATACAAGCATATTGGGGCTAATACATTCTGATATCAGTGGTCCAATGCTTGTCACATCCATGAATGGATCAAGGTACCTCCTTACTTTTATTGATGATTTTTCAAGGTATACATGGGTTTTCTTTCTCAAAAAGAAATCAGAAGTATGTGAAAAAATTTCTGAATTGAAGGCCTTGATCGAAAATGCCTTTGGGCTTAAGATCAAGATCTTGAGATCTGATAATGGAGGGGAGTATGTCAGTAATGAGTTGTGTACATTTTCTTCCAAAGTGGTATTCAGGTCCAACATTCAATTCCCTACACTCCCCAGCAGAATGGAGTAGCGGAAAGGAAGAACCGGTCTCTCAAAGAGATGACCACCTGTATGTTGGAGTCAAAGAAACTTGCTGCAAATTTGTGGGATGAAGCCATGCATGCTGCAGCATACATTCAGAATAGGGTTCCACATTCATCTATGAAAGGAAAGACTCCTTTCGAAGCATACTTCGGACACAATCCAGATGTGTCGAACCTATGGGTGTTTGGGTCCACTGCATGGGCCCGGATTCTACTTGATAAAAGAAGGGCTTTGCAACTGCAGAGCATAGAATGTCTGTTTATTGGGTATCCTGATGAATCTAAAGGATTCAAGCTGCTGGACATCAATACCAAATAGATCATCATCGAGAGAAGTTTCAAGTTCGATGAGCCTCTTCAGGAGGTGGAACTAGTGAAGGAGAAAACTATTGAATTTCCTTCCTATTCCACTGAGTATTTGGATGATGAAATTGGGGGTGATGACCCTAATTTGGATCCTCTAATTTCTAATATCAGTGTGCAGCAATCATCAGATGCTGAATCAGAACCTGAAGTGCAAAATCATCTTCCTACATGGGCCCAACAGTCACTCTCCTCCGCAGGAGACAACATTGGAAATCCGGATGATCCAAGGAGAACCCGGTCTGATTTCCAAAGAGCAGGTATTGTGCTCTCTTGTTCTGATAATTTGTTGTCCGAAACTTGCTATTTGATGATTAGTTCAGATCCAAAATCCTACTACCATGCTTGAAATGATTCGAGATGGCAAGTTTCCATGGATGAAGAGATGAATTCTCTTCAGAAAAACACTACTTGGGAGCTAGTTTCTCTTCCTCCGGGAAGGAAATTGGTTCAATGCAAGTGGGTGTTTCAGACAAAGGTTGCTGCTGATGGAAGCACCTACAAATATAAGGCAAGGTTGGTAGCAAAAGGTTTCTCTCAGGGCCAAGGAGTGGACTACCATGAGACCTTTGCACCGGTTGCAAAAATGGACTCCATCCACCTTGTTTTGGCTATTTCCGCATCCAAGCACTGGGAGGTGCATCACATGGATGTTAAGTCAGCCTTTCTGCATGGATATATTCATGAGGAGATATACATGAAGAAGAATGAGGGATACATCACTGATCCATCTTTGGTTTGCAAGCTAAATAAGTCACTATACGGGTTAAAACAGGCCCCAAGAGAGTGGTATTCCAAGATGGATGCCTTCCTTCTCTCGCAAAACTTTCAGAGATGTAGATCAGATCCAAATGTGTATTTACAGCAGCATGATGGTCATATAATTATCATTGTTTTATATTTTTATGTCTTACTGATCACAGGTAGCATAGTTGCGTCCATTTCAGCCATCAAAACTGCTCTCCATAATGCCTTTGAAATGAGTGATTTGGGGCTTCTAAAACAATTTTTGGGGCTCGAAATCGAGAAAAATTATGATGGGATTATGGTCACTTAGTACAAATACATTTCAGACCTATTATTCAAGTTTAACATGGCTGAATTTAGGCCTGCACCATTCCCTTTCCTTTCAGGGATCAGCCTTGAAGAAGAAAAACACACACCTCCCATGGATTGCACTATCTATCGACAGCTGATTGGTAGCTTGTTGTACTTGACACATTCTAGGCCTGATATTTGTTATGCCATGAATGCTATATCAAGATACATGCAGCAGCCTCATGATATTCATTGGAAGGCAGCCAAGAGGATCCTCCAGTACATTCATGGAACCAGGACCTACGGCATTCACTATGCTGCAGACTCTGAGCTAGAGCTGGTTGGATACACAGATTCCGATTGGGCAGGTGATTCTATTGATTGGAAGTCAACTTCTGGATATGTATTCATGTTTGGTGGTGGCTCTATTTTCTGGTCAAGAAAAAAGCAGGATGCCATAGCACTATCTTCAGCAGAGGCCGAGTATCGAGGAGTGGTGAATGCTTTCATCCAAGCAGTTTGGTTGCAAGGCATTCTTTCAGAGTTTGATATTGGTAGTACTTTGTCCACTGTCCTCTTTTGTGACAACCAGAGTGCTATTAAGATATCCACAGGTCTAGTTACTAGGCAGAGGACCAAGCATGTAGAGATGCACATGCACTACATCAGGGAGCTAGTGCATGACAGGACCATCATTTGGCAATACTGCCTGACTGATGAGCAGATTGCAGACATCTTCACCAAGATCTTTTCAGAAAAGAAGTTCACTTACCTCCATTCACTGTTGGGGGTGAGTTCATCAGGGTGATCCAAACTACTTTCAGTGCTCAGCTTGAGGGGGGGGTTTTCCCACTGGGTTTTCCCTCTTTTCCTCACTTAGTTTGTTTTGAGCATTGTTTCAGTTTCAGCATTGTACAGGGTGACCTATGGCCTTAGTTGTTGGGGCCCTAGCATTTTATGCATCTATTTTTTCTAACTCTTTCTGAGTATAGCTTAAGGGGGGGTGTTGGAGACATTTACCATCATACACACTCTTTTGGTCAAATTGGCCTAGTTAAACCACTATCCTAAGAATAATTGACATTAATTGACATCAATGGAGCATTAATTGCCATCATTCAGTCACACCCACGACTACCTACAGTCAAGGAGGATAACTTAGCCTTCTACAGTCAAGGAGGCTAACTGGAGCACTCCGGGGGTGATATGAGTGACATTAATGCACCTAATTGCTAACTGGTGGTTACAATCAGTTCAACCAGTCAGTTAAGGCACCTCTAGTCATTAAATATATTATTTAATGATTATTTAATGATTATTTATTATTATTTAATGATCTAGAGTCAATAAGGCGCCTCCACCAACTTCTGATGGTCAGTTCAGCTTCAGTTAACCTCATCGGGGTTCATTGAATTCATGGAGCACTAGCACTTGATGGTTGGCTTGCTATGACATGTATTTGATCTCCTTCAGTTGAGATTCAGTCATTTATTGCACTCTGACTTCAGTTAGGGTTTGGTGAGTCAATTAGGGTTTTGGTCAAGTGGTTAACTGAGTGTGAACCAATGGTTGAGAGTCAGTTAAGCTAGACTCACTCACTGAATTCGAATTGTTTCCTTAGGTATTCAAATTCTTCATGGAGTTAAGCGATTGCTTAACATTGGTATTGTAACCATTCATTGTTTATTAAATATACAGAAAGGAAACCAATTCTGGTTCCGATTAACACCAATTCATGAGTATTTGTTGATTATTCTTTCATGAGATTCATTCTTAGTTCCTAGATCATGTGCAAGAATTAATATTAGATGTGGAAATAGCTGTTGAATCTGAAGGAGGCATTCCCATGTAGCATCCTCTAGTTGCATGCTGGGCCACTAAATTGAAGACCTTTGTGATGGACCGAGAGAGAAGCTGACAAGTGCGCTTATTGAGGATGCCCTCCGACTTCGAAATGATGGATCCTTCAGTAACCCATTCTGGTAAAACAATTTGTGCATTGATGTTGGCGTCGATCACTTGCTGAATGCAAGAAGGAAGAAGTGCCAATTTATAAGCAACATACCTAATCTTTTGAAGAACTAGATATGGGCCAGAGATCTTTGGAGTGAGTGTTTGATGCCCTTTGTGTTTCACGGAGGATTGCTTGTAACGCTGCAGATGAAGAAAAACCATATCACCAACTTGAAAAGTGCGCTCAGAACGGTGTTGCTCAGCCTGTTGTTTCATGTGGGCTCTTGCCAGGTAAAGATTGTCCTGCAAGAGGTGAAGAGTCTGATGTCGATTTCGAAGAACCATGTCAATTTCCTGAACTGGTGAACTGCTAGGGGTGGATGGGAGGAGTACTGGAGGTGCGTGACCATAGACTGCTTCATATGGAGTCATTTTAGATGCAGTATGGCAGGAATTATTGTACCACCATTTAGTAAGAGGGAGCCAGTGTTCCCACTGATGTTGTTCTTCAGAGATGAAACAACGAAGATAAGTTTCCCAATATTTGTTGACGACTGTAGTCGGACCCTCTATTGGTGGGTGATAAACTGAACTCATGCAGTTTGGTGTCAGGGAGGTGAAAATGACTTGTGAAAGTTGTGTTGCATTCCGAGACAATGGAATAAGGGATTCCATGAAGAAGGAATATCTGGGCCATGAAAATTTGTGCAATTGAAGAGGTGATATATGGATGGAGTGTAGTTTCACCCTTGTGGTGCTGACAAGGAACACATTCGGCACCCATATGTTGAATTTCGGGTTGCACCCCCTTCCAAAAGAAGTTACGGCGCGCCAGCTCATATGTTTTGATGAACCCAGAGTGCACTACCGATGGAGAAGCATGGATTTCATAAAAGACCACATGTTTAAGGTCTGTGCTCTGGGGAAGCACCAGACGACCCTTGTATCTCAGAGAAAATCCATCCCAAGAGGAATACGGTACCACAGAAGGGTTACTGGCCAACTGTTGGATGACTTCAGATAATGAGGATTCATTGACATAACCTTGCTGAAGAGAGTGTAACCAAGTTGGAAGAGGCATAGAAATAACTGAAAGAGAAACATGGGCATCAAATGTGTGGAAAAGAGCATCCACCACAATATTGTCCTAAGCCTTCTTATAGTCATAATCCCTGAGTTTGAGAACCCATTGCGGTTGTGTTGGGGATGAGACCCATTGTTCCAGGAAATATTTCAAACTCTGGTGATCAGTCTTGATGCCGAAAGGATTCTCTAAGAGGGATGGCCACCACTTCTGTACTGTGTGCAAAATAGTCATAATTTCCTTCTCATATGTAGAGGTGGATAAATTATTTCCAGAAGTGCATTTGTTGGTGAAAGCAATGGGATGCTCCTCTTGAAAGAGGACAACCCCAAGTCCATTGTCATAAGCATTGCGCTCAAGAGTGAAAAGCTAGGAAAAATAAGGCATCTGAAAGGTGCATCGGAATGAAAGATCCAAGGAAGTAGTTGAGACTGCTGAAGGTTGCATCTGAATGAAATGGAGCTGAGCGATGACACCATGTGAACTTTTCTTAAGAATCTTTTCCATGCGATGCGAACTGATGAGGCTGAGATACCCTAGTTGTAAGCCCCGCAATGTGTGTTTGGTACCATTAATTGAAAACTGCATCCAAAGTTCAGCAAAATCCCATAAAATGGGTCCAAGTGTGCGTAACCATTGAGCGCCCAAAACCACATCACATCCGCCTAAGGGCAAGGTAAACATGTCATAGTGCAAGTTATAATCCCCAATAGATAGCACACATTATAACACTTCCCTTTGCAAGGTAAGGTGCCACCATTGGCAATCGTGACTTTAAAGCTAGAGCAAGGATGGATGAAACAATCAGCCTGTTTGGCGATCCTCGGGTCAATGAAGTTGTGAGTGCTACCAGAATCAATGAGTATTGTAAGAGGGAGTTTTTTGAAGAACCCTCAGACCTACATAGTTTGTGGGGTGGTGACTCTGGCTAAGGCATGGAGAGATATCTCCGGTTGGTCCTCTGGAGCAGGAAGTTGTTGAATGTCACTATCATCATCTGTGAGATCCTGAGCATCATAAAAAAATTTAGGTGCTTGTGGAGAATCCACATCGAAGAGATAGAGCTTTTTCTCAACACATCTATGTCCCCGGGTGAATTTCTAATCACAATTATAACAAAGCCCTTTTTTCCCGACGTTCCCGCATCTCTGCTTCAAACAAATGCTTGATAGGAGTGGTTCTAGGAGCTGGCAAATTTTGGGTTCTTTGAGGAACCATAGGTCTGAATGGAACAAGAGTGGATTTGGAGTATTGTTGAGCCCGGATATTGTCCTCTGCGAGCTTAGCCAACCCGAGGGCTTCCATCATTGTGCAGGGGCAGAACATTTTAACCTCAAAGCGTATTGCATCCTTCAAACCATTGATAAAACAACTAAGGTAGAACGCATCAGGAAATCCCTCGGTGTGATTGGTGAGTTTCTCAAATTTTGTTTGATACTCCTGCACAATGCCAGTTTGGAGAATTTTGGTGAGTGCTCTGGTGAAGTCATCAAAAGCACTAGGACCAAATCGCTACAAGAGGAGTTGGGAGAATTCTGTCCAGTTTGGCTTCGCATGAGCCTTGATGTATCAACGGAACCATTAAAGTGCTTCATAGTTCCAAATGAAAGGATGTAAGGGAGACTTTATTGAAATCAAAAGTGTTATGCAGACTAAAATATTGTTCTACCCTATAAATCCATCAAGTCAGATCATCACCATTGAAGCGAGGAAAATCCAGCTTCGGCCCGCGGTAGTGGCTAAACACTAAGAACCCAGTGTCTGCAGAAGACTCAGGCTGGCGGCGGTTGTCCATGGGTGAATGCTGATGATTGAGGCTGAGAAATTTTTGATCGAGATCCTCAAGTTTGTACTTGATGGTAGCAAGTTCTTCTTCCATTTGTGTATTTGCTCTGGTGCGGGTAACAACCATAAGCAGGTTTTTTTTTTTTAAAGGTAATGGGTAGAAAAGCAAAAATGGAGAGGGTTTTAGAAAAGAAGATTTTTTATTTGGGAAAAATTTGGGGGGGTAATTGGGGTTTTACGGGGTTTTGGACACTTTTTTAGGGACAAGAAGCAAAAAATGTGAATTTCAAAGGTGGGATGAAGGAATTGGAAAATTTGTCAAAGAGGGACAAGGAAGCAGAATTAGAAAACGAACACCGTGGAAAAATTTGAAGGCAAGTGGGTGAGAATTAGAGAAGTTATGACAAACTTTAAAAATTGACAAATATGGAATTTCGGCCTTGAGGAAGTGAAATTGGGAATAGGGTCCTCAATAAAGGAACATGTAGAATGGTATTATAGGGGTGACAATGAAATTTCAAGGGAAACGGAGCTCAATCAAGGAAGATATGGCTAAAAAACAATTTTTTTTTTTTTAAGAACTGATCTATGGTCTGTGGCAGTGCTAGAAGTTGTGTTTTATCAACAGGAAATGAAGTAAATGATCTGTGACAATTCTAAAATTCTGCACATTATCAACTGTAAATAGAGATGGACCCCAGGTATAATCAGCTTCCTATTGGTGCAAAGGTAGTCACTCGGCCACCAAGGTTGTCTCAGGCTTGAGTATTGGGGAAGTACCCCTCACTTCACGGTGCAGGTAAAACTGCTAACCTCTTGGCCAAAAATGACAGCTGTTTGGTTTTCCTCACGGATAGGAATCTAGTCAATCTGGTGGAGATCGTTGCCCTTTTCACTTGGCAGGTCCTCTCAACGGCCAGCTACTTCAAGGTTCCTATGGTACTCCTCACAATGAGTTTTAGGGCTATGTCCAAGTACTTCCCACAGTTAAGCAAATAGGGTGTATTCCCTGATTCGAATGAAAAATACCGTTGTAAGAAGAAGAACTACTGCAATAATCACAGTGCCAAAAAAAATGTGGCAGAAATTCCACCCAATGCTCAAAAACCCATAATTAGAGTTAGGGTTTTGAGACGAAAACTTTAACAATGAGTATAACCTGATCTAGATTGCTCAGAATTGCTATTATAGCCTGTTTCTGGAACTAGAACAACCACTCTGCTTCTACCCACAAAATCGAAATAGAAATCTGGGCACTCGGTCAAAGATTTTCGCTCTGCAATTTTTGCGGTTGTCACCAAATTTATGAAAAATTGTTGATTTTAAATCCGCGATATCTCCACTTTTAGGACTCCAAATGAGATGATTTTTTTTGAAACTGTGTATTTTTGAAAGAGGAATTCAGATATACAACCTGTTTCTTCTAATTCTGTGCAAAAATTTTCAAAAAGTGATCTGAAAGTCGCCGCCCAATTTTTCCCTCTTTTTTTTTAAAAGAAAAAAAAAATCCCACTTGTGCCAAGGAAAGTGCTCTAATACCAGATGTGGAGAACCTCCTGTAATAAACAATGAGAATGCAAAAATATTGGAGCACAAAATATATTTTATTAATCGCAGGCCACTTCGAGGGGGCAACCTCCTTTGAGCAATCTCAATACAAAATAACTCTTCGGTGCTTTCAATAGCCTCAACACATACTTATATACTAAGTCTAATCTAAACAACTATTACTCCACATGAATGTGGGATAATGAAACCTATTAACTAGACAACTTAACAACTATCACTTACTCCCAATGAATGTGGGATAATACATCATACTAATTGGACGGCTTACAAAGCATATGCGTCCGACAAAATATACCAACAAAATAAAGAGGGGGGTTGAACGGGTTCTTAACATCCTACGCCATTCATGGAAGACACCACAGAAGTAGTTTCACAATCGCCAAGAGTTCAGGAACCTGTTTCAAAGTCCCCAATGATTCCTCCAGTGATTTTACAACCAGACCCACCTGGTACATCAAAGAGAAAATAGACTACCAATCAAAAATTGTGTGCAACAACACCTCCACAAGATGATGAAGAAACAGGATCTGCATCCTTGTTGTCGTATTATGTCCCACTTGTTAATAGGTCTTTTGGGAGGACCGAAGAGGGGGGTTCTTTTTTTTAGTTGGTCAAGTTAATATCTGCCACGTCACTATTGGGGACATCTTCAACATTTTCTTTGATCAAGCATAACTTCATCATCCAAAATCAGTTTTCAGTGCCATTTTTTTTAAACCACATATTTTTTTGAGCTCTTTGCATCCAGATAGTTAATTTTTGTTAGTTTAGCCATTATTTTACAATATGGCCATCCCTTGTGATATTATACTTACAAGTTCTAACTATTTCTCATGGAAATCTCGTATGGAGGATGTTCTGTGAAGTAGGGGACTTTTCAAGATAACCTCAAGGAAAGAAATAGAACCCACTGATGATGATAAGAAAAATAAATGGGCAAATAGATGTGATGAAGCTCGTGGATTGATTGGAATGTCAATCTCTACTGATTTGCGATTCCACATATCTGGAATTAATGAACCTGATATATCTTGGGAAAAGTTGGAATCTGTGTTTGGTAAACACAATGAAATTTGGGGTCATCAACTTGAGAATGAGTTGATTTCCTTGAATCCAAATGATTTTTCATGCATTCAAGACTATTTATCTAAGTATAAAACTTTTAGACTCTTATGTGCAGAATGCAAGATTAAGAAAGAAGACAAACAATGTATTATCATATTCTTTCCAAACTTGGACCTGCATATTCTGTTTTTGTATCTACATTCTACTCCATGAAAGAATCCTTGACTGCAGCTAGCTATCAAGAGCCTAGTCTTGAATCCTTTTGTGATTCCTTAATTAGAGAGAAAGATAAACTCATTTATCTTGGAATAATTAACAATGCAGATGCATTTGGGAAAGCCTTATTGTCCCAATAGAAAGAAAAGTCCAAGCCTCCCAAGAAACAGAATTTTCACAATAATAAGCCAAACAACAAGGGTCCCAAACCCTCTTAGTCAGCTCCTTCTTTAAAAAATGACAAAGGATCCAAGCCAAAAGGAAAGAAGACTGAGCCTCAGTGCAATTTTTGTGGGAAAGATAATCATGATGAATCTAAGTGTTTCAAGAAGATGGCAGCCTTCAAAGCAGCAATGAAGAAGCACTACATCAGCCTAGATGCGTCTTCAGAATCTACCTCTCATGGACATGCACTTTGTGCTTTTGGTTACTCTTATACTGCATCTTCTTCTTCTACTTCAATTGAATGGCTCATTGATTCTGGGGCATCTTATCATATGGCTAAGGATCAAGCCATCTTTTCGACTATGCATGAATGTAACACCAAGAAAATATTTGTTGGTGATGATAGATCTCTAAGCATTGTAGGATATGGAACAGTTCTAGTAGAAAATGTTCATTTCAGTGATGTAACATGTGTTCAAAAAATTTCCTGCAATTTTTTATCCGTCTATCAAATTACTCATTCAGGTGAAGGTAAAACTGTGACATTTACACCTCACCAAGTTGTAATCAAGGATTTTAAAAATCCTAAAAATGTCTTTGCTATTGGAACTGTTGATGATATTACTAGGTTGTACAAATTTAACAACTTTAGGTCGTCACCTTTTCCTTCAATTTTTGTTGCTCATAGTGATAACTTGAGCAAACTTTGGCATGAGTGATTTGGTCACTTAAATTATCGCTCATTGTAACAACTATGTAAAGACAATATGGTGACTGGTCTTTCGATGGTATCTTGCAAGGATGGTGTTTGTTTCGGTTGTGTACTTGGAAAATATCATCAGGACAGTATTGACAAACGTGCCTCTTGGCACGCCTCGGTTCCCTTGGAGCTTGTGCATTTTGACTTATGTGGTGCCCTTCCATCTGTATCCTTTTTTGGTTTCAAATATTTCTTAACTTTAATTGATGACTACTCCAGACGCACTTGGGTTTACTTCCTAAAACTTAAGAGTGAAGTATTTAACATGTTCTTGGCCTACAAGGCCCTTGTTGAAAAACAATCTAGTCATCAAATTATTAAGTTAAGATCTGACAATGGAAGAGAATATGTTAACAACAGGTTCATTACTTTCTGCACTGAACAAGGAATCCAACAACAACACACTATTCCATATACAGCACAACAAAATGGTGTAGCTGAACGGAAGAACCGCACTTTAAAAGAAATGGTTAATTGTATGATCCATTCTAAGGGACTATGTCTTCAATATTGAGCTGAGGCCATAAATTGTACAAATTACATAGTTAATCGCACACCCACTAAAGTTTTACAAGGTATAACACCGAAAGAAGCATGGAGTAAAATTAAGCCAGATGTAAGTCACTTTCATGTGTTTGGTTGTGAAGCATGGGCTCACATTTTTGATGAAAAATGGAAAGCATTGCAGCCTAAAAGTGAAAAGTGCATATTTGTTGGATATTTTGAAGATGTAAAAGGTTATAGATTTCTTCAGCCCCATTCACATGATATAATCATTGGAAGAGATGTTAAATTTGATGAAAATCCCTTGGCCTGTGAGCCTAACTTGGCGGGTGTGCCATCCTTGGCTTGCGAGCCTGATTCGGCAATTGTGCCTTCTTATTCTTATTCTTCCAACTTCCTTGATAGGTTTCCAACTCCAGTTTCTGATGATGACAGTGAGGATGAAAATCCACCTCTGCATGCTCATGTTCCTCCAATTGCACTAGCACCAATGCTTCCTCAATGGGTCCATTCAACATGTGAAGCAACTGGTGATCTTGCCAGTGATCCTAGAGATCAACGTCGAACACGTTCTCAGTTTCAGTGAGCCTTTTCTCTTTTGGTTGAAGTTTCTAAGAATCATGATCCAGAAACTTTTGCAGAAGCTTCAGGAAATCCAGATTGGGATGTAGCTACGGATGGAGAATATCGTTCCTTAATGGCGAACGATACTTGGGATCTTGTTCCTCTTCCAAAAGGAAGAAAAATTGTCCGATGTAAATGAGTCTACAGAACTAAGTATGCATCAAATGGAAGTGTTGAAAGACTTAAGGCAAGGTTAGTTGCCAAAGGTTTTTCCCAAGTTGAAGGGATTGACTACAATGAAAGCTTTGTTCCAGTCGCAAAAATGAATTCCATCTGCCTTGTTCTTTCCCTTGCAGCCTTACATAACTAGGAAGTCCATCAAATGGATGTCAAGTATGCCTTTTTACATGGTGATTTACAAGAGAAAATTTACATGAAACAACCTCCTGGATATGTTCAGGATAACTCTAGCC
>LPNX010522271.1:556693-570628 GCA_001517045.1 Pseudotsuga menziesii | reverse complement strand
TATGCTTGTGACCTTCTTCGTCGCTTCCACATGGAAGATTGTAAACCAACCCCTTCTCCCTTCCAGTCTGGAGTCAAACTTTCTGCCACTTGTACTTCCTCTGAAGTAGATGCCACCTTGTATCATCAGCTTGTTGGTAGTATTTTATACTTGACTCATTCTCATCCTGACCTTTCCTTTGCCGTTGGTCGTGTTGCCCATTATATGCAAACTCCTCATGAAAGTCACTGGAAAGCCGCAAAAAGAATACTTCGATATATTCGAGGTAAAATTCAGTTTGGGATTCATTTTAGTACAGGGGTGAAACCTTTGTTGGTTGGTTTCACTAATTCAGATTGGGTCGGCGATCCTGATGATCGAAAGTCTACTGCAGGTTATGTTTTCAGTCTAGGATCTGGACCTGTCACTTCGGCTTGTAAAAAACAACAAGCTCTTGCTCTTTCTTCAGCAGAAGCAGAATATCGAGCCGTAGTTAATGCCAGTCAGGAAGCTTTATGGCTTCGACAGATCCTTTCAGAGTTTGGATTCGAGCAGCAGTAGCCTACTCCACTTTGGTGCGACAATTAAAGTGCCATCAAGCTTGCCAAAGATCTAGTTCTACATCAGCGTAGCAAACACATTGAGATACACATGCACTTCATCAGAAATCTTGTTCACGATCATGTTATTGAAGTGCTCTATTGCCCTACAGATGATCAAGTTGCAGACATCTTCACCAAGTCTCTTACAGAAGCGAAGTTTTCTAAACTTTGGTCAATGTTAGGAGTTCAGGAATGTGTCCTTAAGGGGGGATAGGCTCTAATTCCTCCTTCCTTCTCCTAATAGTGTCACTTTTGTAAATCCTTAAATCCTATCCCAAGTTGTTCTTAAGGGGTATGTTAGGATATTTAGACACTCATGATTTAGTTAAGATCAACTTGTGTAATATATCCGTTAGGTAAAAGTGTGTTTCTTTAGTATGCATTAGTATGCATTTGTAAATATTCTAATCTGACGGTCACGATATGTTCTAGACATAGAGTGATCCGACGGTTCAACTTCTCTTAGATCCTACCTACCATTGATCCATGGCTTAACACCCGATTGGTCCATGATCTCTATTTAAAGAGAATGGAGGGTCCTTGGCTAGTTGATCAATTATGAGAAGCTCATATGTAACTTTCTTTCTTTTGCATAATAAATTTCTCCAAGTAGCTATTTGGCTGGGACCACGGATTGTTTCCCTCTTGATGGTTTTAACCACATAACAAACATCGGTGTGTTGATTTGTGATCTATTTGTGTGAAGCGGTTGCTCAAGGTGTTCAGTCTTTTGGGAGTACCCTGTGTACCCAAACACCACTGAGACCAGCAGATGCGCCTAAGGTCAGAATTGGAAAAAATGGCAAATGTCCATTGGTCACACCAAAAGTACCTAAAGGAGTGCGAGTAACGACAAACATTATTAGAAATCTACAGAAGATGGGATTTGTTGACCACAACCTGCACAAATTCCCATAACTGGTGATGGACAGATACCTAGCCACTGTCTGAGAAACAGAGGATGGTCATATCCAAATAGTTGCAATCGAATGGGAAAGAGGGTTAGATAAATCTAGACTAATATCGTTGATGCACATGCCACAATTTGGCTGCACAACATAAGTGAATGAATGCTAGCACCAAGTATTTGCTAGTATGTTTCCATGGTGGCTGTATGTGGCTCGACATAAAGACTTTAGTGGATGGCAAGCTAATAGCATTAATCAAAGGGATTCACCTTGCAAGAATCAACCCAACACCATTCTTCGTAGGGAAATACCAAGATACAACATTAAAAAATATAATGAAGGATAAGTATGAGCTGACGAGGGATAAAAGAGGCTTTTCCATCGCCTCTATAAACGACACATTTGTTTGATTCACATCTAAGGTTCTATCCAGCAAGCTGCTCAAAAAAATGCGACCGAACCAATGTACTACTGGAACAATTGTTGCGACAGAGCAATGCGCAATTGGTGTCCAGCTCAACTGGTCGATCAATAAGCTAAATGAGATGTTAGCATATGTTAAAAAAAGTGTAGGAAAAGGGTAACCTTTTCATTATTCTTGGTTATTAATTTTAATTTCTTTTGTCGCATTGGCGGAATTGCCAAACTACCAAGGGGTAGATGTTCTGGTCCAATGTCGAGGATCTTGATACCAAAATATATGGTTCAGCAAAGAGAAACCGAAGAGGCAGCGAGATAATAATATTGAGTTTTATCTACAAGCCAAGGCAGTCCATAATTTTGTTAGAAAGCAATTGTGAATAACAAAGGAACCATCAAGCGGTTTTGTAATATCATAAGATTTTTAGTTGGGTCTCATCACATCGTTTGAAGCTGTGACAAGACCCGCAGAAGCAATGTTTGGCCACGCAGTTTCAGCTATCTGTTGCTGAAATTGACGCAATTGTTCAGGACTGGCCAACATAGTGCAAAGTTCCTATCGTAGATGACCAACTATCTGCATAAGAAGAGTCGTGACATGATGACCCATCAATAAAGAAGAATGGAGACCATGGAGAAGATCCACGAGTGGAAGAGAATCCACAAAGATATCCCTTTCATGAACAAGATGAGTCTAGCACAACCCTAACAAATCTAGCATTGGGAGATAAGAGAAAGCACTCAGAGAATTCTAAGAAGAGCAAAAAGAATACGAAAGTCAACCGGTCATCTAGAGTTATAGGTCTTACTAATGATGATTACACCCTTTTGATATAAACAATGAAGAAGTCACCAAAAAATGGATGAGCGACATGCAGAAATGACAAGAAGCATAATCGACTTACTGCAGACACTTTGTACTATAATAAAAGAAGTATGAGTGGCGGTCGACCAAACGTCATACTCAACTATGTCGTTGGACCAAGCTGGCCCATCTGAAGAGTGACCTATCAAGGCATCATCGATGCCAACTCCACCAATAAGGATTCAAGTACTGGGTCAAGCCATTGACTTAGGGACACTATAGATGAATACCATGGTCCATGACCTTGGTCATGTCACTATGGATTTCTCTGTGCTACCGATGTGTGAAGTGCATGTTATTCAGAATGTTGCAGTCGCAAAAATGAAAACTAGAGAATGTGTGTTGCTTACTCGAGTCAAGACATCACACAAAATAGTTAAGACATTGAAGAAAACAATGCAGAATGCAAAACAACAAGAAAAAATATCGCAAGAGAAAAGACATCGATTAGATACCACTATTACACTTGCTTGTAGCAGCTTTGCAGATGAAGGCATTAAAAATAAATGTTTTTAAAGGCCAAAGTCTTTCGCCTTGGTGAATTATCTAAGAAGCTCTATAAACAAGTCACAGAGTTAGAATCACAGATGAATCCCAGTACACCTCCAGAGGTACTCGTAGAGCATAGAAAAGGAGCAACTGAGGCTGCGATGAAGATTGAAGAGATGAAGGTACTTTCTGCCAAAGTGGTCGAGCAAGTTTATCCATCATGGGAAGCTTTAAACGACGATGAAGAGTTGGAACAAGTAACATAGTAGTTGCATACTATTGAGGCAGATTTCAACAAATTGAAGAATGATCTATAGAAGCTTCCAACAATTGAAAAGATGAGCAAGGCTACTAATCTGAAGAAATTATAGCAGCAGGTAGCAAGACTGAATGCATCAGTAGAAATGGACTAATCGGGTCTCAAATCTTCAAGTGGATGCAGAGAAAGTTACAGGTATCATTCAACCTATACATGAAAAGGTTCCACAAGCCTTGGGGTCGAAAATATTGTCAACTTCAGAACATATCAATTATGAACTTGTCAAAAAATTGAAGATAGTGGAAGAAGAAGTGCGATAAGAAACTCAACAGGTAGTGAAAATATTTCAAGATTTTCAAACTCAGGTCGCAATAACAAAAGTTTCCTACTGATGTGGCTCGATATGAGCCATAGGTGAGTGTTGGGGCCCATTAGAGGAAATTTCAACTCAAAATCGGCCTCCTAAAAAGAATTAATAAAATAATAGTTAAAATAATAAAATAATATTTATTAATTTTGGAGGAAGAAAAGAAAAAAACTACTTTTTTGTTTGTATTTTTGACATATCTCCCTGTGTTTTTACTCAAATTTCGATCGAGAGAGCTCGTTGGATGCAGAATTAAATTCTACATCCAACGAGTACCCACTCGGAATACTTTTGACGGACCCCGCTACCCCAAAAAACAAGAAATACTTGAAAAAAATGTGATGATGACATCATCATCACGTTTTTTCAGGTATTTCTTGCTTTTGGGGGAGCAGGGTCTGTCAAAAGTATGACGAGTGGGTAGTCGTTGGATGCGGAATTTAATTCCGCATCCAACGAGCTCTCCCGATTGAAATTTGAGTAAAAACACGGGGAGATATGTCAAAAATACAAACAAAAAAAGTAGTTTTTTTTATGATACCTATCCCCAAATTTATATTAAAAAAGTGTTTAAGACCTATACGGTATTTCAAATTTAAAGCAATTTCATTGGCTAACATATGATGACATGGAATTTGAATCAAAATTAAAAGGCCCATTTTGAGTTGAAATTTCCTCTAGTGATTGTCGTCCCTAGGAAAAGACGAGAAGAAAGAACCAAAATAATGATCGGAAAGATGATTATTCCGGTTGCAAGATGAGGAAAAGTTGTGATGGAAGGAGCCACGATAAAAGAGGAATAAAGCAGTCGAAAAGAAAAGTTTGACTGATTTTGGGGAAATAGATAGTTAGACTAAAATCTTGCATTTAGTAATAAAGCGTGATTGTATTTTGGGCCGATAGTGCATATTTCTGTATACATTGAATGTATTAAAATATAAAGACAACTTGTCGATTAACAGTTGAGAGCTAGTTGACGGTTGAATCAAGAATTGTAAAAGTGAAAAAGCTTATAAAAGCATGAACCAAGATGTGTGCGGGTTGGTTTATGGTTGTTGATCGATAATAGAGAGAGTTGAGCAATTGAAGGCAAGGAGAGAATTGGTCATGGTTGTGTGTAGGTCGACTATTCAAAAAGAGAGAGAGAGAGAGAGAGAGAGAGAGAGAGAGAAACCAGAGAGTAAGAGATGAGATATGAGTGTATGAAACTGTAAAGAATATCAAAAGAAGAGTTTGCAAGCTGAGTGTGTAGACCAAAGGTGTTAAACCAATTCTCATGCTAGATGAAGAGAACCTTTGTGATTTTTCCCAGATAGGTTTCCATGTTCTACCTTGTCTCTATGTGTTTTAATGTATGTATTATGTCAAATGCATATTTAATGTAAATGACCCTATATGAAAGTGTCACACATAATTAATGGTGAATGAACTTATATATGTGTCGCACCTATGCTGACTTAACATATGTTAATGCTTTATGTTATATGTTGTTATGTATGTCGATAGAACGGTAGATGATTATCTTGAATGAATGAATGAAACAGAAGTATAATTCATGGTTTTTGTCAAGTGACCTAATAGTATTGTAATAGTGGAATCCTGGACATAACTATAGAAATATGGTTTTGGCAGTCCCCATTAGATATCTCGGGTGAGACTTCATCTACGTCGCGGGTGTTTTCAACGGAGTCTTGCTCTGTCAGGCTGATATCTTCATCTTTGTTAACGAACAAGGGATCCAAACCTGGGTTGACAGGAAATACACCAACAGTAAGTGACTCACCCTGTAATGGAGCAAAGTGCGTCAGTAGAGAGTGACACGCCATGCTAGAAGGAAAAGTGTGTCACCCAATCAAAATAGGGATTTTAAAGGGAAAAAACCTCAAATCTCATCTTCCAAGGAGATTATGGCCAAGAACTTCAGGGATTAAGGCAAGTAAAAGGTGTACATGGTTCATGATCATGATGAGGATGAAAATTTTGTGTAACAAGAAATTATGGTTTTTATGTTCTATCATCATAAGTGTGAATGGAGATATATGATGCGACAAAATCTAGTGACACAAGAGGTTTCCAAACATGTGTTGACATCACACAAGTAGACGTTGAATCGACTATGGATATATGATTGATGATGTTCTTGATAGTGATTAGAATTTGGAAAGAAATGGATGAAGGAAACTAAGGCTCGCTATTGTAAAGTTCGAAGGTTATTAAGCATGAATCCAAGGGTGTAATTGTGCGTGAGGCTAATAGTGATGCCTTATTTTGGGAACGACAAGACTAAGGAACTTATAAAGTGGACATGGCAGCAGGGGATTGGGCCACGTCATCTACAATGTTAAAATTATGGCTAGCCTTCGTATGAAGATTACGGGTAGTTCGCCTATGTGGTGGTTTTGGAATCCTAAGGATTTGTTCATTATTTGGATGTGGTATATGTAAATGTCCTCCAGTGGTAGTAGGTGTATCCTCTCTCTATGGAGGTTTAAGCATTCCATAACCTTTGTTACACATTTGAAGGTTTATTTTTTCAATATTCATGTAGATATTTTGAAAATTTTTGTTGCCTGAGAGGATAGGTTCTTGTTGATGAGAGATAACCCCTTGGTTGGAAAAAGGTTGTTATAGCACCAATTGTTGTGGCGATGGTGCATTTACTACTTGAGGACAGTTAGCTTCATCCTTTTTCCTAACATCAATTAATTGACGACACTCTAGTATCAATAGGAATTGGTGTGTATAATGTCCATACTTATCGCACAAGGCGCAATGGAAGTTCATCCTATGGTTGGTATTCTTTCCTTTCTTGGGGGATATTGGTCTCCATGGTTTGGTTTGGATTCCCAATGTTCTAGATTTGTTGGGGAGGGGGATCACCCCCTTGTATTTGTTGTTAGTTTTGTTTGTTCTTTCCTTTCTTCTTCCCCTAATTCTATGGATTAGGGAGACTCACTAAATTTATCTACTCAAACCATTAAGTCTATTATGCGAGAGAGGTGTTGATGTATTTGTAACTTCGGAATGTATTCACTTGTATATTTTATATATTATATTTCATTAGTCCCCGATGTTCCTATCTAGAGAATCATTAATGTAATCAAGTCATGTAAAGTCATAGAGATTAACCCTCCTTTGTAAGTCGGGGGTAAAGTCCCCACAGTTGTAGGGAACTAGGGTTATTAGAATCTCCTAGAGAAGTTGGCCCTAGTAAGTAATTGTCAAGTCAGAAACTAGTATAAATAGAGAGTGAGCCTCTCTATTTGAGACACACAATCGCCCATCTATAGTGCATAGGTGAGAGAAGAGGAGCTCACACAAGTGAGAGAGAGAACAACTATTGGAGATCATCTTTCTATCTTTGGGTTTTACTGCTGCCATTGGTGCTTATTCTATATTTGAGGAAGTTGTGGGGTTTTATCCTTTATGGTTTCCCCTAGTAAAATATTTGTGCCTATTGTCTGTTGTGATTGATTGTTGTGCATATTATTCTTTCAGATGAGAACCTAAGATCATATTGTCTAATTGATAAAAATCTAACTTGGTATCAGAGCTAACCTGAGAAGAAGACATTATGCAGCTGTAGAAGCTAGGGGTTCTTAATTTTTGGGTCTCTCTCCACATATCATCAGCAAAAGGAGGCTAGGATGACTCTCCATTGAAGGGCGCATCTTTTTTGTCGAAGCAGAATTTGATTCCGGGCATTTTCAATTTTTGACCTATCACTGCTGCGGGAAATTAGGAATTTTCACAAAAGATGAATTTTTTAGTGAGCCTAGCATAGGATTTATCTCCTCCTTAAAATCGAAATTTAGAGACCAAGATCAAAATTTTTGGTTAGGTAAAACTCTGGGAAATTCAAACCCTAATTTGACCCTGGGCCTGAAAAACCCTAAAATACTAAAAATGGTAGTTTTAGTACATTCGCTATATCTCGATATTGGAGAAGGCTTAGGAGCCAAAAATTTTACAAGACAAAGATACATTCCTGATGTATCTTATGTAAAATTTTCAGCCTCATATTTGCTATATTCGAGGATATATGATTCCTCCAAATCAGGGTTCCATCCTCTCCCTCTCCCTCAATTCATCCCTAAACAAGACACCTAGAAAAAATTGCTATATCTCAAGCTGCGAAGGTCCAAATGAAATTTTGTTAAATTTTCTAGATAGGGAACATATAGTAATTTATTTGATAAAAGTTTCAGACCCCGAAGGTGAAATAGTGACACGTGGCAGTCTGTACAAGTTCGGTATGTTGAACAGTCCTGAAATAAGTCACCTTGGGAAAACTCTCATAAGTCCCAGTTGGTGAAACCAATTCTACTTAAACCTACAGTGTTGGAAAGAGGACAGATGAGGATACTTTAGTGCAAATTTTCAGACATAGAGGAGCATTACTTTCGGATATATTGCAGAAACAATATCAAGAAATTATGCATAAGAAATTGAAGAAAACTAGGGCATCAGATATTTTGCAGTTCTGATCACAGTTTTGGGAAAATGAGTATGCTGCTCAACTCGCCTTCAGGAGGCACATATTTCTATCCAATCAAATCAAAAATATTCCAAGTTTTTAAAATTAGGGTTTCTTTGACAAACCCTAGATCAACTAGATCCAGAACCAGGACAGACACCTCAAATCAGTAAGATCTAACCTTTTGCTATTTACATTTGAGGTTCTCATTTCAAAATGACCTATCACCCCATCTTGATGACAAGCTTGGTGAAGCTGAAAACTTTCGAGCAAGGAAGTATATGATTTCACCGGTTCTTGAAGGAAATGAATTGGACACCTACATAATTGGAGAGGTTCCAGTTCCAAAGGGAGACGAGGCTAAATCCTTACACAAGAAGAACTTGGTCAAGGCCAAGAGGATCACCTTATACCACAAGTGTCTACCCTAAATACACCTACAAATATGTTTGATTCCTTAACCAAGCTATTTTGAAGGGAAGAATATAAATCGGAAGAAGTATAGGAACTCCGTGATCCTTGAAGAAATTGACTTAGATCAGTATTTCAGTAAAGAAGTTATAAGAGGCAGAGAGAGATGAGGATAAGGCTAGAGCCAAGATAATGATTTCATATTCTATTAAAGATCATCTCATCCATCGTGTGTCATCCTTGAAGACACCAAAAGAAAGTGTTCGATGTTATGACGAAGCAATCAAAGAAGAATAAGATATTCTTATAACCACCTTAAATGGCCTCCCAGGATCATGGGATTAATTCATTCGAGGAATGTGTGCCAGGAGGAAGTGATTACCTTCAACAGACTCTGGGAAGAGCGTACATAAGAAGAAGCTCCACTCATAATAAGAGAAAATAAGATGGGAGCAACTAAATATCTAGCTCTCATGATTCAAAAAGGATCCCTTAAGCGATGAGGAATATGAAAGACTCAATTCTTGAAGAATCTCTTATCCATCTTAGCATTTGGATAAGAAATGATGATGTCATGAATGAAGAAGATGATGAAGCGGAAGGCTCAAGAAGGATTCTACCCATGAAACAAATAAAGATAAGTATTCAATTGTCATTTCATGATATTATATTGTTATACATTTGTTTATATTCAATTGACGTGTTATGCATGATAGAATGTTTGCATTAATGACAATATACTACTAATATGCATGTGATGGGTAAGTAACCCATGGTTCTATACAACTCTCCATTGCTACTTATCTAGAATGAAACCTCTTTGCTAACATATTGGATTAGTGCACAATCTCAATGATGTCATGGTAGAGATGGAAGGCATCTAGAAATTTTCCGTGAGATATGGATGAATGTTGTATTGGCTAAAATAGTTGCATGATTATATCTTTATGCATAAGAATTTTCCATTATGAATATGCCTTATGAAATGTTTCTAACCATACACCTGGTGCATTTTACTTGTAGGAAAGATCGCGTACAATCTCCTACAAGAAAAGAAGGATGAGACTTGTTTCGAAGAACAGCTGACGACAGTTCAAGAAATAATCCAAAATGAAGAATAGTATGACAAGACTTTAAGAGGTCTCAGACACAATGCAATTATGTGACATTTTTGTGCTACATCATTGATGCAGAGCCTTCCAGCTATGAAGAAGTAGACAAGAAGAAAGGGAAGGAAATGATGATCGAGGAGTACCAGTCAATCATGAAGAATGATGTCTAGGATGTGGTATCGAAACCTGAAGAGAAATCTGTGGGATACAAGGCAATATCCGTAGCATGAGGCTTCTCACAGAAAGAAGGCATAGACTACGAAGAGACATTTGTAGCCACTAGAAGTTAAGACACATGACAAGCAGAATCATGTGTGCAAATTAAAGAAGACCTTGTACGAGCTTAGAAGGCACTCATGGGATAACAAATAAATGAGGAGCTTGAAGATCACCTAGAGTAATGAAGATCACCTAGAGTAATGAAGATGTTAACCTTTGCAAGGTTGAAAATGAAATCCTATAGAGGATGACAAGCTCACAGATGGGTGTGAGAAGAACTTTTGAAAAGGTTCAAGATAGAGGATCTTGGTATCCAGTGACCCTAGATGGATACATAAAATATTAGAAGCAGAGGAAGCTACTTGTCACTCCAATATAGAATGTTTCAATACATAGAGTATGAAAGGCATAGGGAGAATGATGCTCCACTTCAAAGGGAGTGACTGCAAAAGATCCTGAGGTTCGACATGGTACGACAAGATGGATAGATTACTAATGACTCTAAGCATTACTAAGAGTAAAGAAGATTCCAACCTTTGCTTCAAGGTTGAAGGCAGAAGACCAGTGATGCTCCTGTTATATGTCGATGACTTGTTCCTAACAAGGAAAGAGGAACTCATTAAAATTGCAAGAAGGAGACTTGGTGCCGAGTTCAAGATGAAGGACTTGGGTATCATGCACTACTTTCTAGGCATGGAGGTGTGGGAGAGTGCAGATTGAATCCCCCTTGGACAAGGGAAGTATGCAATAGAGATCCTGAAGAGGTTTGGGATGATGGAATGCAAGGCCATGACCACACCTATGGCATAGAACCTGAAGCTATTGAGTGTTGCTTCATTAGAGTCGGTTGATGCTACGATGTATCGTCAGATGATTGGGTCCTTGATGTACCTGACGAATATGACACCATATATTTTCTTTGTTGTGAACACATTGAGCCAGTTCCTAACGGATCTGAGACATGTTCACCTGATGGTTGCAAAGCATGCAGTGAGCTACCTAAAGGGTATAGTTGATTATGGGCTCAAGTATGAAGCGAATCAGAAGATTAACCTAGAGGGTTATGTGGATTCGGATTGGGTTGGTAGTGCCATTGACAGGAAGAGCACTTTGGGGTGCTTCTTTAGTATGAGATCAGGTGTGATCTCTTGGTTTAGTAGGAAGTAGTCCTGCATGGTGTTGAGTACAGCCGAGGAAAAATATGTTACCACTTGCTCGGCTATTTGGGAGGTAGTATGTTTCTTTTGAAAACTACTATTTGATTTGATTGATCTGACTTGCATTTTTGTATGATGCAGAGAGGAGCAGTGAAGCTCTAGTATGTGATCCAAATCGAGATCTCTTGAAAGAGGCAGTTCTAGCATAGCTAATGAGACAAGTTGTATGAGCATAAAATCCTAGCGAAGCTCATAGGTTGATCTGATGTAAACAGTCTTGTCAATTGTCCTCAGATGTAATCGGTACTGGTGAAGGTCACAGGTTATCCTTGGACGTAATCAGCTCTGATGTGATTCTATGTTAGAAATGGCTAGAGTGAAGTTTGAGTACTTCAGGGAGAAGCTTGGTGTTCTCCAGATCGAGGTTCCTTCCAAGGGGAAGTGATGAGTCTGTGAGCCTTTCTGACATGGTGGTAGGATTGGTTGCTCCCATGGTCAAAACTAATTGATGTGCCTTTCTGACATGGTGGTAGGATTGGTTCCTCCCATGGTCAGATGTAAGTGATGTTCCTTTCTGACATGGTGGCAGGATTGGTTCCTCCCATGGTCAGATATAAGTGCTGAGACCTACATCTAGTATGAAAAAGGACTGGCTTGGTAGAAGTACATTCGGCATGAAACAGGGTTCACTCTGTAGTGGCCTACATCCAATATGAAAAAGGACTGTCTCTATAGAAGTACATCCAGCATGAAAAAGGGTTGGCTTTGTAGTGGCCTACATCCAGTATGAAAAAGGACTGTGTCAAAACCCCAAATTTTCAAAAATTTAAAAACTTTTAAATAGCATAATTGTATGTTAACACAATCGTTAAATACTGTTTAGTCAATGCTATTTACTTTGTAACTGTAAGATCATTACTTGGTTGGACTGTTAGTTGAGTTTATCTTTCTTCAGTTTTCTGATTGTTCTCTGTTTGCAACAGCATGTGGATAACTACGTTAGACTGTGCTTACTTAGCTGTAAAGATAACGCACACAGTTTTCCTTTATCTTACAGATTGACATGTAAAGTTTTTGGGATTGCTGCTAACAGATCATTCTAGAGTAAAATAAATCATATTCTGTTATCAAGTGCTTTCAGTAGAGAACTAAATGCATGTTAAGCGGACTATTCAGCTTCTACAGGTATAGCCTCCTTTATTTCATTTTTTATATAAAGCAAAATATGATGAGAAAGGTTAAAAGACACTAAAGATAAGAATTGTCATTTCCCGATATATCTATGAACTCTCTTCAGTTGAAAGGACATTCAGAGATAAGGATGGCAGTTTACATATATTTTCTTTTCCAATACTGCCTATAAAATTATTGAAATTACTAGTACTAGTAACAGCTATAAGAGTAAAGTTCATTAGCGAATTTAAAGGTTGACAAGAGGCTATTACAATTTTAATTGTCGCCCCTTTTTGAATGGTTATTATCACCAGTTCAATTCATGTAAATAAACAGATTTCTTTGAATAATTATGGACATAGACATTTATAAAGATATAATTCATGATAAAGAACTATTTCCCATGTTGCACATGGTCAGTCCTTTAGAAAATAACTCATAAAATAATAACACTTGACAAGTAAAAGCATGGGTTAGACTCCTTGTTAACGTTATTACGTTATGGTAATTGGTCGCAAGGTATATACTGTATAATTTATGCGACTATAATTCTACCATTAGATTTCATTAGACTTGTAATTTAAGTTCATTGATTATACTATAATCAAATGAACTAACCTCAAGTGAGGTCTCCCAATGTAACTTCTACACACCAATTACTGAACTAAACTTAACAAAAACAAATCATCTTTGTAGTTCATAGTTTTATTATGAGGATCAATAATATTGGCTTTAACTTTACAAAGCCATTAATCCAAGGTTAGAATGCTTCGTTGAATGTAATAATATATTACACGGTGGTTAACATAACATATGGTATGGTTTATACATATTTCAATGTAATATTTGTTTCCATACATGATCATTAACATTATGGTGTTTGACCTTATGCAGGTCAAGGTCGAAGGTGATGATATAATGCCTTCAACATTATGATTATGTTGGCAACAGCGATGATATGGAACCTTCCCAAAATGATTTTGTTGGCAAAACACAAGGATACGTAACATTAGGGATCGACCCACTTATTGGCAAAAATTTATGGGATAACGTGGCTGCCTCCTCGCCATGCATTGGGCAATATAAGTTGACTTGCCTCCAAAACGATTCAGTCCTCCTCTCGCCTGCGGGATTTGAGCTCTCCTCTGTCAAACCCTAGTGGTTCTTGCTGGTCGATTTTGCTTGGAAACATCCTGGTGTGTAACTCGCCTTCGTTGTGCTCCTGCGTGGGCTGTGTTGTAATTCTCCCTTGTGGCTGTATTGCATTCTCCTTCGTGGTTGTACTGTGTTGTTATTTTGTGGACTCGGTCGAGGGCTGTTCGATTCTCCCGGTGAGGAAAGGGTTCCAGCACCCTCGTTCCAGTCTGCTTACTGCTTGACCCTACGCAGGTAAGCGATTAAGTATACAATGTGCTATTTATTTTAAGTTTTGATTGTTTATGTAATGGCTTGGGTTACTGACTTGAAATTTCTCTTTGATTGGTAGGTTTTCCTTCC
>LPNX010522271.1:520935-554940 GCA_001517045.1 Pseudotsuga menziesii | reverse complement strand
CTGAGTCATCAATCCCTACTTAGGATTAAGTTTAACATAATGTCTCAGAAAATAAAATAAAACAATTACATAATTTTACAAAATTGGGGTATGTGACAGACTGGCTTTGTAGAAGTACATCTAGCATGAAAAAGGGCTAGCTCTGTAGAGACCTACATCGAGTATGAAAAAGGACTGGCTCTGTAGAGGTACATCCAGCATGAAAAAGGGCTGGATATGTAGAGGCCTACATCCAGTATGAAAAAGGACTGGATCTGTAGAGGTACATCCAACATGAAAAAGGGTTGGCTCTGTAGAGATACATCTAGCATGAAAAAGGGATGGCTCTGTTGATGAAGACCTATGTGGAGGCTAGGCCTACAACCAACATGAAAAAGGGTTGGCTCTATATAACTTCCTATGACAAGAAGAATTGAGAGATAGCACCATTTAATCAAGATAGAAGAAGTAGTGATGGTGATGATGATCCAGCTTTGATCCAGTGATGAAGACTTGTGTGATAATGAATTATGACAAGAGAATGCCTTCCTAGTTAAGAGGGAGTGTTGATGTATTTGTAACTTTGGAATGCATTCACCAGTGTATTTTATATATTGTATTTCATTAGTCCCCGATTTTCCTATCGAGAGAATAATTAATGTAATCAAGTCATGTAAAGTCATAGAGATTAACCCTCCTTTGTAAGTCGGGGGTAAAGTCCCCATAGTTGTGGGGCACTAGGGTTATTAGAATCTCTTAGAGAAGTTGGCCCTAGTAAGTAATTGTCAAGTCGGAAACTAGTATAAATATAGAGTGAGCCTCTATATTTGAGACACACACTCACCCAGCTATAGCGCATAGATGAGAGAAGAGGAGCTCACACAAGTGAGAGAGAGAACGAGTGTTGGAGATCATATTTCTGTCTTTGGTTTTTACTGCTGCCATTGGTGCTCATTCTACCTCTAAGGAAGTTGTGGGGTTTTCCCCTTTATGGTTTCCCCGAGGAAAATATTTGTGTATATTATCTCTTGTAATCGATTGGTGTGCATATTATTCTCTCAGATAAGATCCTAAGATCATATTGTCTAATTGATAAAAATATAACAAGAGGGTTGAACTAGATTGACATCAGCATCATTCATGGGGTGTGTATCAGGTGGGAAAGGAAATAGAAAATATGGATTGTATATAGGTGCAAGAAGATATGTTTGGGTTCTCCATACAATGTAGATGTAGGAGCTTGGAGGTGGTGGTAGAAAAAATTGCGTCAGGATTGCATTGGGAAATGTAGGATTGTATGGTCCATACATCATATATCCAAATGTGGGATTTGGATCAATTTGAGGTGCCACCGATGTTTGAGGTGAAACTCATGGGTTATGATGTGTCATATTGTATGGCACATAGATATACGGTTGGGGAATAATCCCTTTATCGGAAACATCCCCGATAAGCTCGTTGATAGATTTTTATGTGCTAAGAGGAGCTTGGTTCAGAGAATGATGATGAGAAGAATCTGGGATGATCATATACAAATACCCTAACTAGGTATATATCAAATCAAAATTTTGGGCCTTAAGGATGGCCTCTTTTTTTGTTTTGGGAATAGTGGTTACTACGTTCTTAGCAATCATTGGAAGGAGTGATTTAAGGAACTAAAATTGTTGTACCTCAAAGCGTAGGTACAAACACACAATTGGAGCAACATTGTTCCATCGAAACAAAGGATTTAACCCCTCCTAACCATGTCAATTGGTTTAAAATTCCTATCCCTACTATGAACTCTTTCAAAGAAGGGAATATGGCTAATATTCTATCCACTATCAAGGTGTATATTTCTATCACTCTCGATATAATGGAAAACATCTCACTTGGAGCCTCTTATTCCTATCAAGAGATAGCTGCTTACAAAACATTGTCCAAGAATTCATAAGAAAGGGACACCTTATCAAGATCAAAGGGACACCTTTCTATAAGAATAATATCATTAGCATAGAGAAAAAGTATGATGACGATTCATGTTAATGTCATGCCAGTGAAACCTGCTTCTTCTAAACAAGCTTCTTGCTTATATATGTGTATATTGAAAAGGGTAGGGATCAAATTTCTTGAGGTGTAATTGTTTTGTTTATGTTTAAAAAATTTAAGATAAAAAATTTACACCAAGAAATTTGATCTCTCTCGTTGCTTGATAGATACGAGTTTAAGATGGATCTATCCTGGATTTTGTTTTTTAGTTTTTGTATTAAATTTAAAATTGAAGTTCCAACATATATTCCCAAATATATTTATTTAATTTTTTTGTTGTGGCGTACGTTACGTTATGTTGATGACAACATCTCCCCCATATTGGATTGGAGAGCACCTTTCTACTATCGGTGCAATGGCAAAAGTGATGTTAGAGAGATTTGATGAACACTACTAAAACGACCAAAACAAGTAAAATATACTTACATACTACAATCAGTGTGAATATGCAAGTAGGGAATGTTCTCTTCACCAATTCACATCCACTCTGACATAGACATGGCAAAATATCCTCCCACTCTCATCCATCATTAAATACGAAACAAATAATTTGAATTGAGCACCTCGTGGATGGGGTTTTGAAAGTGAAAACTATTCAAATAAATTCTTTGTTGGGTCGAGGATGCTAGCGGTTCTACTACACGAGGAAGAATCAAGGCGGGTGTAAATGAGTCGAGGTAAAAATCTAAGCTAGTTTTCTTGTTCATATCCTTAGAAACACTCAACGAAGTTCTCAGTGTTGTGACCATTTTATCAACTTCGTAGTGACATAACCCCTTAGGATTATGCTTCCTTTTCAAGTGTAAGTTGAACCTTGTGGATACATGAGTGCACTTTTGTAATGCCCCAATTATATACAAAAATATTATAATAATATAGCAAAAAATGGTATATAATAACCAACAACAATGCTAATATACATAATATTTGATAAAACAATTTTAATTAAAAATTAAATATAATAATGATGTCACACATTATTAAACAAAATACTAATGATAGATAAGAAATGACATAGGAAAACTTTAATTTAATTTAATTAGGTAAAAATATAGGAAAAGGACAGGTGGAGGAAGGAGGGGCCTGCCCCGCATGGATGACAAGTGGAGTCATCCATGGATGAAAGGGGGGAAAGTAAAAAAGGAGGTTCACTGATGAATATTGGGGATTTTTGCGGGGTGGAGAGTTAGAAGAGAAAATTACAGAGGGTGAAAGAGGAGCAGAGTTTGGGTAAATTTTACCACAGTTGGGGAGAATATTATTGACATAGATTGTGGTTGAGGGCTTGGGAGTCTCTTGGTAGAAATCGGGGGTGATTTGGTTGGGAGGAGAGGGGAACTTAAGAACTCGGTTGGGGAGCAATCCTGCAGCACTATTAGAGTAGCACAATGGAAGTGAGGAAGGGTTTGCATCACTCTCTAGGTAGGTCTTCTGAACCTTTTATTTGGTTTGTTTCTATTAAAAATTTGAAAAAGAAAGGAAAACCTAATGTAGATGATTTTTTTTTAATTAGCTGAAATTCTACCTATTTTGTTTCTAGGATCCACACTTTGCTATCAGAGCCCAGTTCAAAGATAGGGTCTTAGGGTATAAAATGAATAATATCTTATGATTGTTAAATATGTGTTTGGTGTTATTAAATTTTATTTATGAAAAATGGGTTTTAATAAATTATTCTATGCTTTATAGTACGTTTCAATTATAGTAGGCTTCAATTCCAATAGGTTTTAATTAGTGAGGCAAACCCCGCCAGATAACCCCTTTGGCTCCTGAATTAATGGTCCAGGTTACAATTCTTCCTCTATAAATTGCATTAGAGTGCTTAAATTACAATATATAATGGTCAAGTACATTACATAATAATAAGTAAATAGATCCTTGGTCTCATCCATTGAAACACAACTTCCTACCAACTGCACTATAAAAACTATATAAGGATTTTATTAAAGAATTACAAACATTGTATAATGAACTTATTAAATAAATATGGATGGCTATATGACCTTATTTTTGTGACTAAGTGGCATTATAGGATTTTCATATACAATAAATGGATAATCAAAAATAGCAAATTGAAGTCAGTATATATGAGCATCATGACCTAGCCATGGAGGAATACATACTTTTAGTATTTAAGATCAATGTACCATATGTTCAATTGTCCTTCTTAAATTCAATTGAAGTTTAGCGTAATGTGCCATCTTACTTACATGATGTGTTCGTGTGCATACATAGATATATATGGATCCCTTGGGCTTGTTATACGAGTACCATCATGAGTCAATTAAAAACATAAAGGTCCTTAATGATATCAAGGACATGTGCTTACCTCAAATGTGAATCCCCGTCTATTATCTTCGACCCACTATTCAGTTCCTTCATATATTGAGAGCATTTTTCAAGCGTCTCATACATATGAATGAGAGAGATGCATTGAGGAGATTAAGAGTGGAATGGCTAGGTCGAAAAGAAGATATTGTGCCTGGAATAGACTTTGGTGGTGTTGTATGTGCGACAAATATCCATGTATATATGATTAACATAACCATGCAAACACATTTATCGATTGCTTTTGGGATTTGATTGAGTACTATATTAGAGTAGTGAACTTCTAGCTTGCCATGAGAATCTATAAGATGTTTTAATGAAATAAAAAGTTACTACTTTTCCATGCACTCTAAAATTACCTTTTTATCTTACTGATAAACACTTACTCGTCACACACACACACACACGCTCAGCATTGATCACCTCACTATTGTATGCAAGGCGATTGTCTTGAAAATAATCCACCTGATTTTCAAAATTGTATAAATATGGAAGTCAGCATAAATGAATCATAGATAATCCTTAACTATAAGAGACATTCAAACATCATCTTCAATATTCAATAACTTCCTCTAGTGAGGCATTAATCACAAAATCAGTTGTAGAATAATTAAAGGGAGTATCAGGGGCAAGGTTAAGAACTAACTTTGACCAGGGGGGGATTTTTAATGTAGAAGCAATAATGGCCCCAGAGCATAGGAGACAACCACAATCCAATCCAATCCAGAGATCAATAACCCAGGTGTGCAGGCAATTTTACGATCCCTCAGGGAAATGACTTTTGTAATCAAAGATTGGATAACCAGTCAGGGCAAAGCTCAAAATCCAAGTTAGGTAGAGGGCCCATAAGAGCATGAGTTAGAACGGAATAAAAATGAATATCAGGATCTCTCAACTAACAATAATGCAAGAAGAGCTCCCTTAGAATCTTATTGGGGTGGTAGCATTATGGACCGAAAGAGTACATACTGGTTTTTTTTAGCTTGGGTTCAATTATGATCTCCCTTGCTACTCGATGCAATTCCAAATGAGATGTTAAAGATATTTGATGAACAGTGGTAAAATGACTAAAACAAGTAAAATATACTTACATGCTACAATTAGTGTGAATAGGGAAGTAGGGAATGTTCTCTACACCAATTCACATCCTCTTTGACATAAACATGGGAAAAAATTCTCTCACTTTCATCCATCATTAAATATGAGACAAAGCCTTAGAATTGAGCGCCTCATGATGGGGTTTTGAAAGTGAAAAATATTCAAATCATATCTATGTTGGGAGGCAGTTGGTGTTGTGACCATTTTATTAACTTTGCAGTGACGAATCCACTCAGGCCTACATTTATTTTCAAGGTGCGATTTGACCCTTTTGGATACATGAGTCCACTTCGGTCAATTACCTATGCCAGGTTTCAAGTAGAGATCCTTCATAATTGTGAACATCATCATTTAATGTTTCCCTTGTTACCAGTTGTTCTCAAAATGGAATCTAGGCATAACCACATTTGCTAGGCCAACCACTAGTTGAGATGTTTTCTCTACCTATGTTATCTTTCTCCATGCAATATATTATTACCACCATGAATTGATCACCTTTAATGTTTGAAACCATAGGGGCAAGGAAATTTGGACTTAATGTTTAATTCATGAAAATAATGGAGCTTACATTTTGTTCTTGCATGTCTCTTACCTCTCATAAACTTCAAACATCTTCTAGATTATGGCTCGTACTCTATATCTCATGACAATCATGTCTTCATGCTTGTGTTTGATAGGGTAGCTTTGTCATCTTTGCTCAAGTTCCCTCTCATTATATTTATAGGTATCACTAGGAAAGAGGTTGGAGAATTTTGGGGCACATAAATAGGTATAGACGATAAATTCAGTGTATACTAGTGTTGGTAAAGTGGTGAAAGTGCAACTCCTTCTTAAAATATGTTTTTTGACTTCTTAAAGATGTAACGTTCAATTAATGAAACTTAGAACTAATGAGATATTTTCATAGTATCCTTAGGAAATAAAATTAAGATGGTAGTCCCTATTGCCTACTTGGAAACCTTTGAGTTTGGCATACAACCATGTGATCTTCTTCTTCTTCAAGAGGTCTTTCAATGTTGTGAAACTCTCACTTCTCCATGCAAACGTACCCAAATTCCCATATGATTAATAGCATTGCCTCTTCCATTTTCAGCACCAGCTGCAAGCCCTAATATCTGGTTAACTTATTATATTCCTTGATCACATCAAAGAAATATTTGAATATAGTGATTACCTCCACTAGATAACACATCTCATAAGACAAAAATTTCAACATTTACTTGTAGGCATTCCACCCAAGACTAGTATTATCACCATTCTTTGTTGAGATATCACTCAACACATGGATTTCGTAACTATAATGAGTTGGGCAAGAATCCTTGAAGGGGCAAGGAAAATTAAGGAAAATGTAGAAGCCTAGGCTCCTTCTTTAACCAACACTTTAATATGCAAGCAACTTCCAACATATTGCTCCAATGGAAATCTTGATTAACAAACCCCTTCTATTAGGACAAGTTTCTTTCAATGGTCCAAAATTTAGTGATCGGTGCAGAGACTAACTCTTCCTTTCAAATCCCTCTACTCATTATGTTTCATAACACTTTTGAGGGTAATTCCTTCTATTTTAGGAATTGAATTGAACAACAATTCAATTACTCATGTTGAGAAAAATTAAATAAAGGGACTTAAAACATGACATAGACTGATGTATGAAGTTGACATCTCGATCTTCATCATTACCCTTTAGGGATGGGAAAACTTGTAAGAAGTAGTTGATGCTTTGACCTTGATTATTGACACGTTGTTGGAGGAGCTAGTCGGTTAGCCGACTAGTCATTTCGGTTGACCGAACCGACAAGTAGTTATTCATAATTGTTTTGTAATCATATATAATAGGATTTTGAGCCAGATACGAACTTGGTCAGTTTGATGTTTGTATGAACCCACATGTGTTATTAATATAAGTTGTTATTCAACCTACTATCTTTGTCTCTTGTCTTTGTTATGATTATATGATTCTTTATGTGTATTATTGGTAACTTAGTGATCTGAGTGATTACAACATTGGTTTCGTTGCTGGTAGTACACCTACGGATGAAATGACCATTAGCAAATGATCTCAGAACAAGAGATTAAGGACTGGTGGGAGTGTAATATCGCAAACTATTTGCATAACTATGCTTAGAGAAACAAGCTGACTATTGCCCAAGCGAAGGAGAAATTCTTCACTGAAACACATGAAAAGTTTGTAGAATCAGTGCCTCGGTTTCTAAAGAAATTACTGGATGAAAAAGCCGGTAGACATTAAGGAACAAGAGTTTCTCCAGAAACTGATAAGAGGAGGAAGAACGAATCTGTCAGAGAGGTTTGAGAAAATCGCAGACGAGTTTTGTGTAGACTGCGCTGTGGAAGAGAGAGTCTCTGTAGAGAGTATCAAAGCGAGATTGTATAACAATTTCACTAAGCAATTTTTGTGCTCACTGCCGACCCTTTTGTTTAAATTCCTAATCGACGAGGGAGTAGTACACATCGTTGAACCTTGTCCATCACTAATCGAACCACCATCAAATACTAACTGGGCAGAGAAGCAGAAAGCGTGGGAGACGTTTATTGCAGAAAGAACTATCTAGGCTTACTAAAGTGTCGGGTAGGCTATGGGGGGGTATTTGGTCATGTGTTGAGGTGGAGTAGAAGGATTCTAGTCGACTTTAGAAGGGACCACCAGCAATGAAAATTCGGGCCAAGAAAGAAATAATTCGAACAGTGACACACAAAAGCACTCAAGATTTGCAAAAAATAGAGAGAGATAAGAGGCAGAAGAGAAGGGAGGAATGTAGAGAGCAGGCCATTGCACTGCAGAGCAGGGTGACTGAACATGAAGGAAATCCACCAGAGTCAGGTCATGATTGATAAGAAGAAGGCATAGATGAGGAAGAAGTGTCACCAATGGAGGAATATCTATGGATAGAGTAGCGTGAAGCTCTCCATATTGAGATACCCCACGAGGTAAGATCTTTATCTCTAGTAAATTCAAACTTGAGTGCCTGAGTGCGTGCCATTGTCGAAGAGGAACTAAGGCTACAAGCTGGTGATTTCAGTGTATGGAGCCGACTAGACGACGAATGAAATGATGTCAATCATCTGGTAATTCGTCAACCTGAGGAAGGAAACTGGGTCACATTTCAATTGTACCCATCCAACCGCAGTATCAACCTACTCTACCCAGGCAATGAAGGAGAACCCCCCCTGCCAAACACAGCTTTAAGGAACACATAACAGTCGGATTCACAAGGGAGAATATTTGAGCTACAACAATTGCCTTGGACATCGATAGAAGAATTCAAATTAGTCCGGCTACTTGTCGAGGAGGAACTAACAAATAAAACTTATGACATGAACGAGAGTTCCGTCAAAACTGGTTGTGAACAACACCGAATTGCAAAGAATATCCCACCACCCCCACCACCACCTCCCGAAGGAGACGTCGGTGCCGATGAAATGGGGCATGACATAGCACACATCCTCCTCTATGAGGGTGACGAGACGCAAATGTCGTAACAAGTGAAGACAGACAGATGGCACAGTTCGTTGGTGCCTTGCGAAAGCAAGCATTAACTTGGTATATAACATATACTGAGAAGGCACCTAATGCGACCAAAGCTGATATCAAGCAATAATCCTTATCCTTCTTCAAAACACCATATGCAAAGAATCTGGCTGCGGAAAAGCTGAAAACAATAGTTTAGAAACCAACAAAAACTGTCTGAGATTACGACAAGCAATTGAAGGACCTAATGAGCCAATTTGATTATAATATAGATGAACAGTTATTAATTCAATGGTTTCTTGCAGTACTTTCACATAAAATCCAGAGACATATTAGTTTGGACACATTCAAAACATAGGAAGAAGTGCTCACGAAGGCATTGCAGGTCGATATGGATGAATATTACCCAGCACACCCTGTAGATAATCATCTTGAAGAATAGTTGGAAATAATTCAAAAATCATTAAGAGAACTGAACCTTAAGGGACAAGATATCTGGTGCACAAAATTGCTCAATGGTCGATCATACCAAAGATAACTGTCGACAAGAAATTAGCCACCAATATGTTTGTTTTGTTCAAACTAAGTGCTTCTGTGACATCTGCCAGGAAATAGGACTCCATGAGACAAAATACTGACCATTCAACATAAAGAATGGAAAACCCTCCTAGTGTGCAATTTACGAAGTTAAGAGTCACGCAACAACTGATTGTCATTTGAACTTGAAAAACCGACAAAACTATCATGTTGTTTATCAAAATAACTATGTTGCACAAAGCAATAATAATAATCAACAGAATGAGCAAAACAACCAGAAATATGAAGGTCGGAGATATGAGCGTCGGTATGACAATTTTCGTGGAGGGTTTGCTGGTTGAGGTCGATTCAATGGAAATCGGGACAGCAGACCATGGTGACCAATTCATTGTTTCATGTGTTATAAGGAAGTCCATCGATATGCAGACTGTCCATATAAAGTTCGGACCGACCTAAAATTTTGTACTAGTTGTGGTGTGGGCAATCACTCGCTAGAGGATTGTCCCACCATACTCGAAAAAATAAATAAGAAAAAAATTGTTAATGTCTTGTCATGTGTTCAGAAATGTGATATAATTCATACAAAGAATTTACATGTAGTCACTAGACAAGGAACAAAAACTGGTAATGATAATCCACGAATAAGTAAAATAAAAAACAAAGATGATTATCCTAATCCTATAAATCAAAAACAATTATACAATGATGCATCAATTGTGTTTCAAGGATTTTCTAGACAATAAGTAACTGATGATAATCGACAGAATGTATCGCAAGAAATACTTAACTTAATACACAATGATAAATCAATCGCACAGTTTATTGATTTGTTATATAATATTAATAACAAGCCTAGTATGGAGAAACAAACTAAAAACATATGCATCTTAAATCAGAAAGATAAGAGTGATGTTGATCCACTTGTCGACCTGGAGATAGAAGGATATCACGTTCAACAAGTTGTTCTTGATTTTGGATCACAAGTGAATATTATGACATGAGATACATGGGAACAACTGGGAAGACCTCGACTTAACGAATTAGGCATATACTTAAAATTAGTGGATCAAGGACTTATCGAACCTATTGGGGTCTAGAAATATGTTGAGATGACCATAAAGGGTATCACTACAAAAGTCGATTTTGAAATTATATACCCTAAGGAAGGATCCATCTCTTTCCCAGCTTTGGTAGGCCGACCATGGGGTCAGAAGATGAAGGCGTCGATCTTGTTATATAAATAACAGATAAAAATTAAAGGAAATGGATAGAAAGTAATTGTCCCCATTCATCCTGCTCAAGGAGAACCTTGGACCGAACCAATAGATGAAGAGGTCGATGTCCGACAACTTTACAAGATCCAGAATAACGAAGACTCTATTGAGCCAAATCTTTATGGAGAACTTCACATGGGAAATCAAGATTCAGTCGGATATAATTTGGATGCAGAATTGTACGATTAGGAGATACAAAACTATGAAACCCGAAAAAGCGGTTGCTAGACTATTTAGACCATATCGAAAAAACCAACTCGACAATTCTTTTTTGTGTCCATCATTCCAAAGATATTCGAAAGGAAAATTACGGAATACCCTTCTTTAGCACCAATTAAAATAGAAAATAAACAAACTATCTGGTATAAAGAAAGGGAATCACCAATCCTCCATATCGAACAAGTTTCCAAAAACTTAGATGAGCATGGCCGACTACAAAGCCCGGTTGAAATGTTTATAGGTCAAGTTGCTCATTGGTGGGACACCCATCAATCAAGACTACAAACGTGGACAAGAACTTCGACATACTTCGTCAAAAGATTCGGCGGGAGGAAGCTCACTAAACAAGCACAAATACCAGTCTTCACACAAGAAACAAAACCCTGAAAATCACATAGGTATATGCGAAAGGGAATGGAGAATACTTGGGTACAAAGATGAGCAAACATGGCCACATCTATTCCCATCCACACTTGACGATTTACCAAATAAATGGTATACCATGGAAGAAGCTCGAGGTGAAACATTCGTATGGAATGAACTTAAAGAAAATTTTATTAAGGACTTTAGGTTCATACCGGAAAACGATAAACTAGTCGAAGCAAAAAATTAAATAAAAACATTTATACAACCGACTGTCCAACCTAAGTCGACACAAAAATACAACCAAACAAAAGCACCATCCAATAACATTGGGTTGAGTAAAATACCTCAGTCAACAAGGCTTCGACTAGAAAATAAACATACCTATGGAAAAATATTTCAGTGGAAAACTGATCATCCAGAGACGATAAAACCAATTAGAACAAGAATTAAGGTCGAATCAACCGACAAAGAAGATACCAACAAGATGACAGCAGTAGACTTCCCACCATCATTTTCACAATTTAATGAAGGAAATCGACAAATCAATGAAAGTAAGGTACCAAAATGGATGGAGGCGAAAATCAGAACCAAAGAAATCAACATCTCCAATGATGACCGATCAAAAATGGCACGAATAGGTGACTATTGGGATGATGATAAAATAGCATAAATATTTAATCTATTGAAAGAATTCTAGGATGTCTTTGCCTGAGACTATAAATACCTAAAAGGGTTAGTACAAGGGATGGGTGAAATGAAAAAAAGATATCAAAACTTATGCAAGACCTATAAAGAAAAGGCCTTACAAACTGGCTCACAAATATAAGGAAATAGTGAAAAAGGATATTGACAATATGTTAGTAGCAGGGATCATTTACCCAATCGACCAGTGGGAGTGGGAAAGCCCAATGGTCATTCAATCAAAAAAGCACAATCCGACAAATTTTAGAATTTGTGTCAATTTCTGGGAACTGAATAAAGTCACATTAACAGATCCATTTTCGACAGCATTTGCAGATGAAATCCTAAATGAAGTCATAGGACACTAGTACTATTCATTTATGGATGTATTTTTAGGGTACAATCAAGTCCCAATTGCTAAAGAAGATCAGAAGAAGACGAAATTTGTCTGTGAATTCAATTCATTTGCTTACAAAGTTATGTCATTTGGGTTAAATAATGTACCAGCTGTATTTTCCAAGATAGTAGTCAAAGCATTTCAAGAATACATATACAAAACAATGCCTGTATACTTTGACGACTGGACTATCTACTCCATGTTGAAAGATCATTGGAAGTGGCTAAGACTAATGTTGGAAAGATGCTAACAAATCCAACTTTCACTCAATATAAGGAAATGTATCTTTTTGACCCCCATAGGAATTCTACTGGGACATATTGTATGCAAGGAAGGCATCAAAGTCGACTTTGCAAAAATAAAAATCATTCTTGATCTAAAACCCCTAGTAAATCCAAATCAAGTCAGAGTGCTATTAGGCCACATGGGCTATTATAGAAAATTCATTCGTCATTACTCATATATGATGTACCTATTGGAAGAGCTATTGAAAGAAGACCAAGAGTACAACTGGACTGAGGAATGTGATGCTTCCTTCGACATGTTAAAGAAAAAATTAGTCGAAGCACCCATTCTCAGGTTTCCAAATTGGTCAGTCAAATTTCATGTACACATTAATGCATCAGGTAGAGTCATAGGTGCAATATTAATACAACCTGGCTATGACGGGATGGACTATCCAATTATGTATAGCAGTAAAAAACTAAACAAGGAAGAACGTAACTATTCATTGACAGAAAGAGAGGCATTATGAATGGTATTTGCACTACAGAAATATCGACATTACCTATTAGCTAATCCTTTCATATTCTACACAAATCACCAAGCACTAAAATACTTGGTGAATAAACCCTTACATCATGGAAGAATATGTCATTGGTTGTTGTTCTTCCAAGAATTTGAGTTCGAAGAAGTAGTTCAACTGGGAAGGCTAAATGTTGGGCCCGACCACTTGTCGAGAATCAACACAAGGGAGGAATCGATAGGAGTTGAAGACGATCTCCTAGACGCACATCTATTTTGAATAGAAATTGTACCCACGGAACTAGAAGAAATAGCTCAATTTTTATAGAATGGTCAAGCACTTGAAGGTATGAGCACTAAAAAGAAACAAATTCTAGCAATGAAGGTCGCACCATACAGTCTAATTAATGGATTCCTACACAAAATGGGCTTGGATGAAGTACTATGTCGGTGTCTTTTAGAGCATGAAAGAGAAAACACAATGCATGAAGCGCACTATGGACCAGCTGGAGGACATTTTTGGTCGGATACAACTGCCAAAAAGATCCAATAGTCGGAACTATGGTGCCCGACATTACACAAAGATTGTCGAAAGTTTGTTAGTAAATGTGATTGCTGACAACGTTTAGGTCGACCTTTACCTAGTACTGAGATGCCCCTAATATCGGTAAATCCAATTTTAACATTCTAGATTTGGGCTATCAACTTTATAGTACCATTTCCAGTTCCAGCAAGAAGGATAAGTGCATGCTACATCATAATAGCAATAGAGTATGTTACTAAATGGGCAGAGGAAAAACCTGTTGAAACCTGTTCTAGCGAAGTAGTTGCCAAATTCAAATATGAAAACATAATTACTAGATTTTCTTATCCACTAAATCTGATTAGTGATCAAGGATCACATTTTATTAATAGAACTATTGCATCATTGACAGAGAAGTTCAAAATCAACCATAGACGAAGCACAACCTATCATCATCAGTCTAATGGGGAAATAGAAGCATTTAATAAAACCATAACAATAGGCCTAACAAAAATTTGTAACAATGACAAAGACAACTGGGATGAGAAAATTCCTGCTATATTATGGGCATACAAAATAGCATACAAGCGCTCTACAGACCAAACACCATTTCGACTAGTCTTTGGCCAAGAAGCAGTCGTCCCCCTACACTTCTGACAATAGACACCAGTAATAGCTAACATATTACACATTAATGTTGATGAAGCAAAGAAGGACCGACTAATGCAACTAGCTAAGCTATAAGAAGACCGAATTATGACTATACAGCATCAAGAAATTCAAAAATAGCAACAAAAAGCATGGCACGACCGAAACATTAAAAACAAGAACTTATCGGTTGGAGATCTTGCAATTCTGTATAACAGTCGGGTGAAAGGAAAACCAAAGAAATTGCACATAGAGTGGGTGGGACCCTATATCGTTGAAGAAATCAATGCCAACAGATCAATCTGACTGAGAACGTTACAAGGCACAGTATTTTGGAAACTGGTAAATGATGCCCAACTAAAACAGTATCAAAACTAAAAAATCTAAAATAAAATAAAAAACGGTTTCATAATTATTACCAAAATCTATAAAAATCACAAAAACTAAAAACAAACAAAAAGACTCAATCTAGCAAAGATCAAAATGATAGGAAATCTCAAAAGACATAGCAGAATACAACTCGATAAAAATAACCACCGACATTTTCACCATCGACATACCGCCTACCGCCCATACAATTGACATCTACAAGAGGATCAGAAGGTCCAATCAAGCTATCATGACTACAGTCAGAGGGAGCGTCAAAACCAAAGCGCATTAAAAGAGCCTTCAATAGAGCATCCTCTACCATCAAATCTGCCATTAATACCTCCATCGACAAGATCGCCATCCATTCCACCTATAAATACTATATCAGACGAAGATTTCATAACATTCTAGGAAGAACTTGAGCGACAAAATTATCAGAACCCTGAGAGCAAACTTCCTGTTCAAAAATATGACCCTATAGCCGAGAAAATGACACCAAAGAAGACTAGAGTCGTGACAGCCAAAGCAGAGTTGGAATCTATTGTAACTCCGTTGGTAAAGAGATTGGAAAACATTAAAAAGGAAAAAGTACTAGAAAACTCATGGGTGTGACTTTCGGCAGAGATTAAAAAATGGGCCTATGAAAGCACAAAAATGACAGAGGAAGGGCTCAAAGTAAATGCTAGTACCATCATGAATTATATTAACGCACTTCTCATGGCGAGTTTTGGAGGGACAAAAGAAACCATTGCCAAATTCATCATTAGATGATATCACAATAGGAAGTTTTACTTCGACAAACCTGTTGAGATATCCAACGAAACTATTTACAAGCTTACTAGGCTCTCTAACAAAGGCGAGCCTGTTCCTGTTGGTATAACAGATGGGTTAGTTGAGAGATTAAAAATAACACCAACAGGAAATAATTCCAAAGTCCTGATAATCGAAGAAATCAAAGCCACCACACCCAAAATGGTTGCAAAAATTGTGTCTACAAGTCTAACTGTTGCAGGTCGAGGGTGCGACCTGGGGCTCGACATGTTGGAAGTCATAGATAAAATAGCCTAAAAAGGGAAAATCTATTGTTGGGATCAATATGTAGCTGACAAGGTCAAATACATTTGCGAAAAATGCCAGGAAACAAGCACAATAATCAAGTTTCCGTCACTAATCATATGGATCGCCATGTACTACTTATGTCCGATCAGACATCCACAGTTCTTGGAATCGTGCAGATTTCATATGTGGCATTTCAAGCTATTTTCAATGGTCAGAAATCCACAAGAACTTGAATAATCCAAAGTGTTATTAGACAATTGGTTTCAAAATTTAAAATTCCAAACAGCCAGATGGAGGGTGCCTCAAAACATCCGAAGATGGATGCCACCAATAGCACACTTTCAGTTGGAGCTCGATCATACTGCAATTTGGTATATGCAGGGAGTTGCAACGAAGGCTAAAAACCTGGACTACTACCTAATAGTCGACGATATTTTTAAATAATTGGGCTGACAATCCAACACCCAGATGTCCATACCAGCAATGTTGAAGAAGACCAACCAACCAATTATAGAACCCATCACCGACCAAGAGCAAGAAGAAGATTATGAAGTGCACCTTCATATCAGCACTTTCACTTTGAAGGACACCCCAGAAGAAGAGAAAAATAATCTTCATATTGTAACTGTGCCACAAACCCAGCAAGTCATTGTACCGACCCAACAATAGGAGGAGGAGGGAGGAGAACAGACAGATGAAGAAACACAATCCGACAAACCAGAGTACCAACTGTCGAATCAGAATATCCGATAGTTAGCTTCAGAATTAGCCAAATCACGAAAGAAGAAAGATAGTCCGATGAAAGGGAGAGGGAAGTGCAAAGTCATCCTTCAAGAAGAATCAGAGGACGAAGAAGAGTTACTTGGCAGAGTTGCCAACATCTTAGAGGATGCTTCCAGGAACAAAGTATATGTCGAGGAGTAGTTCAAATGCTTCGTGGAAGAAGAAGTAAAACAAACAAATTCTAAAAAGGTAAGAGTTTCTACCCCCCTAAATTCAACCCCAATGACTTAGTTTCCACTCGTCCACCCCCATCTCCAACTCAAATAATATAGGAAGATATACTAGCACCAACTGACATCATCTCATCTGACCTATACCAAAGCGTAGTGTCAGAGACACTCAAAGGAAAAATTGATAAAGATGCCAACTTACAAAAATTTATTAACAACCTCCCCCACCTTTTCCTAAGATCTCACCAAATAAACACCACATATACACTTACCGAGTCGAGCTCAGCACGATGACTCCTCACCCAGCAACCCGGTCAACCACAACAAGCTTCCCCAAAACCAAGAGTTGTGGGAGCCCTTAAATATTCATTTCTTAGAAACCCCGACAAGTCATCCCAAATTGTCGCATCACGAACCTCATCCTTCACACCATCCATTGTAAATCATCCCTTTCTGATTAATGAAGCAGAAGAAGGAGGTTTGGATACAAATAACCAAGTTTATGCATTAGCAACAAATCAGGAATTAGACAACCTCTTCAACTCTATGGAAACTGATAACCTTACCAACTTGCAACCAGAAGTCAAAGATCCCATGCCGACATGTTCCCTTTAGACCATTCCATTAACCCCATACCATTCGCCATCGCCTTCACCACCACTGGACCCGCAAATAGCTACAAGCACCACCCATGAAATACAGTCGGTAAACCCTACTGTAACAGAAGTTCAACCGACTGAAAATCCACCAACTACAAAGCAACAGGCACAACAACAAACAGAGTAGCAGCAGCCAGAATCAGTACCAACAGGAGCAGTGGTGGCACATCACTCTAAACATAAAAGTAAAAGAAAGGAGAAAAATAAAAGAGAACAGCAGCAGACACAACAGGTACCGACAGTTGTACACCTTCATCAACTAGGATCGATTACTGCAGTCAACACGCCAAAACTTAGGAATGGTGAAATGGACCAACTATTGGAATCCCTTACTAAAGAGGCCATAAAAAGAAATCAAAGAAGATAAGAACAACTAGAGAAACTTAAAGCAAAACAAGTAGAATTCCTAACCAAATGCAGGAATCTAACACAAACAATTTTACCAGGAACAACAGAGACCGACAACGACAAACCATTATAAAGAGCTTACCAGTTGTTGGAAAGTGTCATGTCGAACCTTCAGACACAGCTACAGGCCAAGAAAGATGAGCAAAAAGAAGAGACTTATGTGCTACTGAGGCAATAGTAACCAACATTTTCAGAAGCCCACAAGGTACTGCAAGAGCATTTGGACGAGTCTACAACTACAGAAGAAGTATTGTGAAACTGGTATACTTATTATGGCCAAGTATTCCAGCAAGCTATAGAGACTCGTGAACATATAAAAACATTAGAAAATCAGTAAGGACTTGAAGAAGCAATTAGGAGCACATTAAAATATCGGATAGTACTGGAGTCAGCAAAGCTCGAAAAATTAGAGAAACAAACACATCAGTGGATGAATCAGACAATCCATAGCCTTGACACACTTGACAAGATTTGTCCACAAATGAAAAGATTACTCGACACAGCAGAGGAAAAAGCTCAATTTTTGGGCCCCAACATGATTAATATCATAGACCTCTCAATACAAGAAAATATGTCGACCCTGTCAAGCATTACAACCTTGACCATTGACATTCAGAATGCCCTCTGCAATTGGATAGAATTTCAGCACCAACTAGCCATTACAGCAAAATCCATTGTGGAGATATGTGTACATAAATGACCATCCATTCGACTGCACAGCCCATGAAGACAGAGCAATTGAAAAAACTACTTCAGACAGTATATTTTTTTTGTTACCTCTCATGTTTCTTCGGGACGAAGAAAGATTTTGTTCCTGGGGGAGATGTTGGAGGAGCTAGTCAGTTAGCCTACTAGACTACTTAGCCAACTAATTAGAGATTGGGTTTTCCTCCATAGGTCATGTCGGTTGACTGAACTCACAAGTAGTTATCCATAACTATTTTGTAATCAAATATAATAGGCTATTGAGCCAGATACGAACTTGGTTCGGTTTGATGTTTGTATGAACCCACATGAGTAATTAATATAAGTTGTTATTCAACCTACTATCCTTGTCTCTTGTCTCTGTTATGATTATATGATTCTTTATATGTATTATTGGTAACTTAGTGATCTGAGTGATTATAACACGCGTACATGACTGCAATGTGACACATATGAGTTATAAAACCAAAAATTACACCGTGAGTTAATTTGTTACATAGCAATGTATTAAAAGTAAGTATAAGCTAAATATTTGAGAATTGTTTTGTATCTTTATGAAGCCAAATTGTCTACATTTTATGAATACTTTACTTCTAGAACAATCATTTTAATTTAGAGAAATTGTACCTTTAGCTTTTGTTTAAATTACTTTTGTAAATTGTTGAATAGCTACATAGATTGGGTTAATATCCCAGTGTAAAGTTATACAAACTTTTCTTAGAGTTATTGGAGGGCTATTTAGGTAATGGTTTTGAAACGGATCCACTATTGAAGACAAAACTATTAGTTTTAAGTCAAAGTTATATGAATTTAATCATGGATCATTTTAGGGGCTATATATAGCCCATGGGCTATAATAAGGGGGTTACAAAAATTTACTATGTTATTTTCTTATATGGAAGGGTTTTTTCAGCTAAAATATAGCCACCCAAATTTTTATTATAAAAAAAAAATTCAAAATGAATAGCCTCCCATGTATTAATGAGGAAAATGAAAAAAATTGTTTTCCCCTTAGAAAAACCTCCCTCCAATCTATCTTTCACCCCCAATTTCCAAAGAAATTCTAGTGAAATCATTCCTTTGCCCCCCATATTCAGTAATGGAGGCTCCCAAGGGTTAATTCGCCCTCCATTTTCCTTGAAATTTAGGCATATGGTTGTATTCGGTTGTATTTTTAGTCAATTTCATGTGGTACCTTCTTTGAGCCCTTGATTTCTAGTATTGGAGTGAAAATCAAATGATATTTTGTTCTATATAAAGGCTATAGTGATTCATGGTTCACCCACATCGCATTGTACTTGTGGGGTGAAGGTTCTAGTTGATGCAATTCCACTTTTCATTCTGAGTTTTCTCGACATTTTAATCTTCGCATAACATCTCCATTGCCGATAGCTCAGGTATTGAAGTGGCATGCCACACATGCAATTTATCAGATAATACAAACTCATGTCATGCTTTTTATCCAATAATTAGCGTGGTATGCTTTTTATCATGCTTTTTATGCTTTTTATCCACAATTACAATAGATTATTATATTGTGAATTTACCTTTTATAATGCTTTTTATCATGGATTATTTTTTAGTCATGTTGAATCCTAGGGCACTTTTGATGCTTCTGGCTCATTCGATGTTATTAGGATTTTATTCTATCCTAGGAGTATTGGTTCCATGAAAGTGTTATAAATATCAAAAGATATGATTTATTCTATCCTAGGAGCATTGGTTCCATGAAAGTGTTATAAATATCAAAAGATATGATTTATTCTATGCCTCGTCATGTTTAAACTATTGACTAACATTTATATGGTGTTAGTGGATGCTACTCTTGATGGAGAGATGCTACATGACTTTTATATATTCAAACTGAATTTGACCAAGTTGTTTAAAATGTGATTTTATTAGGATGTTGCTCTGCAATTATTATTGGATCTAAGGCATTAATGAGAGTGTAGATGTTCATATTTTATGTTTGTTATTGTTGATGTTTGGGATGCTTGTAATATAAATTAATGCACACTAATTATAATGGTCGAGCTATAGTGGAATGGTCAGTATCTTGGTTGTCTTCTTAGAGAGTTGTCCAAAGTGTTCTGGTAAATTATTTTATTTGTATTGAGAAGTTCATGACTGTAATATTTTTTGGTTCATATTGCCAAGTTTGACAATTTTAATTGTGACCTAATTTTTTTGGGTTCGGTACTTGTTTTATGATATTTTGTTTTTCATAAAGGTCATTCAAAAGTAAAATGTTTTTGGTGATTTGTATGTGTAATTGCTATCATCATCTAGAAATGGATCTAGATATGTATGATAAATATATGATTTAGTTGGAACACGATACTTTATTTCCATCGTGATTGTATATAATATGTACAAGACATGTTTGACCTAAGATGTATACATTATATTATTTGATATATAGTATTTTGCATTCAATGAGGGTGATAAAACAATTTTACCACATTTTGCATGCTTTAAAAAATTTCAAGGACATGGAAACAAACACCTCCTCAGTTTATATGAGAAAAAATAGTCTTTAGATCTAATGATATGTGTGATGATGAATTAATGTGCTTTCTATTTTTATTTTTATTTTAGACAAAAATGGTTATATTTATAGGTGGTTTAACCACAAAAACACAGATCCAGAAATAACATAGGTGCCCTTGTGGAAGCGGCAAAATAGTTCAGATAAGCAAGTCTTCCTATAGTTCAGACAGTGCCATTCTACTTTCAGCTTACAACATATAGAGCTCTATTCATAAAAAAACAAACATAGGTGCTTCTAGCCAACCGCAGGAACAACAACCAAACATCTAAAATCAAAATTTGAGTCTAAATGCTCAAAATTCATTTGGGTTTCTAGCCATGGAGAGAAGAGGAACCTTGGAATTTCGCCACTTCCATCTTTGTCACCTTCAACTCCAACTTCTCGAACTTAATCTCCAAATCAATTATCATCCCCGTCAAAACATTCTTAGTGCGTGCAATTGAGCAATCACATTCTTTCTTCAAATGGGCCATGTCCCTGTAAACATTATCAAACCGACAACCACCCTTAGAATCGATCATGTCGAGAACCCTATTAATTCTTATGATATTCTTCCTCATCTCCTTAATGTTTGTTTTGATGAATTGAGTAGGTAGGGAGGAGCCATTGGATTCATAGGAAGCTTCCATATTACGTATGACAGACAGAGCCTGAGCACAATAATTCACTGATGCAAACGAACCAACAACTTCCTTGCAAAGCCAAACAAACCAAAGCATAATTTCCTTGCTGGAGAAGTTGACCCAAATCATAAAACGCCAATTAATTCCCATGTCTTGCCTAATAAACAAGCCACTGAAGACGCCCTGCTTGTCCATAATTGTTTGTGAATTCATCCTTGGGTTCGCATCAGGTGGACGAGATGGGAAACCATCAGCACGATGAGTGCAAACGTTCTGACGTACATGCATTAAATATCCATGTCCTTGAACATGCGCCACTACAAAAGCTGCCATCATGCCACATGATGGGGTATGCGTCACATGGGCTAGCAAGGCTTTTTCCACGAGGAGGAAAGATAGTGCCTTAATCCCCTTGGGTCAGGCTAGGGTCCTATGGGGGTTGGCAGAAGGAGCTGACCTCTGTACACTTTACAATTATGTAACCAAGAGCTGATCCTATGCTTGCAATGCGGTTCGCTTTCCCATTGAACTTCCTTAGAGCATGAAAAAACTCAATTTTGCGAAAGGAGGATACCAAAACTTGGATTTTCCTAATCATCTGTCAGAGATTCATCTAGGACGAAAGAAATTTTTCAGCAAGGGCTTGAATTATTACTTGAGAGTCCCCCGGCACGATAATTTCATTTATTCCCCGAGTTCTAGAAATCTGAAGTCCCTGCCATAGTGCCAAAGCTTCCACTATGTTATTAGTTTTCCTTCCAAGTCCCAAAGAAAAAATGGTTTCTATTTCTCCATCCAGGGTGATGAAAACCCTACCCCTACCCCTCTACCTCCCCGTGCTTTCTATTATTATCAGTGTATGTTCTTATCTATAATAACCTTTGCAAGTTTCTAACTAACTTTAAAAATTGGAAATCAAATGACATAATTCGTATTTTCATTGTTAACAAAAGAAAGTAAAAAATGGCATTTGTATCTATAAACAGATAAGCATGTTAATTTTTCTTAGAGGTGTTACGGAGAGAAATTCCTATGGCTTGGGGTACCACAACAGACAGCTAGACTCCAGAAATCAATCTTTCCCAATATGCAATAGAAATAAAAACATCTAACACTAAAGGATCGAACCTCGTACCTTATTCCGGACGGTTGAAGTAGATACCCGTTGAGCTTTCCAATCTTCAGCTTGAATTGTTATAGCACGTCCTCAACAACAGGTAAACAATACAAGCATACTATATTTCATGGTGTTAGATCTATTCTAGCATATATAAATCAATAATGTATGACCATTTGACATATTCCAATGGAAACAATATTCATTCAAATACACATTACTGGACAGGAAAAGATATTTCTATTAATATGAATCAGAGATTACAAGTGACAACCTCTGACGGCACGTCTGCGAACCGGAGAAATTGAATCCCCCACTTGGGCCTCCACCACCTCAATCCTCCATCACTTCGATAGCAAGATTACTAGCAAAAGGCAAGCTTGGGAAGAACACAACAGTGCTCCAAGGGACAAAGGGATGCAGACTCAAGCATAAGTTCTGGCAACAATGGACTATAGTTTCGGTACTCTCAATTCTCTCTTCTGCTTTCAATGTCTCAATGGTTCCTTATATATATTTTCAAAGGTATACTGAAAGGTCGAATCCGTGCGATCTCAAGGCATATGGAAGGCCAGGAGTCATATGAATCAGATCCAAGTCAAGGAACGCTCCAAAGGATTTTGGATTATGTACACATCCCGATGTACGCGACTATAAGGGGAATATCCGCGTATGTACGCGGTTATCGGGGAAAAGGCCGCGTATATCACTTTTATAATGTTTTTAGGGATGGTCAATGATACATCAAAAGACAAAAAGTGGTCCATAGGGGCTAATGAGTCTGCAGCGGGACAGGGGAAGGCCATACAATGTGTGATTCACCTAGTATGGTGAAATCCGCTATAACAGATGCCCCCTAATGTAGGAGATCAGAGGGGTTATACGATGGCCGCAATACATTAAAGTCCATCCCAGAAGTGAAGTGATGAAGGTACCCAAATGGAAGACCAGCCACCCAATCAGCATAATACCATAATACAACTCTGCATATAACTGCAAGTACATAGAGCAGTCCCGGATACATATGAGTACAATGGCCATGAATAGGCATGAAACATGATAACACATATGTGGTCATCGCCACGTACAATATACATAGATCAGAATATCCATGATGAAGATATACAAAGGACCACGATCTCCACATAGGCTGAAGATATATAACAGATCAAGATCTCCATAGAGGCTGGAAATGTCTGACATATACTGGAACAAGTCACGAGAGCTGAAATCTCATGAATACTGGCACGATCAAGGAGGTAGCATATAGTGGATGCCACCAATCTGGAAGGTCTTCTACACAAACCGCTACGAGTACATGTCCTACTATGCGAATAGAGGTGTCGAGGTCGAACATAGTAGTCCATCGTCTGATTACCGGTCATTGATGTATACTGTTAACAGACGCGAGATCACCCACCAATAATGAAAATGGGAATCAAGGTACTAGAGTGCAAACTAACAAGTGTGAATAAATGTGTTGAGGTCAAACACTTGAGAGAGTCCATCGATCAGGGGACATTGATGTATTCCCAAAACTGTCGATGGCGATAGAACCTGCCACTGATGACTGCAAGTCTCAAGGCACTCAAAATGACTCTAGATTCCAATCCCAGAATAAATGATCTGAATTCGATGGGATGAAATCCGCTGGAAGGAGGGCATTAGGGCATCCCCCATCATCCAACACGAGGTACTCAGCAAAGCTGTATAATGTGGAAGGACTTGATCATAAGGTGCACAAACCAGTAACTGTACCGGGAATGGCCGACATGCAAATTCAAGATAACTAAGGAATGGCCGACTCAGGTTTCAAATTCCTTCGAACAAGAGCATAACGGCGTATGGTGACTAAATGAAGGCAGTATAGACTCGATATACAAACTGGGACATCTCTATGACGCAGGAGGCATCAATAGAGGCTCCATAGGGACTGGAAGCTTAACCAGTCGGTGGAGATAAAACTCAGATAACGAGTACAGCTCCTAAGTCAAACTATAACCCAACCAATGGATGTGATATACAATGCTCTGTTCGAAGGCGACATGACTCGACAGCTGCCAAAGATAATATCTTTTCTTGTCCGGCTTTTTGGTTTTTTGATTTTTTTGGTCTTTTTCAGTTATTTGAAAATCTTGAAAAAAGAATAAACTAGCTTTATAGTTACAAACTAGGAGGAGACGAGTGTCATTTAGAGCAAACAAACTAGTTCCAAGCAGTGGAACATACCTATGTTCAATGCAAGGATACATGTGTAGGATATCGACACTCGAGGGAAAATCCCCTCCCAGTAAAAGGGAATCAAGCTGCGAAGGATATAAATAAAGGCTCTGCATGGCTAGACATGAGACAAGCTCAGGCTATATAGCTGAAACGCAATGTCAGGGGAGCCGACATAAAGCTCAATAAGACAGGCAAAGTTCATGATAATGCATCCACAACTTGATACAAGGGGAGTCCGGAGGGAAAAAGGCCAGCATAAGATCAAGAGGAGTATGAGGCTCTTGTTAAATGTCATGGCAATACTATACAATGGACTCCCACACCCTAAAGGGAGAAACATCGGCATGGGCACCAAAATACAAGTAAGGCGCTAACTAGGGTACCCATGTAAGGTGAGGCTCTACCACTCATATCATGCCACTTCTATAGCATCAAGAAGGTTTCATGACATAATAGAGTGGGTTCGTACCTAAGGATATAGTGACATGGTCATAAGGTCATGCAAAATGCAAACGATGGTGAACCTAACCTATGCCAGTGTAGACGTTATACCTGAGATCAGTACAAACGGGTCAATCCAAAGGCTGAAACAGCGCTGAAAATGGTCTTTTACATCACAAATTAGGTCAGAAACGATCCAAAATGGTTAGAAACGGTCAAAACTATAGGAAAGGGGGTAAAAATTTTCTATAAATAGTAAAAAATAGAAATCATTTGAAACTTTTACCCATTTGGGCTTTGATATTCAACTGCAAATTCCAGGAGATCCAGCCGGCGGAATTCACAACCAATTCTTCCAGGTATTTACTCATGTTCTCTGCTTGCATTTCAATACAATTTTTATAATTTTTCATGGTCAAATGAATTTTTAAAGGCCAAACTTACATGAGCGCTACAGCCCACTCGGGTATCGAGGATTTTTCCACGTATAGGGCTGGCTATACGCGGAAAAGGGGCCAGAAACCGCGTACATACGCGGCTGTTTTGAAAACAGCCGTGTATGACGCTGCGCACTAAGATTTTCATGAATCTAATGGACATTTTGGTCAAACTCTATGCAGGATGGTGCTAGAGTGGCGAGAATGCGAGCACGGTGATGTAGAGGAAGCAGTAAGGGCTGAAAGAATGGCTCAAGAAGCTCTAAGAAGATGCGGACTCTACAAGTTTTGGTTCCTAGGAGGCTTGAGGGCCAAACCAGGACTACTACAGATGCTTGTAGACTATTGGGATCCGGACTCAGAGTCCTTCCAGCTAGACGGTATGTCCCTCACCATTGAGGTGGAGGATATCTACTTTATCACAGGTCTATCATGGCGAGGTGAGATGGTGAACCTTCGTGCCCGAGGAGGGCCAGGTCATGGGCTAACTATCGACGAGTACATAGCTGTGTACTGCTACCCAGAGACGGAGAAGGTGGGGAGCCAAGTTCCCACCAACGCTATACAGGTGCTGGGCCTAAAGGCCATACTACTTATGCTAGGCAGGATAGTAGGCTTAGCATCACTCCATCAGTCCTCTCGGCCGTTGATGTTCTATGCGGTGGAGTGCATGACACCGACCATCTATGACTGGAGCACATCACTGTTGAGCAACATGAAACATCAGCTCAGTGAGTGCAAGGAAGGTAGGATACGAAACTTCAGGTTCAGCAGTATCTTGAGCACGTTTTTCTTCAAGCGTGTTCCAGGATTGAGCCCTAGAGTGGATGTTCCTCTCCACGGGGTTCGAGATCCGGCCCAACGACGTTGGGCAGAAGCGATGCGCAGATTGGGGGGTGGTAGGGTGGCCAACCCCTATCCAGCAGACTTTTTTCCATGGTGGCGATGACAGATTGTTGCCATAGAGGACTACCCTTATGCAGGGATAGACTTCCGGGGAGACCCGGACATGCCATTACCACCAGGATCAGCATATGGAGACATAGGTAACGAATCTCGACCCTTACTCTTTTTAAAAAAAATTGAAATATTTAATTTTTTTTTGTGTTTTCTTGATTAATGGAATCAAAAAGACATGTTTTTGGGTGACAATACATAATGACATCTACCATTCATGTGTAGATGTGGGACCACAGGGACCACAGGGCTTCCCATGTCATAGACAGAGGGGGAGAGGAGACGATATCATCGGTGTGGATGCGGAGCGAACGCTCCAAAGCATCCATACCAACTTTGTGCGACTGACTCACAGGATTCCCATGGCGCAATTCGAGGACTTGCCTGAGGCTATGCAGAGACAGGTGGTGGGTGTACCACGCGCATGGGTGCGTTTATTCCGGCAGCTAGCTATAGCCGTGGTGACATATCATGATCACAACCCTCATCCACCTCCACGGGACTAGACACCTGGGAGTGTATCTATTTTGTACTACCGTGTATATGATGGTGGCTTTGAAAGCCCCAATTTTGTATTATGACATTATGTATTACCACATTTTGATGTATATAAAAAAAAATTATGGTGATCGGTTTATTTATTTACATGTGTAAAAATTGTTTTTATGATTAATTTATGATGAATGAAACAAATGCCAATCTAACACATAGTTAGCATATGAGTCAAAAATTTGACTATAATTTCTTGGAATGTGTATATATGTTATGTTCTCAAATTGTCGTTCTAGCAATCTCACATGTAAGAATCTCCTCAATAATGTCGGATCTCTAACATGGTACAAACCATTTAGCTGTGACACTACTAACTCTGAATCAAGACGTACCTCAAGAGAGAGAACACCATGTGAAATGGCATCATGTAGAAGCTCGATAATGGCACTATATTCAGCAACATTGTTGGAGAATAGCCGTAGACATACACCTCTTGAAGACAGTACATGACCCATAGGAGTAAAAATCACCCAAGCAGCTGAGGCTGAGTGTTGAGTGTGACGGCTTGCACCATCCGCGAATCCTATGTAGGTGGAAGATTCCATTGACATCTGCCACAAAAAATGGAAACTAATCACAAACCCGATCACGATAAACAAGACCTAACTATGCAAAAAAGTTGTACAATAATATACAACAAACAACCTTGGAAAAAGATCATGCATAGTATTTTTTGAGATAGAGCCCATTTCTAGGCTCCGCCAAGGCCGTCCCTTCGTAATCCACTAACTCGTAGGCACCCTTCTCTAATACATGTTTGACCACGTAAAGACCATGCCACATAGGATTGAACTTCCCTGCCCCCAAGGGTTCTTTCGATTGATCCCACAAAAGGACCAAGTCTCCCTCACTAAACACTCTCAGATGGACAGACTTATCGTATTGGGCCTTTACGCGACGCTTATTAACCTCTAGAGTCACCAAGGCATCTCTACGCTGCTCATCGAGTTGCTCAAGGTGAACCAAACGCTCCTCCAAAGGTGAAGTGTCTAGTAAGAGTTCCACGGCTAACTTCAACGAAGGAATCTCGCATTCAACCGGCAATATTGACTCCACTCCATGAACAAGCTGATATGGAGAAAAACCAATGGAAATCTTTACCGCGGTTCGATAAGCCCACAAAGCAGGGTACAACATAATATGCCAATTCGTCTTGCTTTGTGCGATGGTTCGTTGGAGAATGGACTTAAGTGATTTATTCACTGCTTCAACCTGTCCATTCACTTGAGGATAGTAAGAAGAGGAGTGCTCTTGCTTATATCCTAACTTGGATGCCAACTCTTCCATCATACGGTTCTGAAAGTGCGAGCCATGGTCAATGACAAGCTCTCTCAGAATCCCGAACCTAGACATGATTTGGTTGAATACGAAGTGAGCGGCTGTCTCACCGTCGGATTTTACTGTAGGCATTGCCTCAGCCCATTTCGTGAAGTAATCGACAGCCACTATGATATGATGGTGCCCCCCAGCCGAAGCTGGGTTGCAATCCATAAAATCGAGCCCCCATTTGATGAAGGGACCGGTGGTGATAATACGGTGTAACGGGGCAGGCTTCGAGCGCATGTTACGTGCGAACACTTGGCAAGGGTGGCACCTCTTGACCGCTTCAATACAATCCTTGAAGATCGACGGCCAGAAATATCCTGCTCTCAAAATCTTTTGAGCTGTAGCAAGCCCAGATAAATGACCACCACACGCCCCTCCGTGGCAATCATTAAGCACTACCTCGGCCTCATCATGAGTTAAACAATGTCGTAAAAGGGAATCTACTCCACTGCGATACAAAGTATTGTCCACTATGAGGTAGTTCTTGGAAACATGACATAATCGACGTCGCTCATCTCGCGAGAGGTGAGTAGGGGTCCTCTGCGTTTGCAAATATACTATGATATCACCGTACCATGGGTCAACCGTTGAGATCAAGAAAATGTGTTCATCAACGAACGTATCTTCACATACCGACTCCTCAGCCTCACTTGGAAAATCCGATATGAGCTCTGCAAAGATTAAAGATTTCTTCGATTTTGCCGAAACAAATTCGAGATCAAACTCTTGCAGGATGACAATCCATTTATTATATTTTCCCCCAATCATCCTACGTGTGAGGACGAACTGAAATGGATTGACATGCGCAACAACCAAGGTTTGGCGAAGGAGAATATAATGTCTCAAACGCTGCACCGCATGTAAGGTGGCTAAGGCAAGCTTCTCAACATGAGAATACCGAATCTCTGCGTCAATAAGGTTTCGGCTCAAATAATATATGACATGCTCTTGGAGCTCCTCATCCTCTTGAACCAAAACCATCCCAATCGTCTCTAAAGACGCGGCCACATATAATAGGAAATTGAGGCTATAATCCGGAGGACTAATCACCGGGGCCGATGCTAGGGCTCGCTTAAGGGCATCGAAGGACTCCTGGGCTCGCTCATCCCATTCAAAGGGAGTATCCTTCTTCAGGAGACGCATGAAACCTCTAGTCAAATTGGTGAAATTGACAACAAATCTTCGTAGGAAGTTTGCCATGCCTTGCAAACACTGAAGATGACGAATATTTCGCGGGGGAGACAACTGAAGTATTGCCTCCACCTTCAAGGGGTCGACTCTTATACCCTCTTTCGAAACGATAAATCCTAATAAACAACCTGATTTCATGCAAAAGATGCACTTATGAGGGTTCAATCTAACATCGTAGTGCCGGCATCTTTCGAACACCAATCTCAAGTGATAAGAATGACGCATCCTCATGCGAGAATGAGCAACGAGGTCATCCAAAAATACTTCAATAATGGACTTGAGATCGTGGAAAATCAAGGTCATTGCCCGCTGAAACATAGCTCCGGCGTTTTTAAGGCCAAAAGGCATTTTCCGATACGCAAATGTTCCCCAAGGACAAATAAATGCGGTCTTGTGTTGGTCCTCGGGTTTAATTTGGATCTGATTATATCCGGAAAAACCGTCCATAAAGGAGAACACCTCGCTACCCGCACACTCATCCAAAATCTGATCTATAAATGGTGTGGGGAAGTTATCCTTAGGACAGGCACGATTTAAATCACGGAAATCAGTGCATATACGGATCACTCCCTGCTTCTTATTCACCGGAACGGGGTTTGAAACCCACTCCGTCAAGGGAACGGGATAGATGAAACCAGCTTTCAATAGCTTCTCTATCTCTGCCTTTATGGCGGGTGCTTTCCTAGGATTTACCGCTCGTAAACGCTGTCGAACAGGCTTAGCGTTGGGGTAAGTCTTAATCTCGTGTTCGACAATGCGAGGGTCAATCCCTGGCATCTCATCGTAAGACCAAGAAAAAACATCACGGAATTCCTTGAATAGCTCGGTATACTCTCGAATCTCATCTTGGGAACAATCTGCCCCAATGTAGACATTCTCAATTGTACCAGGATTGTGAGAAATGTTGATAGGAATAGTTGACGATATGTTCGCCATGTTTCCATCAGCCATCTGACCAGGGGAGCTTAATGGAATCATGGGTCTACCAACTTTCTGTCTAAGAATCTCCCTATAATCCTCATGCTCCAAAAGGTCAATCTCTGGAAGGAAATATGATCTATGATGAAGTTCCTCCCATGGTGGCTCAACTCCCGACATAGCCTCGATAATCGCTTCATCTGAAGGGAAAACCGTATCAAGGCAATCGTGGGCATGAGAAGACTGTACTGCCCATGCAGGCAGCACATAGGGGTCTTCCTCCTCTGTCCGTGAAGAGGAAGAACAAGGCTCTGCAGCAGACTGAATATTAGCTTGGTAAGCAATCATGACTGCAGGCAACGGCACACTCGTCTCAATGGCCTCACTCGAAAGACTCAGTGAAGGAAGAATCCAAGGATCTCCCATATGACTTATGCGATAAGGCACCGATCTCGTAGACGTGGAAGCACCATCGAACCATATTAATGCACCCACGACCACTAGTTTTAGCTGGATCTTCATCACTAGATTGATCATGGGACTTCGAGTTCATATTTTGGTTATGCGGTAAAGGGTTTGTTAACACAGCTGAGCCCTGTGCTATGAACTTCGAAGCTTCATCCATCCTAGGGCACAAATAAGTGAGGTGATCATCCTTACAAAGCTTGCAAGGAAACTTAACCTTACGTTTATTCTGCTTGTCCCCCCCAGCATTTTTATTGTTCTTGTCATTATTGTTGGCATTCTCATTTTTATTCCCAGCCTTCTTATCATTATTGTTTTTATCCTTTTTTCTATTCCGTCCGGGTTGCTGGTTACCCTTCTGGTCGGACGATTGCACAGCAAGTACATTCGCCGCTTGGGCGGGCTGAGACGAAGCCGTAGCTTGTCCCGAGGCAGATTGGTTGATTGACAACTGAGAAACTTGTTTCACAACCGAACCTGCAGGTTTCTTACTTGCACTACCCACAATTCCATCGGCATGTGGTCCAGGTTTGACCTTGGGATCGTAACTAGAACGAGGAGTGTTGGGTATAATCTCATATAACAAACCAGACTAAGCATAGATCAAGTCTAGTTCCTGCGCCCTAAAGATGGCTTGTTCCTCATTCTGCACTTTCGATGTGGAAACGTCCTTCGTGATATAAGGCAATAAATATTTGAGGAACCACTCAAGGAGGAACTCCAGCGGTATAAAGGCTTTGATTAATCTCTTCCGTCTACGCCACTCCTGAATATGATCAGAAATATGGGTGGCTTTATCCTGCCAAAATGTCGACAAGAGTTCAGTACCAACATCATAGCGTACTGGTAGTTGGAAGTGATTAATGAAAGTCATCGCAAGGTCATCGAACAAAGTAAAGGCACCCCTATGTAACTCTATGTACCATTTCGCCGCAGGACCTGTGAGGGTGCGTTGAAATAGTCTCAAGCGGACTGATTCCTGATGCAAGGAATTGGAAGAGCACCATAGGTGGAATGTCGTAACGTGTTCACTCGGATCCTCTCCTGGTTTTCCTTCGAACTTAGGAATGTCCGAAGGAAGCTTGGTAGGGACAGTCGGCCAAGCCGGGTCATGAGCCACTGGATCGTTCGTAAGTCTCGATAAGTCAGGTAAATTGAGTGTCGTGAGGAAAGGGAGCCTAGGATGATGAGGTCTAGGGACCGCTCCCTGGTTCATATAGGATTGATTACCACCATGACTTTGGCCATAGTGACCTCCTCCTGTATGACCCGTATAGGGTGACGTGGAAGTAGCATACTGAGGTGGACCTTGACTAGTAGGAGCTACAAAGCCATAGTTGGGAGAGTAAGCAGGTTGTGAATACCCGCCTCCATAAGGTGAAGAGACCTGTCCATACTGCGTCCCATAAGAGGGTCCATAGGTCACCGACTGCGATGTCCCATGAGACACTCCATAGGTAGGGATATACATTCCGGAAGTAGGAATATACATACCGGAAGTAGGGATATATGTCGAGGAAGTAGCAATCTGACCTCTAGAAACATGAACATAACCTCCCGAAACCACGGGTGGTATGTAGGCTTGAGACACAACTGGTCTAGTAACCGCAGTACGGATCTGACTCGTAGCTACGTGCCGACTCGAAGGACCACGTGAGTAAGGTGGAGGGTTTACATTTGAAGAACTCGGAAGTGAGGACGAAGGAATTTCTGTAAGAAGAAATGTACTAGTGCCTATCGTCACTCGTCTAGGACCTAGTATCCCTATCGGATCACTAACTCTAGGCATATGAGGTATATAAGATGGAGCTTCTGCCACTGGGACAGAAGGTGCAATGTGACTAGTACTCCCAAACCTCTTTGCAAGGTAAGGCATGGGATTGCCCCCAGGCATAGTGCTAGGCTCAAAATCGGATTCAACATGAAATGTCAAATCGTGCATAGGAAAACCAGTCGTAGCATAATTACCATAGCTGGTACTAGGAGGGTCAAAGTGAGTCTCGGCATCATCCGGCATTCCATACCGGTAACGTGTCAATGGGGAATCTGCCCTAGGGTGAGGAGGTCTCTCATGAAAAGATCCTATCTGGGAAATAACAGGACCAATCTCAGCTAGGTCAGGTGAGGGATCATATGTAGGGGTAAGCTCCCCATCGTCAATACGAATGGGAGGAGGTGGCTCAGGAATAATCTCTGAATGATCCTCCATGGTGTGTGAATCAGTGTGTGACATAGTCCGCCTGGACAATCTAGGCCCCTCTCCCAAAGGAGGAGGAGAAGTGGAAGGCGGAAGTCCTACTAACTGACGAGAACGGCGCGGAACCGCACCCGACTCCACAATGACTCAACAAAAATCAAAGACTCTCTATTTACGTCAACCCTAGGCCAACTAACGTGCACAGAGCAATCACTATAAAATCTAAAGCCAAAAGCAAGCAAACAAGGGCTGGATAAGTGAGCTCCCGAATGTGGCCGGTATGTCTCGCCTAGGAGAGGCTTGAGAGGCCCTTGTCACCACAAGCGGAGGTTCGAAACCAATTATTGTGGCCCTCAGCTTCAATGCGTAAAGCGACTGTGCTGTCCGACCCCAACCTGGCCGGGACACATGCAGAATAACCTCTACACGTACCCCCTCGATATCCTAGGTAAGGTCACTAAGGTCAGCTCAATATAATCAATGCTCAGGCGGACAGTCGCAGGCGGGATTGACTGTATGGGCAGGGTAGAAAAGCCTGAAACTCC
>LPNX010522271.1:461880-520630 GCA_001517045.1 Pseudotsuga menziesii | reverse complement strand
GTGTTATGACGCAACAATAAGCAAAATGCACACCTAACAATCAATGCAAATGCATTGTGTCCATGAAAACAGGGTATGCATACTACGTGAATGCACAATTTCTTATTCAAATGCTGAATGCAAATTTCCCTATATGAATTCCTAACTATTACTCCAAAGCAAATCTAGATCTAATGCAAAGTGCAAAATGCAATGCATAATGATAAGCAAATGTTTTTGGATTTTTTGAAAATAAAGAGATATAAAAAGCAAAAGGATGATTCTACCCACCCCAGACTCTGCAAGCACACATAAACAGCATTCCAGCAAAGCACTAAGGCAAAAGGACTCTAATGCACTAATCTCAAACAAAAAATCAAAGATGCCATGACAAGAACTTTCCTAAAAGAAAACATTTAGGCTAAAAAAACGTTTCTGGTCAAAAACAGAGGTATTAACAGACTCAGGCAGTGCCAAAGGAGACTCAGCAACTAACAGAATTCACCCAATAATCCACTATCTTCCACAAAAAGGTAAAAACCAGAGTATACGCGACTGTGCGCAGTAAACCCGCGTGTATACGCGGAAATCCCAGGGGAAACCGCATGTATACGCGACTGTAATTGACAAACCCGCGTACAGGAAGAAAAAGATGCACAAATTCAAGGCAAACAGACAGGCTGAGACTAAATTCACACCAATCAGGCTCTACCAGGCATACATGCCCCCATACCCGAGACAGAAACAAGAGAGAGAGAGCACTTCAAATATATTGAATGCCAAGAAATCAACCCCCAAAGGACAATTACTAGGAACTCCCCAGCGGAGTCACCAATTCTGTTACGGAGAGAAATTCCTATGGCTTGGGGTACCACAACAGACAGCTAGACTCCAGAAATCAATCTTTCCCAATATGCAATAGAAATAAAAACATCTAACACTAAAGGATCGAACCTTGTACCTTATTCCGGATGGTTGAAGTAGATCCCCGTTGAGCTTTCCAATCTTCAGCTTGAATTGTAATAGCACGTCCTCAACAACAAGTAAACAATACAAGCATACTATATTTCATGGTGTTAGATTTATTCTAGCATGTATAAATCAATAATGTATGAGCATTTGACATATTCCAATGGAAACAATATTCATTCAAATACACATTACTGGACAGGAAAAGATATTTCTATTAATATGAATCAGAGATTACAAGTGACAGCCTCTGACGGCACGTCTGTGAACCGAAGAAACTGAATCCCCCACTTGGGTCTCCACCACCTCAATCCTCCATCACTTCGATAGCAAGCTTACTAGCAAAAGGCAAGCTTGGGAAGAACACAACAGTGCTCCAAGGGACAAAGGGATGCAAACTCAAGCATAAGTTATGGCAACAATGGACTATAGCTTCGGTACTCTCAATTCTCTCTTCTGCTTTCAATGTCTCAATGGTTCCTTATATAGCTTTTCAAAGGTATACTGAAAGGTTGAATCCGTGCGATCTCAAGGCATATGGAAGGCCAGGAGTCATATGAATCGGATCCAAGTCAAGGAACGCTCCAAAGTATTTTGGATTATGTACACATCCCGATGTACGCGACTATAAGGGGGATATCCGCGTATGTACGCGGTTATCGGGGAAAAGGCCGCGTATATCACTTTTATAATGTTTTTAGGGATGGTCAATGATACATCAAAAGACAAAAAGTGGTCCATAGGGGCTAATGAGTCTGCAGCGGGATAGGGGAAGGCCATACAATGTGTGATTCACCTAGTGTGGTGAAATCCGCTATAACAAGAGGGTAGCTTAAAATTGAGATATTTGGAAAATTAAAGCCTCTCTGGAATGGTTGTCCCTTGCTTTCCATGTTATGATATGAACCTCTAGTTGCTAATGTCAGCTTAAGCTTCTTCAACTGCCACAGCACGATAAGTGCAAACGTTCGGACATACATGCATTAAATATCCATGTCCTTGAACAGGTGCCACTATAGAAGCTGCCATCATGCCACATGATGGGGCATGCGTCACACGGTTAGCAAGGATTTTTCCACAAGGAGGAAAGATAGTGCCTTAAGCCCCTTGGGTCAGGCCAGGATCCTATAGGGGCTGGCAGAAGGAGTTGACCTCCTTATACTTTAAAATTACGTAACCAAGAGCCAAGCCTATGTTTGTGTTGAGGCCTGGAAATTTGCAGGCAACAACAGAAAGGGATTCTCCCCAGTCAACGTTCCCAACTAGCCCGTGACTGCTTGGTATGGGGAATCCATCCGGTTTGCGGTCCGGCTACCGTAGATCAAAGTAACAAAAACAAAGGTTTTACCGGTTGCGGCCCGGTCCACCATGTATATTTTTGTATTTTTTTGTCTTATGTATGATATGCATATGCCTAATTAACCATGCAGGGTCATTAGGGTGCAAGGAGTAGTCACAATGTGATGCGCAGGTTCTTACCTCTCGTCTTAGGCTCACAAGCATCTAAATCACATGTGCAAAAATAAAGCTAACTATCTATCTATCTATCTATCTATCCCCGAGGAGCAAACTGTAAACTATTTGTGAGTAATGTGTATTGTGCATGCAATATAAAGAGAAACTATAGTTAGCTGATACATCTTTCCATAATGCATGAACAATTAAAGATATTTCAACAACCAGATAGCCAATTGTTTTATCAACCGCATACATTACTCATGGTGGTCATTCCACAAAATAAACCAGAAATCATTTAAACAAGAACATAGGTTCACAGGGTTAGAACGATCTCACGGTTAATGGACAAAACTGGAAAACAAAATAGTTCATCTTTCATCTATCCACAGCATAACATTTGGACATTCCACCAATATTCCTCCAATAGGCAAACCATATTTCTTTATTGCAAAGAGAAATAGTTCTTCTTACAATATCGCTTTCTAGTCTAACTGGGAAAAAGCCCTTTTTCCCTCTAAGTCTTTTACATTTATACAAAAGGGTGAGACTGTTGGGCTTCCCAACCCCTCGTTTCCCAACGTTCTACTTTTCTTAAATGCTTTACAAAAATAATTACAAATTACAATAATGACCGATCCTTCATGAGGAGGGTCCCACTTGGGCGTCTAGAAACTTCTTCCATGATGCAGCATCAGAGGCAATGCCCTCAAATGCACAGGGTTCCAAAAACTGAATGTTGATTTCAAATTTTTCGGCCTAGTTCTTTATAGCCTCCACTCTGGTTGCGCTTAACCGAAGTTGGTCTTCCAAAAGCTACACACTAACTGCTGAATGGCCTACTTCGCTTCTCAGAATCTGGTCATCAATGGCCTTAATGTGTTGTATTCTTGCTTCTTCATCCTGATGTCTTTTCTGCAATATCTCCACAAATGAATTGTGGTCTGGGAAATCATACAGCCTCTGCTCGGCTTCTACCTGGCACCAGTTGTATGTAATGAGGACTCTCCTGAAAAATTCTGCCCAGGCTCCCTTTGTCTTCTTGACTGCTTTCTTGAAATCCTCTGCGGTGTTAATAGCAAATTCTATTAAGTCGTAATCCTGCTTGAGGGCTTGTTTATCTTTTGATGGAAGCTCGGCTAGAGTTTCTTCATTGCTTTCCAACCTCGCCATTCTTGCAGTCAGGACCTCGAGGACGTCCTGAGATCTGTCCACAAAGTAAGATGCAGATTCCAAGATTTCTTCCAATCGGCCGTCGATCTGCAGCACTCTACATCTCTCCTCTTCAATAGCAGTCTGTAGCTGCAGCATCTTGGCCTTTTGGGCCAAGACACGCTCTTTGAATGGCTGGAGGTTAACTTGTTTTTCTCTTGCTTCCTCTAGAGCAGTGGTCAGAGAAGAAATCTGCTCTTGATGTTTCTCTCTCTGTTCTTGGGAGTGCAGCTCACTAGCCTGTAGGATGATCTTTTGCTGCTCCTCTAGTTCTTCTACCTTTTCCAGCAACCGATCTTTCTCCGCCTTCAGCTCTTGGTATTCGTTCTATACTTTCTCCAAGCATTCTTGGGTAGTCTCCATAACCTGTCTTTCCACTTGGAGGGCCTGTACTTCAGCCCTTGAGTACTTCATTTCCCTTTGCATATTTTCATATTTTCTCTTAAGCCTATTGCTTTCTTCTCTCTCTCTCCTCAACGTATCTTCCAACTGAGCAGAGGACTTCTTGGACTGCTCCAAGTCAGTCATTACCTTACCCATGTTATCCTCTGAGGCGTTGATTAGTGCAGCCCCGGCCCTCAGGGTGAATCTTGGATCTTGGTCTGTTCCTAACATAACAGCCATATCCGTTATCATTTTACCAGGCAGACCTTCTGCCTCAACTTTCCTCTCTGTTCTCTTTATTATCCTTTTTGTTGCTCGATCATAGAAAATAGTGTTGAAGTCAGGGATTTCTTCTCCCTTTTTCTGAACAAAAGGAACTAGCTTGAGGGTGGCGACCACAGGAGCACTGGCAGCAGGCACTTGTGGGTCCTGAACTTCTGGGTTTTCCTTCTCTTGGGTCTGCCCTCCGGCTATCTCAGAAGCTGACTATTCTGTCTCAGTCTGTGTCAGCTTCAACCTCTCTGCTTCCTACTTTTGTAGCTCCTCATCGAGCTTTGTCTTTGCTTCTTCAGCTGCTTTTCTAGTTGCTTCTTCTGCTTCTTTAGCTGCTTCCTGGGCTTTCTCAGCTGCTTCTTGGGCAGCTTTTCTTTTCCCTTCCTCTTCGTTGTGCAGCCACCCTGTAGCTTCCTGTGCCAATCTCTGGGCTTCCTCTTTTCTTCTCTTTGCCTCTTCCTCAACCTTAGCCTGTTCATCCCCCTTCCCACCTTTAGTGGTGATCTTTTTCTTGAATCTTCTCTTCAGTGCTGTCATGTTCGGGGCATTTCGGAAGACAGACTCTTCCCTATCAAAATGGTGGGTATACTCAAAATGCACCTTGTTTTCTTTACAATGTTCCGCAACTTTACCATGGGAGTCATTTCTGTGGTAGGGCATCTCGCCAAAGTGGAACCTCTGCAGCTCTTCTACGAATTCATCAGCTTGTTTCACCCTAGTGAACCTGTAACTTCCTAGTTTGAAGGGCAAGGGAGGATAAGCAGTCTTCTTATGTTCGAACAGAAAGCTACCTATTCCATCCAAGAACACTTGTCTGACTGCCTCCTTGTGGATAATGTAATCAGTTGCGTACTTGGGCAGCAGGGAAGGGGCTCTTGATCCTCCAAACATCCTGAAGTACAGGCCATTTTCAGTCAAGTAGTAATCTGCGTACTCTTCTATCACTTGCATGGCCTCCTCCGACATACAATCACACTCCTTCAGGAAAATGAGTGTGTATAGAGGCATAAGGAGCTGTTCACATATTTCTCTATAATGGCTATGATATTTATGTGCCCACAATGGTTTGTAAGTAGCATAGACAGGCATTCTTTCCCTGTCCCAGATGCACTTGAGACCAGGGAAAGGCTAGTTGCATAATATACAGTCTATAAGTATTGAACTCATATAAAATTTAGACCTTTTCTGGGACTCTCCTCCCAAGGCTGAGAACAAGCAAGCAAAGAGACTGTTTGAGACAAGGTTGGCCCAGCTGAAAATTGTCCCCTGGGTTGCAACATAAAAAATGATAGGTATCCATTCTAGTTTGAAAAACCTGCCATGAGCTCTTCCAAATATTATGTTGAGCATCAAAGCTATGAATTTGTATGGAGCTCTTAAACTTGCAGTATCATATTCCCCTGTTACTCTGGTCCTGAAATGTTTTCCAGTCAACATCATTATTTTCATGGTTTCTACCACGTCCATTCTAATGTTGTTTAACCAGTCATCAGATAAGAACACTTGGGCTTCTGGAAAGTGGTAGGCCAGGGCAACATATCCAGGGTTGTACGCAGCATAGCCCTATTTGTTAACATCCTCCAGGATCGTTGTTGTGACATCTGCCCGGGGCAGAATCCAACCAATTACTTCAGCGCACGGGAATAACTCAGGTCGGGTGGCGATCCTCATCAGTGAAGATCTTTCTATGTTTGCGTATATGGACTCTTCTTCTAAGCCCATGTCAGGAACCTCTCTTCGGGTGATCAATATATAGATTTCCCCCCACTGGTATTCAGGTTCAACTCCAGAAATGCACTTCGTGTCCTCGTATATGTATTATGTCTTAGTTACAACTTCTACTTCTGGCTCTTCCTCGACCACAGGGGCCTTCTTCTTTTGTCTCTTTGACATGGTTAGATCTTCCTGCCATAAAATTGTAACATTAAGCCCTTTTGGTTGAGTGGCAAACCTGTATATGTCAATGTACAGTGTGCGGTTTCTTCTATGTTTTAACATGAGGGAAATCAATCAATGAAGCAAGTATATGCATGTATAGACTAAAATGTCCTGACTAACAGAATTATTAAACCCAATGGGAAGTGTTCAGTGACTTTGTTTATATCTAGCATGATGGAAAACAAGTCATATACAGTAAAATGTGCAATCTACCACTACTGTAGGATACTAAACAATTCTATCAATCATATTCAAGACAGCAATAAATCTACATTAATGTGCAACAAGTCTCGGCTCTCTGCGCACGCCACAGTCGCTTCGCTGCATGGGAAAGACAGTAGCCACACGGGTTTTATCAACTACACCACGCTTACGTGCTTAGGATCAGCAAGCTAAGGACAGTGGTAAACCCTCTTCCCCGGCACAAGTTCGACACTGATTACGAATTGAGTTGCGCGGGACTGCGTAGGAAAAAATGTCTAGGGCTCGAGGATACGGGTAATATGTAAACCTCAACAAGAAGGGGCAACCACCAAATGCTACAAAAAAACTGCAAAACTCTCCCCCTGCAACCCATCATCACACACAGGGTAGCTTAGTGCAGACGGCGTAACGGCCGCCTACACCAAACCCCCATCAACTACGCGCGGGGTTGCAAACGGAAAGCCGCAGGCAAAATACTACGCCGAGGTTAAAATGCCCCACCCCACGGTTAGCAATACCACAAGAAAATCCCCAATATATAGACGCAATCACGCAGCAAAAAACCTAACCATGGTAAAAACGTCTGCACTACCAGCTATGCTATAAACCCCCCACTATATACGCATGAAAACGGGGTCGAGTAAACGGCCGGGAAAACAAACCACCGTAGCAAACATAACCATCAAATGTTCAACTGAAAGGGAAAGGAAAATGAAACCTACCTGACACTGATGTGTAACCGACGTGTATGGCAGGATGATGACAGTTGGGCTCCCACAGTTGCCACCTGGGCGCGGGTACCAGCACTAGGGTCCAAACAAGCTCGAGCACTCGACAGTGCGACAACGATAGCGCACAGTGGTCAAAAGAATAACAATAAAAAAAAACATAACCCCATGACCCCATATATATAGTTAATCACCACGGGCGCAAAAAAGATCGGACGTCGGAGAGTTTTCTAATCAGAGGACGAAAGCGAACGCTCTTCCGCAACGGTAGATGATCAAAGCGCCAGGCCTTCCGCTCTAGTCATACACATTGGGTAGAAGTCTAAAGATCGGACGTCAGAGCCAAAACTAATTGGAAGGTTCAAAGTATAACTCCCTCCGTAATGGCGGCAGGCCAAAACATAAAACCGTAGATCCAGCCGCAACGGTGGAGCCACACAAGATAAATCTGTCCGAAATGGGAGAAAAGTTTGAATCGGGAAACAACGGCTAGACATCGGAAGGCTAATGACCTTGGTAGCCGCAACGGTGACAACGAAACAGCTTTCGTAGCTGCAACGGCGGGAGCCCGAGACTCACGGGGTCAACGAGGATACATAAGCGGGAATCGGAAACCAAACCGGAATCGAAAGAGTTAACGGTTTGTTGTCCGCAACGGCAAAGGAAATAATCATAAAAACTTTCGATGCACAACCAAAAATCATCCGACGTAAAACAAATAAATCAGAAAAACAATCGAAGTCAAACCTAATATCCATCCGCAACGGCGGAAGAAGAAGTCACAATGGCTCCAATGCAAAACCAAAAAGGTAGTCGATTAAAACCAATGTATCGGGAGCAAAACCAAAGTTAAGAATGGCCATTCAGTCGCAACGACGGAGGCTTTAACCAAACACTTTTTCGATTCGAACATGCTGAACATGTATCTAAAAGGAGCGATAAAGTCTAATCAAACATTAGATTTCTTCAAGCATCAGAGGGATAATCAAAACAAGTGGTAAATCAATTCAATCATTCTGAGAAAACAAAGGAAGAAAATCAACTAATCCAAAGCAAAGGAGGGTCCTAAAAAAATTTTGGAATTTTGGGAAATTGTTGCAGCTGCAACAATTGGCGACTACCTGGTGAACCCCAAATCTCTGAATTAACTCCTTCCCAGTGTAAGACCGTCTAAATAAAAGATGAAATCTTCTAGATGTCTGTATCCCTAGGCTGGCCAACTTAAGCATTTAAACCATTGAGAAGTAGTCCATTCTTTGGGAAATGGTAACAACAGAAATATTGCAAGTCTGAATAACTCTTTTGAGGCCTAATAAATGAGGTTCATTTTACCCGTCCTTAGGTAGTTTCAGGCTTGGACACCACAGGATTGTAACAGATAGTAAACAGCATTATCCTTTTGTTCCTCATTCCCATGCCAACTGCACTTTTGTGCCATTAGAACTTTAGTTCTTGTGATTCCTCCATTCGCCTTTCTTACTTAATTTTAATTCAAGATCCTATATCCCATAGTGTCCTTTTGTGTGAGCGGTGTATTTTATATTTCAGCTCACGGACGAAGAGGATCTTCCGGCAATTTAGTACTTATGCGTTTAATATTTTGCTTTGATATGTCTTGTTTCTTTTAAGGAGTTTTTTTACTCTTGATAGCTTTTAGCTTTTCTGAAATTATGGCATGGGATCATTTATATATGATATACCGTTTACCCTGCTTCCTTTCCGTGGGCCTTTCACTGTCACCCCCTTGGATATTTAAGATGTGAAATGGATGGAGCCTCGAAATAGTATTCCAGACCTCTTTACTTCTGAGTTATTTACAGGGGTTAAATAAGACTTCAATGAATGCATGGCCAGTTAGGAACACTGCTACTAGAACACATTCTATGTTTCAAAACACAGTCTTTTGCTCAAGATTTCAGTTAATCAAGAACCCTGATGTTTCCATTGCAACCAATGTTTGCCTCTTTATTCAAAACCGAAAGAAATGTTAACAAAGCCATAAAATAAAACAGCATCAAATCAAATAATCAAAAAGAAAACAGCATCAAAGCATCAAAGAAAAATGACATCAATTTATTTATGTACAAAGCAAAAGAAAAGAAAAAATTTGCCCACTCCTGAATATCTTTAATCTTAGGGAGTTAGAGGGTAGGCTGGATTATAGACATGAGACATCTAACCATGGTCTAGCTCTGCTATTTTTGAAATTGAACACATGTCTACAATCCTACAGTCATCCCCTTCAGCTTGAGGAAGTTGAAGGAGCTCAGGCTGATAGTTAATCTCAGAACTGGCTTTTCTTTCTGTAAGATGTCTTATTTTAAGCTCAATCAGATAATTTCCCAGGACAGAATCAGCAGATTCATTTCCCTTTCCTAGTTTAGTGACAGTATGCTTCATGTAAGGCTCTCTCAAAATCTTAATCTTATTTGGGGTACCCATGAGAGGCAACAATAAATGAGACCAATCTGAAGCAAAATAGCCTTTTAACCTGGCAGACCAATCTCTATTGAGAATAAGCCCATATCCACTAGGTATGTCAGCCACAGTGATGTCAATAAATTGACAAATCTTGTTGTTTGCAAACAAGCGAATGAGGACATTTTTCATTTCTCCCACTACTTTGACACCTGAGCTGTCTAATTGCGTTACTTCACAAAATGTGGACTCTGGCTTTCCATTAATCTTTTTGCAAATCTCCATAGGCATAACATTCACCGCTGATCCAGAATCTACCAAGCAATTATGCATATTGTGATTCAGCATTTCTAGGGTCAAAAGAAAAGGTGGGGTATCAGCTTTCTCTTCCCAACCTGGTTCTATGTCTTCTTCTCCTGGTTGGTTTTGAGTAGGCAAATCCTCTTCATGCTCTCCAATTTCATTAGTGTTTTCCTCACTAACACCTATCGGTTCTTCTACAGGTTTGACAGTCTCAGTGATTGGCTCTGCCTCTTGGTTGAGGGTATTGGCTCTAGATGTTTTGTCCTCAACCTTCACCTCTACTGGTCTCTTGAAATTCTTTTGCAATCTTGTGATCTTCGAAATTGTTGAATCCATGTCCTTTGTTGTTGTAGGTGTGCATTCGGTTTTGAGAGCGCTCTCTTCCATGTCAAACAGCGAGATACCATTCCATGAAAACATAGTGTCATTATCTTGTTTCTCCATAGCCTGGTTTTTCTTTTCCTCCTTGCCACTATTCTTAGTTAATTTAGAATCTAGCAGCCGATTCATAACCAGTGTTATCGAATTCAACCATTGAGGGCACTTCTTTTCCAAATGAGATTGTTGGTGAAAAGTGCAGAAATTATCACCCCCTACTTCTGTTATGTTTACTGATGGTAAATTTGGTGGAGGTATTTTCCATTGGTTGCTATCCTCTCTTTTTTGGTAGTAGGGTTTGTGAGTTTTCTGAGCTTCCCTCCCTTTCTCCAGATCTATTATTCTGTTGGATAGATTCTGCATCATTTTCAACATTCCTTGATAATCATATGATTGTTCCTCTTTAGGTTTAGACAGCAGTAAAGCTCTTTTATTTGTAGTTTTCTCTCTGGGTAAATCAGGATAATCTTCTACACTTTCCCTTTCAGCCTCTACTCTTTATGCCTCTTCATAAGTTTCTACCAACGTAGGCTTGGCTTTCATTTTAGCGAACATAGCTAACTCAGGTCCTAGGGCAGATGTATAATACTAAATTAAGACCTTGTCCGAAGGTCTGTCAGTTTCAGAGAAATTCTTTAAGTATGTTGAAAGTCTTTGAGTGAAACTACGTACCTTCTCATTCTTCTCTTTCCTTAACAAACCAAGACCTTTCATCAATGAGGCATGCATTTTTTGGGCTTTGTATTTACTTCTGAAAACCCTTTCGAAGGTGTCCCAATCAGGAATAGAGTTTGCAGGTAAGCCGAAATATCAGGATGTTGCTGCTCCTTTTAGGGTATGAGGGAATAATCTACAGACCACATCTTCGTATTCCCCAGCCCTTAACCCTTCTACTTCTAAATAGAAACTCTGCAAGTGGTCATCTACAATAGTCTTTTCCTCAGGGTCAAACTTAGGTAGCAGCTTATCAAAATCCTGAGGTAGGTTATGCAAAGGAGGTGTGAGGTTCAAAGGTGATCTAGCTCTCCATGCCGGCAGAGGGTTGGGCTGATTTGCAATTACACCAGCCATGAGTGCAAGTAAAGGAACCAAGTCTGAGTAAAGAGCAACGCAGGGTAAGAACAGGCTTTCTTACTTCAAAGGTATAACCGAAACCTGTAAGTGCTTGGGTCAGGTTGAAAGCTTCAAAATATATGCTGATAAGGTAGTTTTGGGAAAAATAAGTTTCCACGGCCAGCCATTCACTGGCGGCCCTCCTTCTAGCGCTAGAACTGTTGAGGCCTGGAAATTTGCAGGAAACAACAAAAAGGGATTCTCCCCAGTCAACGTTCCCAACTAGCCCGTGACTGTTTGGTATGGGGAATCCGTCTGGTTTGCGGTCCGGCTACCGTAGGTCAAAGTAACAAAAACAAAGGTTTTACCGGTTGCGGACCGGTCCACCGTGTATATTTTTGTATTTTTTGACTTATGTATGATATGCATATGCCTAATTAACCATGCAGGGTGATTAGGGTGTAAGGAGTAGTCACAATGTGATGCGCGGGTTCTTACCTCTCGTCTTAGGCTCACAAGAATCTATATCACATGTGCAGAAGTAAAGCTAACTATCTATCTATCTATCTATCTATCCCCGAGGAGCAAACTGTAAACTATTTGTGAGTAATGTGTATTGTGCATGCAATATAAAGAGAAAATACAGTTAGCTGATACTTCTTTCCATAATGCATGAACAATTAAAGATATTTCAACAACCAGATAGCCAATTGTTTTATGAACTGCATACATTACTCATGTGGTCATTCCACAAAATAAACCAGAAATCATTTAAACAAGAACATAGGTTCACAGGGTTAGAACGATCTCACGGTTAATGGACAAAAATAGAAAACAAAATAGTTCATCTTTCAACCATCCACATCATAACATTTGGACATTCCACCAATCTTCCTCCAACAGGCAAACCATATTTCTTTATTGCAAAGAGAAATAGTTCTTCTTACAATATCGCTTTCTAGTCTAACTGGGAAAAAGTCCTTTTTCCCTCTAAGTCTTTTACATTTATACAAAAGGGTGAGACTGTTGGGCTGCCCAAAGTGACCTTTGGGCTTCCCAACCCCTCGTTTCCCAACGTTCTAGTTTTCTTAAATGTTTTACAAAAATAATTACAAATTACAATAATGATCGATCCTTCATGAGGACGGTCCCACTTGGGCGTCTAGAAACTTCTTCCATGACGCAGCATCAGAGGCAATGCCCTCAACTGTGCAGGGTTCCAAAAACTGAATGTTGATTTCAAATTTTTCGGCCTGGTTCTTTATAGCCTCCACTCTGGCTGCGCTTAACCGAAGCTGGTCTTCCAAAAGCTGCACACTAACTGCTGAATGGCCTACTTCGCTTCTCAGAATCTGGTCATCAATGGCCTTAATGTGTTGTATTCTTGCTTCTTCATCTTGATTTTTTTTCCTGAATATCTCCACAAATGAATTGTGGTGTGGGAAATCATCCAGCCTCTGCTCAGCTTCTACCTAGCACCGGTTGTATGTAATGAGGACTCTCTTGAAAAATTCTGCACAGGCTCCCTTTGTCTTCTTGACTACTTTCTTGAAATCCTCTATGGTGTTAATAGCAAATTCTATTAAGTCGTAATCCCACTTGAGGGCTTGTTTATATTTTGATGGCAGCTCGACTGGAGTTTCTTCATTGCTTTCCAACCTCGCCATTCTTGCAGTCAAGACCTCGAGGACGTCCTGAGATCTATCCACAAAGTAAGATGCAGTTTCCAAGATTTCTTCCAATCGGCCGTCGATCTGCAGCACTCTACATCTCTCCTCTTCAACAGCAGTCTGAAGCTGCAGCATCTTGGCCTTTTGGGCCAAGACATGCTCTTTGAATGGCTGGAGGTTAACTTGTTGTTCTCTTGCTTCCTCTAGAGCAGTGGTTAGAGAAGAAATATGCTCTTGATGTTTCTCTCTCTGTTCTTGGGAGTGCAGCTCACTAGCCTATAGGATGATCTTTTGCTGCTCCTCTAGTTCTTCTACCTTTTCCAGCAACCAATCTTTCTCCGCCTTCAGCTCTCGGTATTCATTCTGTACTTTCTCCAAGCATTCTTGGGTAGTCTACATAACCTGTCTTTCCACTTGGAGGGCCTGTACTTCAGCCCTTGAGGACTTCATTTCCCTTTGCATATTTGCATATTTTCTCTTAAGCCTATTGCTTTCTTCTCTCTCTCTCCTCAACGTATCTTTCAACTGAGCAGAGGACTTCCTGGACTGTTCCAAGTCAGTCATTACCTTACCCATGTTATCCTCTGAGGCGTTGATTAGTGCAGCCCCGGCCCTCAAGGTGAATCTTGGATCTTGGTTTGTTCCTAACATAATAGCCGTATCCGTTATCATTTTACTAGGCAGACCTTCCGCCTCAACTTTCTTCTCTGTTCTCTTTATTATCCTTTTTGTTGCTTGATAATAGAAAACAATGTTGAAGTCAATGATTTATTCTCCCTTTTTCTGAACAAAAGGAACTAGCTTGAGGGTGGGGACCACAGGTGCGCTGGCAGCAGGCACTTGTGGGTCCTGAACTTCTGGGTTTTCCTTCTCCTGGGTCTGCCCTCCAGCTATCTCAGAAGCTGATTGTTCTGTCTCAGTCTGTGTCAGCTTCAACCTCTCTACTTCCTGCTTTTGTAGCTCCTCATCAAGCTTTCTCTTCGCTTCTTCAGCTGCTTCTTCTGCTTCTTTAGCTGCTTCCTGGGCTTTCTCAGCTGCTTCTTGGGAAGCTTTTCTTTTCCCTTCCTCTTCACTGTGCAGCCACCCTGCAGCTTCCTGTGCCAATCTCTGGGCTTCCTCTTTTCTTCTCTTTGCCTCTTCCTCAACCTTAGCCTGTTCATCCCCCTTCCCACCTTTAGTGGTGATCTTTTTCTTGAATCTTCTCTTCAGTGCTGTCATGTTCGGGGCATTTCGGAAGACAGACTCTTCCCTATCAAAATGGTGGGTATACTCAAAATGCACCTTGTTTTCTTTACAATGTTCCGCAACTTTACCGTGGGAGTCATTTCCGTGGTAGGGCATCTCACCAAAGTGGAACCTTTGCAGCTCTTCTACGAATTCATCAGCTTGTTTCACCCTAGTGAACCTGTAACTTCCTAGTTTGAAGGGCAAGGGAGGATAAGCAGTCTTCTTATGTTCAAACAGAAAGCTGCCTATTCCATCCAGGAACACTTGTCTAACTGCCTCCTTGTGGATAATGTAATCAGTTGCGTACTTGGGCAGCAGGGAAGGGGCTCTTGATCCTCCAAACATCCTAAAGTACAGGCCATTTTCAGTCAAGTAGTAATCTGTGTACTCTTCTATCACTTGCATGGCCTCCTCCGACATACAATCACACTCCTTCAGGAAAATGAGTGTGTATAGAGGCATAAGGAGGTGTTCACATATTTCTCTGTAATGGCTATGATATTTATGTGCCCACAATGGTTTGTAAGCAGCATAGACAGGCATTCTTTCCCTGTCCCAGATGCACCTGAGACCAGGGAAAGGTTGGTTGCATAATATACAGTCTATAAGTATTGAACTCGTATAAAATTCAGACCTTTTCTGGGACTCTCCTCCCAAGGCTAAGGACAAGCAAGCAGAGAGACTGTTTGAGACAAGGTTGGCCCAGCTGAAAATTGTCCCCTGGGTTGCAACATAAAAAATGATAGGTATCCATTCTAGTTTGAAAAACCTGCTGTGAGCTCTTCCAAATATTCTGTTGAGCATCAAAGCTATGAATCCGTATGGAGCTCTTAAACTTGCAGTATCATATTCCCCTGTTACTCTGGTCCTAAAATGTTTTCCAGTCAACATCATTCTTTTGATGGTTTCTACCAAGTCCATTCTAATGTTGTTTAACCAGTCATCAGATAAGAACACTTGGGCTTCTGGCAAGTGGTAGGCCAGGGAAACATATCTGGGGCTGTACCCAGCATAGCCCTATTTGTTAACATCCTCCAGGATCATTGTTGTGACATCTGCCCAGGGAAGAATCCAACTGATTACATCAGCGCATGGGAACAACTCAGTTCGGGTGGCGATCCTCATCAGTGAAGATATTTCTATGTTTGCGTATATGGACTCTTCTTCTAAGCCCATGTCGGGAACCTCTCTTCGGGTGATCAGTCTATAGATTTCCCCCCACTGGTATTCAGGTTCAACTCCAGAAATGCACTTCGTGTCCTCGTATATGTATTCTGTCTTAGTTACAACTTCTACTTCTGGCTCTTCCTCGACCACAGGGGCCTTCTTCTTTTGTCTCTTTGACATGGTGAGCTCTTCCTGCCATAAAATTGTAACATTAAGCCCTTTTGGCTGAGTGGCAAACCTGTATACATCAATGTACAGTGTGCGGTTTCTTCTATGTTTTAACATGAGGGCAATCAATCAATGAAGCAAGTATATGCATGTATAGACTAAAATGTCCTGACTAACAGAATTATTAAACCCAATGGGCAGTGTTCAGTGACTTTGTTTATATCTAGCATGATGGAAAACAAGTCATATACAGTAAAATGTACAATCTACCACTATTATAGGATATTAAACAATTCTATCAATCATATTCAAGACGGCAATAAATCTACATTAATGTGCAACAAGTCTCGGCTCTCTGTGCACGCCATGGTCGCTTCGCTGCGTAGGAAAGACAGTAGCCATGCGGGTTTTATCAACTATGCCACGCTTACGTGCTTAGGATCAGCAAGCTAAGGACAATGGTACACCCTCTTCCCCGGCCCAGGTTCGACACTGATTACGAATTGAGTTGCGTGGGATTGCGTAGGCAAAAATGGCTAGGGCTCGAGGATAGGGGTAATATGTAAACCTCAACAAGAATGGGAAACCACCAAATGCTACAGAAAAACTACAAAACTCTCCCCCTGCAACCCATCATCACACACAGGGTAGCTTGGTGCAGACGGCGTAACGGCCGCCTGCACCAAACCCCCATCTACTACGCGCGGGGTTGCAAACGAAAAGCCGTGGGCAAAATACTACGCCGAGGTTAAAATGCCCCACCCCACGGTTAGCAATACCACAAGAAAATCCCCAATATATAGACGCAATCACGCAGCAAAAAACCTAACCATGGTAAAAACGTCCGCACTACCAGCTATGCTATAAACCCCCCACTATATACGCATGAAAACGGGGTCGAGTAAACGGCCAGGAAAACAAACCACCATAGCAAACATAACCATCAAACGTTCAATGGAAAGGGAAAGGAAAACAAAACCTACCTGGCACTGATGTGTAACCGGCGTGTATGGCGGGATGATGACAGTTGGGCTCCCACAGTTGCCACCTGGTCGTGGGTACTAGCACTAGGGTCCAAACAAGCTCAAGCACTCGACAGCGCGACAACGATAACGCACAGCGGTCAAAAGAATAACAATAAAAAAAAACATAACCCCACGACCCTGTATATATAGTTAATCACCACGGGCGCGAAAAAGATCGGACGTCGGAGAGTTTTCTAATCGGAGGACGAAAGCGAACGCTCTTCCGCAACGGCGGATGATCAAAGTGCCAGGCCTTTCGCTCTAGTCATACACATCGGGTAGAATTCTAAATATCGGATGTCGGAGCCAAAACTAATTGGAAGGTTCAAAATATAACTCCCTCCGTAACGGCGGCAGGCCAAAACATAAAACCGTAGATCCAGCCGCAATGGTGGAGCCGCACAAGATAAATCTGTCTGAAATGGGAGAAAAGTTTGAATCGAGAAACAACGGCTAGACATCAGAAGGCTAATGACCTTGGCAGCCTTAACGACGACAGCGAAACAGCTTTCGCAGCCGCAACGGCGGGAGCCCGAGACTCACGGGGTCAACGAGGATACATAAGCGGGAATCGGAAACCAAACCGGAATCGGAAGAGTTAACGGTTTAGTGTCCACAACGGCGGAGGAAATAATCATAAAAACTTCCGATGCACAACCAAAAATCATCCGACGTAAAACAAAGAAATCGGAAAAAGAATCGAAGTCAAATCTAATATCCATCCGCAACGGCGGAAGAAGAAGTCACAATGGCTCCAATGCAAAACCAAAAAGGCAGCCGATTAAAACCAATGTATCGGGAGCAAAACCAAAGTTAAGACTGGCCATTCAGCCGCAACGGCGGAGGCTTTAACCAAACACTTTTTCCAATTCGGACATGCTGAACATGTATCTAAAAGGAGCGATAAAGTCTTATCAAACATTAGATTTCTTCAAGCATCAAAGGGATAATCAAAACAAGTGGTAAATCAATTCAATCATTCTGAGAAAACAAAGGAAGAAAATCAACTAATCCAAAGCAAAGGAGGGTCCTAAAATTTTTTTGGAATTTTGGGAAATTGTTGCAGCTACAACAGTTTGCAACTCGGTCCGCTTTCCCGTTGAACTTCCTTAGAACATGAAAAAACTCAATTTTGTGAAACGAGGATACCAAAACTTGGATTTTCCTAATCATCTGTCGAAGATGCATCTGGGACGAAAGAAATTTTTCAGCAAGGGCTTGAATTATTACTCGAGAGTCCCCCAACATGATAATTTCATTAATTCCCCGAGTTCTAGAAATCTGAAGTCCCTGCCATAGTGCCAAAGCTTCCACTATGTTATTAGTTTCCCTTGCAAGTCCCCAAGAAAAATTGGTTTCTATTTCTCCATCCAGGGTGATGAAAACCCTGCCCCCCGCCCCCCCTACCTCCCCGTGCTTTCTATTATTGTCAGTGTATGTTCTTATCTATAATAACCATTGCAAGTTTCTAACTAACTTTAAAAATTGGAAATCAAATGACATAATTCGTATTTTCATTGTTAACAAAAGAAAGTAAAAAATGGCATTTGTATCTATAAACAGATAAGCATGTTATTTTTTCTTAGAGGGTAGCTTAAAAATGAGATATTTGGAAAATTAAAGCCTCTCTAGAATGGTTGTCCCTTGCTTTCCATGTTATGATATGAAACCTCTAGTTGCTAATGTCAGCTTAAGCTTCTTCAGCTGTCACAACATTATAGAGTTGAATGATCTAAGAGAGACAGTCTTAAAGGAGCAGATATTGTTCTTGGTATATTTTTATTGGAATGTTGTGGGGATAGGAGTAGATGTGCTTATTGTATTTACTTGGTGTGCCTATTAATTGGAATGAAATTTCCCAAATATCTAAGACGATAAATCTATGCAGAGTTTTCCCTAGAAATATGGAAGTTCTTGATCCCATGTAATCGGAGAGATTTTATGGTATCACATATTGGAAATTGTGCATCTTGTTAGAGTTCATTCCCTGGAAAATGGGATATAATATGTTGGGACCATGAGATGTTGTATCCTGTATATTCTTGGAACACAACACTAATTTCATTAATCATGATCTTTTAACTATCTATAACATATACTTTTCTTTGTGTGGTAGGACATTAGTACTGTAAATTTCACTACCTCGAGAAGAAAATAATGTTGTTAGTCAACTAATCAATTGCAAGGGCTACAATTTCCTGGATTTCTCATATGTGCACTGCTTGTAATTTGTTCTTCATGTTTTCTTGTCTGGCATCTAAGATCACCTTAGAGGTTGGGAACAATTCATGGAATCTGGATCTTTAGTCCATAGAGGCCAATTTCACATTTTCTATTTTGATTCTTGATGTCTTCAGGAATTTACATGTTACTCATTATGCTTCCAGGTATTTGTACGTTGCCTATCAAGCAACTAAAAAATGTATTAAGAAGAAACAAACTGGAACAATTGCTCATATATTCACTCAATACAACCTTTATTGAAAATTCGTATGATTAGAGAGTGGATGATATTTATTATGTTGTCTTTCCAGGTCATAGTTTGTAAGGAGAACCAAAGCATGGAACTTTTGTTTATGATCACTGAGTGACTTGTACTGTTCAATAACCGATACCTTAAATAATATGTACTAAGGATTGCATTTTTGTTTAACTATGTTGCAGAGGTCATTTCAATCTTACTCGGTTACCTTCTTCTGATTTGCTCCTTTCATTTGTTGGATACGATGGTATTGTGGAGAGATTGGTTGTTTTGAGTCTAGGCAATGAGAACACAAGTGTGGTAATTGAAGCACTTTCATATTTCTGATATTTTGCAAGATGGTTATTTTTAAGGTTACCTAGTGGCAAGCTCTCATATTTTTTTCTGTCAGAGAAGTCCCTTGCAAAACTCCTCCAACCCCTATGATATTGTCCATCTCATCCCATACATGTCTTGAATAAGCACAAAAGATTAACCAAATGGATTATTGTTTCCTCATCCACCTTACAAACTATACATATTGTATGCCCTTGCTTCTTCCTGTTCTGGAGAACTTCCCACATTTGGACCTTGTTCATTAGTGCAAGGCACATAAAAATTCTTAATTTCCACCACATTCATTGTCCTTAGGCCACCAAATGACAAACAGAGTTTTGTAGCCTTATAAAGGGGTATAAATACCGGGGGAATTAGAGGAAATTTCAACTCAAAATGGGCCTTTTAACCCAAATTCAAATTCCATGTCATGTGTTAGCCAATGAAATTGCTTTAAATTTGAAATACCGTATAGGTCTTAAACAATTTTTTAATATAAATTTGGGGATAGGTATCATAAAAAAAAACTACTTTTTTGTTTGTATTTTCGACATATCTCCATGTGTTTTTACTCAAATTTCGATCAGGAGAGCTCATTGGATGCAGAATTAAATTCCGCATCCAACGAGATCTCCCAATCGAAATTTGAGTAAAAACACAGCGAGATATGTCAAAAATACAAACAAAAAAGTAGTTTTTTTCTTTTCTTCCTCCAAAATTAATAAATTTTGTTTTATTATTTTATTATTTTCCTTAGGAGGCCCATTTTGAGTTGAAATTTCCTCTAGTGTGGATTCTTTAACCAATTCAATTCATCCTCTACCTTCTTAATGCAGTAATGAGTCGCTTTTTGTTTTGTTGTATAAACCAGTGAAGCGTGACTCCTGAAAGACTCGCAAGTAGTAGGGAGCCTTCACGAGTGGAACCCTACCGCAAGTAACCAGAAGATACTCATCCCATACTTGAGAGAACCCGAAAACTCAGCGAACTCATGCTACCTGGCTCAGACTCGCCACAACTCGACTCACACTCGTCTAGAAATGGGCCCTCTAGACGCGAAATGGACCCTGCAAACACAAAAATGGACCCCTGTGGACATGAAATGGACACCGCGGACGTAGAATTTGAAGGGAAAAGGGACGTTGCAAAGGTTATAAATCTCTCATATTTAGCCAATGAGTCGTCGAGAAGAAAGTTTCATCAGACTTCAAGTCGCTAAGATAAACTTCAATAAGACTTTCACTCGTTGTGGAGGTCGTTGTTGGGCTTGGATGAGGTCGTTATGGATGAGGCCATTGTAGGTCATGGACGAGGGTCTGCACTATGCTCGCAAAACGCTAGTGATTCACTGGCGGTCTTCACCTTTCCCATTGCATTTGTTGGTCGCCTCAATGTCGCTGTGTTTGTTAGTTGACTCAGCCTTTCCTGGTTAGTAACATTGTTTTTTTTAGTTTTATTTATGTCTAGTTTAATAAATATAATATTTAATTTTTTTTAATTTCATTTGATTTTGTATTTTAATTTTAAATGTTTTATAAGTTCTAACTTTTAAGTTTCAATGGAAAAATGCCCTCTGGCTGAGTATCTCAGCCACACAAGGGACTGTGGGTTGAGATACTTAGACACAGGGCCTGTGGGTTGAGTATTCTAAGACTCTCAGCCACTACTCACGCCACATGCCTTATGGCTGAGTATTTAAGCCCACAATCCCCTGTGTGGCTGAGATACTCAGCCACAGGGCATTTTCCCTTCGAAAATTATAACTTATGAGATATTTAAATTTTAAAATTTAGAATCAATGGAAATTAAAAAAAATTACTAAATTTAACGTAGTGTGACCTTGCTTTTTATTTTATTTTGGTATAAAATAATAAATCGTAATATCATTTCATTGTGTTTTAAATTTTTAATTATAATTGATTTTAAAATTAAATTTTAAATTATAATTATTTAATCTTTTATGGGCATAACTTAAAAGGTCAGTGGCTCAGTATCTTGACCACGCAGGGGTGTAGCACCTGTGTGGATGAGATACTCAGCCACGGGGATTTTAACCTATGCCCATAAAAGATTAAATCATTATAATTTAAAATTTAATTTTAAAATCAATTACAAATAAAAATTTAAAACACAATAACATGATATCATTTCGGTGTGTTTTAAATTTTTATTTTGTATGGGCATAACTTAAAAGCCTTGTGGCTGAGTATCTCAACCCACAGGGCCACAAATGTTTTTAAATTCTTTAAAGTTTAAGCAATTAAAAAATTTAAAATCTGAATTTAGAATATTAATATTTAATAGACCATTTTTTTTGCAATCCAGATTCCATGTCACCTAAGGGTAGAAGGCCTCTTGATCTGGCATGGAAGTATTCTTTCTGGGTGAATCCCAATGATGAACATAGGGTCATTTGCAATTTCTTCTCCACACAAATGTTTGGGGGCATAAACAGGTTGAAGTACCACCTAGTAAGAATTGTTTGCAAATATGTGATGGTTTATGACAAATTCTCCGATGAAGTCACAACCGAAATGGTAGCTACTTTGGATGCCATTAGAGAAAAGGCTGAAAAGAGGGAAAGATACAAGTTTGAAACTTCTATGATAGAAATATATTCAATGGAACCACCGGATGCAACTCCAAGTACAGGGGGGTCCACATCCACTATTGCAGCAAAAAGAAGTGTAACTTCTTCTTTCTTCCTTCCTCGTACAACTCCGATATCTCAGCCATCCTTGGAGAGCTTCAATGAAAAGAAGAGGAAAGAGGTATATATGGCAATGAGGAGGTTTTGGTGCCATAACAACCTTTCATTTAACCATCCAAAGTCTTATTTTTATCAACCCGTGGTAAATTCCATTACAAGTGTTGGCCCTGGATACAAAGCCCCCTCCTATAATGCACTAAGGGAGAAAGAGTTAGATGAGGAGCTTGAGTGTGTTAAGGAAAAATTGGAGACCATTAAAAAGTCATGGAAGTTTACTAGTTGCACAGTTTTGTCTAATGGGTGGACAGATCAAAGGGGCAGAACAATCATTAATTTTGTTATAGCTTTCCCTAAGCGAACCATGTTCCTAAAATCCATTGATGCATCCTCGCATATAAAGGATGCACATCTGATTTTTTCATTGTTGGTTCATGTTGTGGAGGAAATTGGGGTGGAAAATGTTTTCCATGTAGTTTGCAAAATATCCCATCATCTTTTCGACTCCATGTGTTTCCCATTGCATAGACTTGATGCTGGAGGACATCCGAAAGATGGAATGGGTGCACGTTGTTGTGCAAGAGCGCAAACAAATAACCAAGTATATCTATAACCATGATTGGGTCCTGAACTTTATGAGGTAATACACATAGGGTGAACTCAGTCGCCCTGCTATCACATGGTTTGCCACAACCTTTCTTTCCCTCCAAAGCCTGTTGAATGAGTACCAAGCTTTGAGACGGATGTTTTGTAGCTAGGAATGGATATATTGGAAAGATAGCACAAATCCATATGCAACTGTTGTGAAGTTGTCTCTACTAGGATATGGTTTGTGGGAAAAAGTCACTGAAATTGTTAGCTTCATTGAGCCACTTGTAAAGGTCTTGAGGATCATGGATGGAGAGAAACCTGCAATGGGATACATCTATGAGGGAATGGATAGGACCAGAGACGCCATCAAGACTTTATACAAGGGGGATTCACCAACATATATCCCTATATGGCATATTATTGATTCTAGGTGGGACAGGCAGCTACATTCACCATTGCATGCAGTGGGAGCATATCTCAATCCGAGCTTATTCTATAATCCAGACTCTAGCATTTAAAGAGATCATGAGGCTATGAGAGGTGTCATGATATGCATTTAGAATATCTTCCTGGATCCAGAAATTTAGGACAAAATCAACTTACAACATGATATGTACAAAGAAGCATCTAGCATGTTTGGATTTAGCTCAACCCAGCGTCTCAAAGACAAGAAAATGCCATGTAAGATTCAATTTGTAAAAACTAAATTGTTAGAACTTAGAACTTAACTTGTAAATTTGTAGTTATTTTGTTCAATTTTGGCATTGCAAAACTTTTTCTTTCCAGACCATTGGTGGATAGATTATGGCTATGAGGCACCTCAATTACAAGAATTTGCCATCAAACTTATAAGACAACCTTGCAACGCTTTAAGTTGTGAGCACAATTAGTCGGTATTTGAGCACATCCACAGCAAAAAATGGAACAGGTTGGAGCATGAGAGGTTGGAGAAGTTGGTTTTCATCTACTACAACCTTCGAATACTCACAAAACAAATGCAACCGGAGGACCTAGATCCAATTTTATTGGATGATATTGATTTAGATTCTGAGTGGGTTGTGGAGGAGGAGTTCTCTGATGATTTGAGTTGGCTTAATGAAGAGACTCAGGATCTCTCTAGTCTACCATATTCTCAAATGGAAACTCCAAATACACCTGCTTCATAGTTGCTTCAGTCTGTCGATGTTGGCACTAGCTCCTCGAGGGCTTATTGTAAGCATACTCGTGGTTAGGCATGAGACTCAAGTACATGGAGACATTGTCTATTTTGGTATTATATTTATGTTATGAGACTGAATTTTGAACTTGCTTCCGTTTCTGATTTTTAAATCACTATGGTATATGGTTTATGGTTTATGACCACTATGACTTATGATTCATGAATCTATGATCATTATTTAATTTTTTACATACAAAAATTGATTGTGTTTATGAGATAATGTTATGAATTATTGCATAGATTGTAGTTTGTAACTTGTATGGATTGGAAATGCCTTTAACCTCTATTTTCTGCCTAAATTGTACCATATTTTATTTTTTCCTATTTTTCGAGTCTTACCGAGTATGTCCCGAGTCTTTCCCTAGTTTTTCCTGAGTCAACGAATCATATTCCAGCTGAGTCTTTGTCGAGTCTGACTCGTACAACATTGGTATAGACATCCCTTAACTCTCCTTCAACACCATCCAAACTACAGTAACAAAGTACCATCCCTACTGTAAGGTTCATATTCTTGTAAGGTTCTTTTGAGGATGTAATGTAGCTACATCTTTTCTTCAAATTTCCATTTATAAATCTACTTGTATACCAATATGTTTTTGCCTTAATTTATCTGCCTTTTTTGTGATAAGTAAATAATGATTATAGTTACAATCCCATCTTTGAATTCATCAGAAGCTGTGTGATTCTACAACATGCATTCTACACCATGCTCCATGAGATTCTATAACGATAATTACGAACTGTGCTTAATCTTCAATGCAAACTTATAAACTCAAACAATTTCTGGGAAATTTTATCCTTGAAATTCTTAATCTAAGTCATTATATTCTGATCTGTTAATTTATAAATTCCCTTTAATGATCTTAAAACAAAAATAAATTATCTTGGAGATATTTGACAATGGTTTATTGTTGCTTTGAATTGCTATATGTTTAGTTTCAATTTTAGAGTTTAATTGTGCAAGTTGTTCATAATTGTTGTTGCCAATAGAGTTTTCTCCAACAATTAAAACCAGAATAACTCATTAACATGGAAAACAGATACACACATCCCTCTGCATGGATTCATGTGGAACAATCCTCGATTTTTATTTTCCCTCTATATCAGTAATCGTAATAAATTCTTGGAGTGAAAGAGAAAGTTGGATTTCAAAGACTTGATGTACAACATGACAGGTGTGGGTGGTGATATGGCATAATTTACTATCGCTTAATAGATAATATAGGTAAAAATCGACAAGGTGTAGTAAAAGCTGGCAAACCCAAGCTATCAATAAATTTAATTTACCAAATTAAATTTAGATTTTGAACTGTAAAGAATATATGTTAGTTCATCATCCTTTTTTTAGATGCATACTTTTTTCTAGTTCAGTTGTAGCAATTTGTTTTTTATTCAGTTTTTGAGAGCCTGTTTCTGCATTCAGTAACATGCCTATATTGAGCTTATATCTACATAGATCTGTCTCTGCAATTAGGTTTATGTTAACTTTATTTTTCATTATGAGAGTAATTATTGTTCTTTTTGTAAAATCAAATTATTTAATTCCAAGAACAGACTATGTTAAAGCATTTCGTATTGCATTTCTTCTTTTGATGTTTTATTGCAATTCTAATAGCATTTCTTTCTCTACATGTATCAAATAAAAACTGCAATTTCTTCAAGTTAAGTTGTTAATATTATTAAAGACCATGATTGCTATATTCACATTTGAAATGTTTTTTGTTAGATGTGTTTGATATGATTATTATGTGTTTATTATACAGTTCCTCCAATCAACTATGCACATCTATCTACAAGTCAGATGGAACAATTTCTCAAAGCAGAGAATTCAGAAACAACTTTACACTCTGGAAAAGGGAAAGGGTCAGTGCCATTTCAGAGGACAAGGATACAATGTTCATGTACCTTAACTCCCTATGCTAGCCTGAAATGTTTGCAACACCATATTTTTCTGTTGAATCCTACACCGGATTATTATTGTTCATTTTGAACTTTTATTCGTATAAAACATGTTTTTCCTTTTTATACTTGTTACGACATCAATTATAACAACACATTGGAGTCTTTTTTTATGATATTATTTTCTTCCATGCCATGCCAAACTATGATGTGATGTTCGTTGTAAATCCCATTTGGCATTGCTCTCTTTTTGAAAAGCAACAATACATGTCTAAAATATACTATGGCATCCCATGTCAAACTATAATGCAATGTTAATTGTAAAGCCCAATTGGCATACCTCTCTTGTATATGATATGCTATCTCATACTTGCTATTTTGTAAAAGTGTTAAGTTCAGTAAACTTGTTATATATTGTGATTTGGACTATTCTTTATCTTTTGAGAAATTGCAGTGTTCCATTTTGTTGCGGTATTAATTGCATTGTTCTATTTATCAATATACTGTTGTTTGAATGAAATAGTTATCAAGGTCTTTTTTTTGCAATTTTTATATAGAAATCTGATTTTTTAAAATAATTTTACATCCCCATATAAATAATAAAAGACGTTACCTACACACTAGGAACACTACATTCTTTTAATCATTGACGCATGCAACACAAAATTTAAAAGGATAATATCATTTACAAACATTTATATACACTACATCAATTTAATCTTTAATTTTTTGCTTTCTTTTACCCTTTTTTTTATAACAAAAACAGTAAAAGAGGTATGTATTAAAAGTCTTGTGCACAACCATTCATTATAGAGCAAGAAGATTTCTGATAGCAAGAGAGGACTGATAGGAGAAATTTGCAAAAACTGCCAACGAAATTGGCATCCATCTAAAATGCCTGAAAAATATACTACTATTTACTGTAGCATGAGAAGAGTAATATGCACGAACTGTTGATTCAAAAAGATGCAGAAAAACATGAAAAAATAGGTGGGATTACATATTTTTTCCTGAAAACCCTACAAGATGGGTAACTGAAACATCTTCCATGGGTTGGGCCTCATCAGCTAGAGAATCCTGACAATAGTTGCATTGGTTCATCCTTGCTAGCTTCATCACTTCTTATTTAAAGATGTCCATTGTGCCCATCAGTTCTCTAAGGTCTCTATTGTGATCATCAATACGAGAATCATGACAACCAATTTAGTTTGACATGAACCTGACATCAGAAGCCATAGCACTGTTATCCTTGACACCCACTGCAACAATGTCTGAAAACCTTCACAGGTGTTTCTTGATATAGTTCTTCCCAGATTTTATACTGGAAAAACCTTCATCCAAATCTTTTTTCTCCACTGGGAGAAGACCTGTCCTAAAGGAGAAACCTGCAAACAAACCCTATAGGAGCATGGTTGTGTTACCTTCTTCATCTGAACCGGCATACAAATGGTGCGAAAGGTTTTTTTTTCAAGCTTATCGTTGCAATCCATGGTGTTTATGCGAGCTACCATAATAGAGCCGACTCATATTGAAGGAGGAGACAAGGAGTAAATGTCGGTCGATGGTGGAGGCCACTTGTCCAAGGAATTGCTACAAGTCCATACGATGGGAGATAATGCGCCATTTAAGGTCGAGGGGGGGGGGCAACCCTCCATGTGTGGTGAGTTAGGGAACAAAAACAATATCTTTTCTTTGACCGTTATAGACCATTGAGCCTTGAAACCTTGAAGCACCAATGTTGGCCATATTATCAGCTTGACCATTGTTTTCTCTGAGAATGCAAAGAAATGAAACTTGAGGGGAAAGATTTAGTAGGATGATTCTATCATTAAATTTTTTTCATCTGATGGAGCCTTTGGAGTATCCCAATTACATCTTTTGAATGACTTAACGAGAGTCACCAAAGACTAGTAATTTCGAGGTGGACCCCAATCAATCAATTCTAGGCCATGGTAAAGCGCCAACCATTCTGCCTCATTGTTCATCTTGATTCCAAGACCCCAAGCAAAGGTTTTCACTATTTTTTTGACAGTATCGAAAATGATCCCTCCCACACCTGCCTCCCCTGCCTTCTTTTACCCTCTAACAACCACCTTATCGGGGTATTATTGCACCTTCTTGGGGCAATTGCTAGTTTATTTTTTTATGAAAACACATGCTTTTTTTGGTATGGTCTAGTTGTATTAACGCATCAGTGTGTTAATTGTACAAGCACACTGTTTCTTTTAACTAGTGCTTAATAAGAAATAAATTGTAGTGATAAAAATCGTAGTGTATATGAATATTTTTTATTTTGTTATGGCTAACGGTGCCTTCAAGTATGGTGCACTGGTGCGGTCTTGTATGAGAAGCACCGATGTGTTTTTGTATATTGAAACACACTGAAATGACATACAACATTTTTATTTTTATTTTGAAGACATGTAATTTATTTGTATACTTAATAACTTCTCTATTTAATGGTCCTGGTTGTTTATTGATAGAAAAATGCATGATAAGAGTTCATTGAACAACATTTCTAGTCGACCTAATGGGAACACATCCAAAATTGTGAAGAAGGAAAGTTCTTTGTAATTTCTATATCAAATTAATATGATTGAATTATTTGTAAATTTAACTAATATGTATTCATTAATATGTGACATGCAAAGCCAAAAAATGAGGACGTTCGATAACCTTTCTTTGTAATCAAAATTTAGAAGAGCGTAAAACCTTGATGGGAAAGTTTCAGAGGGATGAATAAAGTGAATAAAAAAGAAAACAATGTGTTTTTTTTCTTGAATTTTGACTAACATTATACTTAAGAATATTCACTAATATATTTCAACCAACCTAATTCACATATGTTGAATGTTATGCAGGGACTGAAAACAACATTAGGGAATGTCGGCATAAGTAAAAACAAATTGTGGAAGATGTAAATGATGATAAATTGGTCCTTACATCATCTAGAGTGGTGTTTAAAGTTAATTAAATAAACAAAAACTGTTTTAAAACTACGAGGGATATAGTGCAAAGAATGTATGTGCTTAATTTCCACTTACATTACAAAAAACAATTCGATGATTCCAAGAGTCAGGTTATATGTAAACTAGAAGAGGTGTTTCCAGAAAAATGGACAATGAGACCTGTCATACTTGCAATATCAAAAACATACAATAACAAAAAACAATCATTCAAAAAGTAATAGTCCTAAACATGTTTTTATAGTGTATTTATATACTACTACAAAGCATTCCTTTATTAATACTAATTTTGCTATATTTATTTTTCTTCTCAACATATAAATAGTTTAACGTCATTTTACATTTTTAGGAAGATTATGAAAATCTCAAAGGATTAAAGAGGTGTTATCCATGTTGACACACTTTTGTCGCCAGGGGTTCACTTCGCAAATCTGTCAACACCAATGGGCATAAAAATCCCTAAACATCGGCCCAGATAGGTTTTACCCTATCCAGAAACACCTGGGAAGCAGGTGCAGTCTCACCCGAGATGTTTGAGGGAGGGCTGTAGGAACCCAAGTTACTGCAGAGGGAAAAGAAATTTCTTGCTATCGACTATTCTACCACAACATCTGCCAGAGATCCAGGGTTTAATCTTGCTATTTACCAATTCAACCTATCCTTATAGATTACATTTGCATTTACTCATATTTAAATCGACAAAGACATGTTTTCATCATAGTTTAGATTCATAAAGACATTGACATATAACAAACCAATAAACCCAAAAATGCTTCGCATCATTAAGATTTACCCATAAAACACAAAGATCTCATCATTATAGACTTCGCATCATTCACCATCCAACACAGATAAGAAACAAAGATATATCATCGATAGAATCTTCATATTATAAATCCTAGAAATACATCACAAAACATCCCTTGGTCGATTAGCATCAGACCATAAAGTACATCCATTCCTCTAAACTAGATTGAAGATAAGAATTACACAATCACAAGATGGAAGATGATCGATCGTCGATCCTCTGTATCTCCCTGTATATATCAATGACTACACTCCTAACTATGTTTATAGGCTTGCTAAGCCATCACAAAATGGGCCACTTGACCAATCTCCTTACTAAATTTGACCAAAACTTCCTAACTTGTCAGTTTCTCCTTCTGCGCGGTCAACTCTTTCTTCTGTCGATGTCCTCCTCATTGATGGTGAAAGCGCACCTTGTGCAACCTAACCCCTTACCAACGACCCCCCAACACAAACTTACGGCTCGTCCTCAAGCCATGTTAGCTAGAAATTACTGGTGCATTCAACTTCATCTTGAATTCGTTGTATTCAATTTTTACTTGATCAACGGCTTCTTTGACCTTCGCTTTGATTGTTGCGCACTGCTCCACTTCTTGCTCAGTTGGGTGCTCTTCGTTCATATGTTGCACTGTGGTTAATTCTTCCTTCGTCTTCATGATCTCCTCCATGGCTTTGAGTGCCACTTGTTATGTTGTACCATGCGGTTCATCTAATTGTGTAGACCTCTTTTGGTGCCTTGTACGGGCCTTATTAAAGCGTTGTTGCAACTTCTTAAGCTTTGTTTCCTTTGTCACCTATGTAAGTGAGGGAATTGCTTTGAGGGATCCCCATAATGCTGTCAATTGTGCTTCTGGTTCACTCAGTTATGCTTCTAGTTGGTGCAGCTGCTCATCTTGCACCAAGCTTCCCCAAAACTTTGTGATGTTCTCTACAATTGTATGGACTACCTTCTCACTTTCTGCAATTTCAGTTGTCTTCAATCACTCATCTTCTCTCCACTAGCTGCTATTACGGAGAGAAATTCCTATGGCTTGGGGTACCACAACAAACAGCTTGACTCAAGAAATCAATCCTTTCCAATATGCAAGAGAAATCAAATATCTAACACTAAAGGATCAAACCTTGTACCTTATTCCGGACGGTTGAAGCAGATCCCTATTGAGCTTTCCAACTTCAGCTTGAATTGATGAATCACTTCCTCAACAACAAGTAAACAAGACAAGCATACTATATATTGGCGTTAGATCTACTCTAGCATATATAATCAACAACGTATAAGCATTTGAAATCATCCATGGATAAAATATTCATTCAAACATACATTATTGGACAGGAAAAGATATTTCTATTAATATAAAATCAGATATTAGAATGAATACAACCTCTGTCAGCACGTCTGTGAATCAGAGAAACTGAATCCCCCACTTGGGCCTCCACCACCTCAATCCTTCATCTCTCAATAGCAAGTTCACAAGCAAAAGGCAAGCTTGGGAAGAACACCAAACTGCTCCAAGGGACAAAGGTATGCAGACTCAAGCACAAGTTCCGGCAACAATGGACTATAGTTTATTTTCTCTCAATTCTCTTATACCTTCAATGTATCCAAAGGGTTCCTTATATAGCTTTTCAATGGGGTAAAGAAAGGTCAAATCCGAGCGATCTCAAGGCATATGGAAGGCCAAGAGACAAATGAGTCTGATCCATGTCAAGGAAAACTCCAAAAGAATTTGGATTTTGTACACATCCCGATGTACGCGGTTTTAGGGTTCAAACCCGTGTATATACACGATAAGGGGTTTAAAAGTCGTGTATAGTATTTTTCACATGTTTTTAGGGATGGTCTAGGAAACATCAAAGGACAAAAAATGGTCCAAGGGGTCTAAGGAGTCTGCAGAGGGACAGGGGAAGGCCATATAAGTGTTATTCACCTGGTGTGGTAAAATTAGCTATAATAGATGCCCCCTAATGTGTGAGGTTAGAGGGGTCATACAATGGCCGAAATACATTATAAGTCCATCGCAAAAGTGGAGTGATGAAGAATCCCAAATGGAAGACTAGCCACCCAATTAGCATAGTACAATGATACAACTCTGCACATAACTGCAAATACATATAGCAGTCCCGGATACATAAGAGTACAATGGCCATGAATAAGCATGATACAAAATCTCACATAAGTGGTCATCGCCATGTACAAATATACATAGATCAGAATCTCCATGATGAAGATATATAAAGGATCATGATCTCCATAATGGCTGAAGATATACAATGGATCAAGATCTCCATAATAGCTGGAAATGTCTGACATATACTAGAATCAAGTCACGAGAGCTGAAATCACATGAACAGTGGCACGATCAAGGAGGTAGCATATAAGAGATGCCACCAATCTGGAAGGTCTTCTACACAAACTACTACGAGTACATGTCCTACTATGTGAATAGAGGTGTCGATTACTGGTCATTGATGTATACCGTTAGCAGACGCGAGATCACCCATCGATAATGATAATGGGAATCAAGGTACTAGAGTGAAAACTAACAAGTGTGAATAAATGTGTTGAGTTCGAACACTTGAGAGGATCCATCAATCAGGGGACATTGATGTATTCCCAAAAACTTTCGATGGCGAGAGAACCTACCACTGATGACTGCAAGTGTCAAGGCACTCAAAAATGACTCTAGATTCCAATCCCAGAATAAATGATCTGAAGTTGATGGGATGAAATCCACTGGAAGGAGGGCATTAAGGCATCCCCTATCATCCAACACGAGGTACTCAGCAAAGCTGTATAATGTGGAAGGACTCGATCATAAGGTGCATGAACTAGTAACTGTACCGGGAATGGCCAACATGCAAAGTCAAGATAATTGAGGAATGGTTGACTCAGGTTTCAACCTCCTTCAAACAAGAGCATAACGACGAATGGTGACTGAATAAAGGTAGCATACACTCGATATACAAAACTGGGACATCTCTGTGACACAGGAGGCATCGACAGAGGCTCCATGGGGACTGGAAGCTTAACCAGTCGGTGGAGATAAACTTAGATAAATGAGAACAGCTCCTAAAGTCAAACTATAAACCCAACCAATGGATGTGATATACATTGCTCTATTCGAAGGCAACACGACTTGACAACTGCCAAAAGATAACATCTTTCCTTGTCCGGCTTTTTGGTTTTTTAAATTTTTTTTTTTTGGACTTTTTCAAATATTTAAAAAGCTTGAAAAAGAATAAAATTGCTTTATAGTTACAGACTAGGAGGAGACGAGTGTCATAATGGACAAACAAACTAGTTCCAAGCAGTGGAACATACCTATGCTCAATGCAAGGATACATGTGTAGGATAGCGACACTCAGGGGAAAGTCCCCTCTCGGTAAAAATAGGGAATCAAGCTGCAAAGGATATATAAAATGGCTCTGCATGGCTAGATATGAGACAAGCTCGGGCTATATGGATGAAACTCAATGTCAGGGAAGCCGGTGTAAGGCTCAATAAGGCAGGCAAAGCTTATGATAATGCAATTACAACTTGACATAAGGGAGTCCTGAGGGAAATAGGCCAGCAAAAGATCAAGAGGAGTATGAGGCTCTTGTGAAATGTCATGGCAATACTATACAATGGACTCCCACACCCTAAGGGACAAAATGTCGGCATGGGCACCAAATGCAAATAACGCGCTAACTAGGGTACCCATGTAAGGTCAAGCTCTACCACTCATATCATGCCACTTCTAAAACAACAAGAAGGTTCCGTGACATAATAGAGTGGGTTCGTACCTAAGGCTATAATGAAACGGTCATAAGGTCATGCAAAATGCAAACGGTGATGAAACCTAACCTATATGTCAGTTTAGACATGATACCTGAAATCAGCACGAACAGGTCAATCCAACGACCAAAACAGTGCTCAAAAAGGTCTCCTACATCATAAATTAGTCCAAAAACGGTCCAAAAGGATTAGAAACAGTCCAAACTATAGGAAAGGAGGTAAAAAATTTCAAATTTTTGAAAAATTTCTATAAATAGTAAAAAATTTAAAACATTTGAAATTTTTACCCAATTGAGCTCAGAACTTCAACAGTGAATTCCAGGAGATCCAACTGGCGGAATCCACTACCGTTTTTTCCAGGTACTTACTCATGATCTACTCTTTTATTTTGATGCAAATTTTGTCAAATTCCATGGTGTATTTAGGATTCTAGGCCAATCTAAGATGTGCACCATGGCCCACGCAGAAATCGAGGGTTTTTCCGCATATAGGGCTGGATATATGCAGAAAACGCCCTCAAAGTCACGTACATACGCGACTGTTTAGCAAACAGTCATGTATGCAGCCACGCTCAATGATTTTTAAGTGTTCTAATGGATCAAACTCAAATTTTATGTGCAGGATGGTCCTAGAATGGAGAGAACGTGAACATGGTGATGTAGAAGAGGCAGTAAGGGCAGATTTAATGGCTCAACAAGTGTTACATGCATGCGGGCTTTACAAATTTTGGTGTCTTGGTGGCTTAAGAGCCAAACCAAGACTGTTGCAGATATTGGTGGACTACTGGGATCCAGATTCAGAGTCGTTCCAGATAGACGGGATGTCCCTCACCATAGAAGTGGCAGACATATACTTTATTACTAGACTTTCTCGATGGGGGGAAGTGGTGAACCTATGCTCTCGCGAGCCCGGAGGTGGCCTGACTATAGATGAGTGCATTGCAATGTACTGCTATCCGGACATGGAGAAGGTGGGGAGTCAGATCCCAACTAACTCCATACAGGTGTTGGGCCTAAAGGCCATCCTACTGACACTAGGCAGGATAGCAGGCTTAGCTTCACTCCACCAGGCCTCGTGGCCTCTAATGTTCTATGCAGTGGAGTGCATGAGACCCACGGTGTACGATTGGAGCACTGCGCTACTAGGCAACATGAAACACCAGCTCAATGAGTGCAAGATGGGCAGAGTGCGAAACTTCGGTTTCAGCAACATACTAAGCATGTTTTTCTTTGAGCGTGTTCCGGGATTGAGCCCTAGAGTTGACGTTCCTCTACACGAGGTTCGAGATCCGGCCCAATGGCGTTGGGTGGATGTGATGCGCAGACTGGGTGGAGGTAGGGTGTCCAACCCCTATCCAGCTGATTTCTTTCCATGGTGGCGATGACAGATAGTTGCCATCGATGACTACCCCTATGCGGGGATAGATTTCTGGGGAGACCTAGACATGCGGATACCACCAGGATCGGCATACGGTGACATTGTTAACAAATCTCGACCCTCTTTTTAAAAATTTTGAGTTATTAAATTTTTTTTGTGTTTTCTGATTATGTGGAATCAAAAGACATGTTTTTGGGTGACAATACATAGTGACATCTACCATATGCATGCATATGTGGGACCACGATGGCCTGAAGGTTTCCCTCATCATAGACGGAGGGGAAGAGGAGACGATATCACAGGTGTGGATGCGGAGCGAACACTCCAAAGCATTCATACCAACTTCGTGAGACTAACACACAGACTACCCATGGCGCAAGTCAAGGACTTGCCTGAGGCCATGCAGCGCCAGGTGGTGGGTGTACCACGAGCATGGGTGCGGCTATTTTGATGGCTATCTAGATTCGTAGTGACATTCCATGATCACAACCCCCCTCCTCCTCCACAGGCTTAGATACCTGGGAGTGATACATTTTGTACTACCGTGTATTTATATTTTGGTGGCTCGAGAGCCCCATTTTTGTATTATGACACTGTGTATTACCACATTTTGGATGTTTATAAAATTTTTTATGATGATCGATTTATTTATTTACATGTGTAAAAATTTTATGTTTGTGATGAGCTTAATGTGTATGAAACAAATGCCAATCTAACACGTAGTTAGCATATGAGTCAACAACTTGATTATTAATTCTTGGAACATGTATGTATGTTATATTGTCAAATTGTCATTCTAATAATCTCACACGTAAGAATCTTCTTATTAATGTCGGATCTCTAACATGGTACAAACCATTAAGTTGTGACACTACTAACTCCGAATCAAGTCGTACCTCAAGAGAGAAAACACCATGTGAAATGGCATCCCATAGAAGTTCAATGATGGCACTATATTCAGCAACATTGTTTAAAGATGGTCGTAAACATACGCCTCCTGAAGACAATACCTGACCCATAGGACTATAAATCACCCAAGCAGCAGAGGCTGAGTGTTGAGTGTGACGGCTCGCACCATCTACGAATCCTATGAAGGTGGAAGATTCCATTGACATCTGCCAAAAGAAACGGAAACTAATCACAAACCCGATCACCATAAGAAAAAGACCTACCTATGCAAAACTGTACAATAATATACAATAACCAGCCTTAGTTGAAAATCATGCATAGTACTTTTTAAGATAGAGCCCATTTCTAGGCTCTGCCAAGGTCGTTCCCTCATAATCCACTAACTCATAAGCACCCTTCTCTAAGACATGTTTAATGATGTAAGGACCATGCCACATGGGGTTAAAATTTCCTGCCCCCAAGGGTTCTTTCGGTTGATCCCACAAAAGGACCAAGTCTCCCTCACTAAACCTCCTTGGACAGACAGACTTATTGTACTAGACCTTAACGCAATGTTTATTCACTTGCAGAGCTACCAAGGCATCTCGACGCTGCTCATCAAGTTGCTCGAGGTGGACCAAATGCTCCTCCAATGGTGAAGTGTCTGGTAAGAGTTCTATGGCTAGCTCCAAAGAAGGGATCTCGCACTCAACCAGCAATACCGACTCCACTCCATGTACAAGCTGATATGGAGAAAAACCAGTGGCAGTCTTAACAGCGGTTCTATAAGCCCACAAAGCAGGATATAACATGATGTGCCAATTATTCTTGCTTTGTGCGATGGTTCATTGGAGAATGGATTTGAGTGATTTGTTCACTGCTTCTACCTGTCCATTCGCTTGAGGGTAGTAAGAGGAGGAATGCTCTTGTTTATACCCTAACTTTGATGCCAACTCTTCCATCATATGATTCTGCAAGTGCGAGCCATGGTCAGTGACAAGCTCTTTTGGAATACCGAACCGAGTAATAATCTGGTTGAATACAAATTGCACGGATGTCTCATCGTTAGATTTAACTGTAGGCATAGCCTCAGCACATTTCGTGAAGTAGTCAACAACCACTCTGATATGATGATGCCCCCCAGCTGAAGCTGGGTTGCAATCCATAAAATCAAGCCCCCACTTACTGAAGGGACCGACGATGATGATGGGAAGTAACGAGGCAGGTTTCGAGCGCATATTATGTGCAAACACCTAGCAAGGATGGCACCTTTTGACCGCATCTACACAATCCTTTAAGATCGACGGCCATAAATAACCCGCTCTTAAGAAATTTTGGGATGTAGAAAGCCCAGATAAATGACCACCACACGCCCCTCTGTGGCAATCATTCAGCACAAACTCAGCCTCCTCGTGAGTTAAACAACGACGTAAAATGGAATCTACCCCACGACGGTACAAAGTGTTATCCACTATGAGGTAATTCTTAGATACGTGACGTAATCGTCATCGTTCATCTCATGAGAGGAGAGTAGGGACCTTCAATGTTTGTAAATATATAATAATATCCCCATACCATGGGTCTAAAGTTGAGATTAAGAAGATGTGCTCATCAATAAACGTATCTTCACAAACCAACTCCTCGGCTTCGCTTGGGAAATCCGATATAAGCTCCGCAAAAATTACTGATTTCTTTGATTTTGCCGAAACAAACTCGAGATCGAATTCTTGTAAGATGACAATCCATTTATTATACTTTCCCGCAATCATCCTTCGAGTGAGGATGAATTGAAATGGATTGACATGGGCTACAACCAAGGTCTGGCGAAGGATAATATAATGTATCAACCGTTGAACCGCATGTACGGTAGCTAAGGCAAGCTTCTCAACATGGGAATAACGGATCTCCGTGTCAATAAGATTTCGACTCAAATAGTATATGACATGCTCTTGGAGCTCCTCATCCTCTTGAACCAAAACCAGACCAATCATCTCCATGGACGCAGCCACATAAAGTAGAAAATCACAGCTATAGTTTAGGGGACTAATCACTAGGGCCGATGCTAGGGCTCGCTTGAGTGCATCAAAGGACTCCTAGGCTCGCTCATCCCAACAAAAGGTGGTGTCCTTCTTCAAAAGATGCATAAAGCCTCTAGTCAAATTGGCAAAATTGAGAACGAATCTCCATAAGAAGTTTGCCATGCCTTGCAAACATTGAATATGTCTAATGTTTTTCGGGGGAGACAACTGAAGTATTGCCTCAACCTTCAAAGGGTCGACTCATATACCCTCTTTGGAAATAATGAATCCTAATAAGCGACCAGACTTCACACAAAAGATGCACTTGTGAGGATTTAACCTGACCAAATAATGGTGGCACCTTTTGAATACTAATCTCAAATGATAGTAATGACGCATTCTCGTATGAGAATGAGCAGTAAGGTCATCCAAAAACACTTTGATAATCGATTTGAGATCATGGAAGATCAAGGTCATAGCCCACTGAAAAGTAGCTCCAGCATTCTTAAGGCCAAAAGGCATTTTTCGATATGAAAAGGTTCCCCAGGGACAAATAAATACAGTCTTATGTTGGTCCTTGGGTTTAATTTGTATCTGATTGTATCCGGAAAAGCCGTCCATAAAGGAAAAAACCTCGCTACCCGCACACTCATCCAAAATATGATCAATAAATGGTGTGGGGAAATTGTCCTTAGGACAGGCACGATTCAAATCACGGAAATCAGTACATATGCGGATCGTTCCTTGCTTCTTATCAACCGGAACAGGGTTTGAAACCCACTTCGTCAAGGGAACGGGATAGATAAAACTGGCTTTCAACAATTTCTCTGTCTCTGCCTTAATCGCAGGTGCTTTCCTACAATTCACTGCATGCAAGCGTTATCGAACAGGCTTAGCATTGGGATAAGTCTTAATCTCGTGTTCAACAATGCGAGGGTCGATACTTGGAATTTCATCGTAAGACCAAGCAAAGATATCACGAAATTCTTTAAACAACTCGGTGTATTCTTGAATCTCAGCATGGGAACATTCTACCCCAATATAGACATTCGCTATCCTGCCAAGATCGCGAGAGATATTGATAGGAATGGTAGGACATATATTCGCCATGTTCCCATCAGCCATCGAACCAAGAGAGCTTAATGGAACCATGGGACTACCAATTCTCTCACTAAGAACCTCCCTAAAGTCCTCATGCTCCAAGCGGTCAAGCTCAGGAAGAAAATAAGATCTATGATGCAACTCTTCCCATGGTGGCTCAACCCCTGACATGGCCTCAATAATCTCTTCGTCTGAAGGAAAAACACTATCAAGGTAGTCATGTGCATGAGAATACTGAACTGCCCATGCAGGCAGCACATAGGGGTCCTCCTCTTCTGTCCGTGAAGAGGAAGGACAAAGATCTGCAACACACCCAATATTAGCTTGATAAGCTACCATAGTTGCAGGCAACGGCACGTCCGTCATGATGGGCTCACTCAAAGTATTCGGTGTAGGAAGAATCTAAGGATCTTCCATGTGACTCGTGCGAAAAGACACCGATCTCACAGATGTCGAAGCCTCACCGGAACTAGACCCTATCATAAGGACAGGTGCAGGACAACTAAAGCTTCCCATAAGGGATGGATATATGCCCACACCCACACTCCCAGTTGCCGGCTGAGAGTGCTCTACAATCGGGATCGAAGCTCCCGAAGATGCGGTAACTGACGGATTCTTGAATGATGTTTGATCAATCGTAACTATATTCTCGTTAAATGGAAAGCATACAACGCGAAATAGTGAAGAAGCTACGGCTTGCATACTGTACATCCAATTCCTACCCAGCAAGAGATTGTAGTCAAGGGGCGCATCAACCACCTCAACCTCTATCACAACGGTCTTCCTTCCCAAATGGACCTTAAGGGAAGGAAGGATCCCGTGTGGCCTAAACGATCTCCCATCAAACGCAGTTAACATGGTAGTGGATTTAGACAAGTCAGGGGAACCCAAACCCTTCCAACACGATAAAGACACCACAGAAGCAGCAGTGCCTTCGTCAATCACAGTGCGCTTGACGGTGATGTTAAGACATTCTACATGAATCAAAAGAGACACATAGTAAGGCAAGCAAGGTTGAAGTCCAGCGGTTTTAAATTTAATCACGAAGGAAGAATTATCATCATTCACACCAAGGGCAGAAAGCAAATCCTTCCTTTACGAAGGACAAATCTGAAGTACTTCTAGTGCAAACATCGCACAAGAAGTGTGGCCCAAATCCTCGACAACAGAATAGTTCTAGGAGGCTTGGGCATTAGTATTGTTCCCCGAACGCTTAAGGAATCCCTTAGGAATGCGAGGTGCAACTTCAGGTTTATCCATAGGTTTTTCAATACGCAAAGGAGTCCCTGGTGGATCAGGTTCCTTTCCTAGGTTGGGTTGTGACAAACCATAGTCCTTCGCACGGGTCATAACCTTCGTAGCATTCACCATGTTAATGCAACCATGACCACTACCCTCCGGTGGATCTTGATCACCACCAGACTGATCATGGGTCCTCGAGTTCATGTTTTGATTATGAGGCAAAGGGTTAGTCAGCACAGCTGGGCCCTACGCTAAGAATCTCGAGGCTTCATCGATACGAGGGCACAAGTAAGTGAGGTGATTGTCCTTACACAACTTGCAAGGAAACTTAACCTTACGTTTAGATTGCTTGTCCCCCCCAGCATTACGGGTGTTCTTGTCATTAGTATTAGCATTTTCATTCCTATTCCCACCCTTATGATTGTTCTTACCCTTCTTTTTATTCCTTCTCGGTTGCTGGTTACCCTTCTGGTCTGACGATTGCACCGAAAGCACACTTGCCGTTTGGGTGGGTTGAGACGAAGTCGTGGCTTATCCCGAAGCAGATTGATTGATTGACTTGTTTCACAACCGAATCTACCGGTTTAGCACTTGCACAACCAACAATACCATCGGCATGTGGTCCAGGTTTAACTTTGGGGTCGAAACTAGAACGCGGAGCATTGGGAATGATCTCATATAACAAACCGGATTGAGCATAAATCAAATCCAGTTCCTGCGCCCTAAAAATGGCTTGTTCCTCATTTTGCACTCCGGATGTAGAAACATCCTTCGCTATATAAGGCAATAATGACTTAAGGAACCATTTGAGGAGGAATTCCAGCGTTATAAAGGATTTAATCAACCTCTTATGTCTATGCCTCTCTTGGATATGGTCCGAGATATGTGTGGCTTTATCCTGTCGAAATGTCGACAAGAGTTCCGTACCAACGTCGTAATGCACTGGTAGTTGGAAGTGGTTAAGAAAAGTCATCGCTAGGTCGTCGAACAAAGCGAATGCCCCCCTAGGTAACTCTATGTACCATTTCGCGGCAGGCCCTGTAAGGGTGCATTGAAACAGCCTTAAATGGATCGAATCTTGGTGTAAGGAATTTGAAGAGCACCATAGGTGAAAGGTAGTAACATGTTCACTTGGATCCTCTCCCTGTTTGCCCTCAAATTTGGGTATGTCCAAGGGAAGCTTAGTAGGGACAGCCGGCCAAGCCGGGTCATGAGATACAAGATCGTTCGTCAATCTTGACAAGTCAGGAAGATTTAGCGTTGCGAGGAAAGGGAGCCTAGGATGAGTAGGTCGATGGACCGCTCCCTGATAGTTTTGATTCACATAGGTCTGATTACCATAACCACCATGGCCTTGACCATAGTGCCCTCCTCCCGTTTGACCTATGTAGGGTGGCATGGAAGCACCATAATGTGGTGTACCTTGACTATTCAGGGCTACAAAGCTATAATTTGGAGAGTAAGTGGGTTGTTGATACCCATACCCATAAGGTGTAGAACCCTGTCCATACTGTGTCCCATAATAAGGTCCATAAGTCATTGCATGATATGTCCCATGAGACACTCTGTAAGTAGGAATATACGCTCCGAAAGTAGGAATATACATTCCAGAAGTAGGAATATACGTTCCGGAAGTAGTAACATGACCTCTAGAAGTATGAACACGACCTCTTGAAACAACGGGCAGTACTTGAACCTGAGACACAACTGATCGAGTAACAGCAGTATGGACATGAATCATAGCAACATTTCGACCTGAAGGACCACATGAATGAGGTGGAGGGTGAACATTGGAAGAACTAGGGACAGAGGACGAAGGGACCTGTGAAATTATGTATGTGTTGTTCCCTATAGTCACTCATCTTGGATCTGGTATCCTAATAGGATTACTAACCCTAGGCCTAGTAGGAATATGTGATGTAGCTTCCACCATCAGGATGGAAGGTGCAATGTGACTTATGCTCCCAAACCTCTCCACATGGTAAGGAATGAGAGTGCCCCCAGGCGTAGTGTTAGGCTCAAACTCCGACTCGACATGAAATGCCAAATCATGTGTGGGAAAACCAGACATACCATAACTACCATAACTAGTGCTCACGGGTTCAAAATGAGTCTCATCGTCTTCCGGCATGCCATACCGGCGATGCATCAATGGGGGATCAACACTAGAGTAAGTAGGTCTATCATGAAAAGTACCTATCTTAGAAATTACAAGACCTAACTCAGTCAAATTAGGTGAAGGATCATAGTTAGGAGTAAACTCCCCATCTTCCACTTGAATGGGAGAGGGTGGTTCAGGAATACCTTCTTCATGGTCTCCCATCGTGTGTGAATCAATGTGCGAAGTAGTCTGCCTGGACTGTCTATCTCTCTCTCCCAAAGGAGGAGGAGATGTAGAAGGTGGAAGTCCTGCTAAACGATGAGAACAACGAGGCGCCGCACCCGAATCCACAATGACTCAAAAAATGTAAAAAGACTCTCTAATTACGCAAACCCTAGGCAAGCTTACGTGCACAGAGCATACACCAATAAAATCTAAAGCCAAACACAAGCAATCAAGGGTAGGATAAATGATCTCCCAAATGAATCAAGTATGTCTCGCCTAGGAGAGGCTTGAGACTCCCATACACAACAAGCAGAGGTACGTAACCAATTATTGTGGCCCTTAGCTTCAACACATAAAGCGACTGTGTTGTCCGACCCCAACCTGGCCGGGACACCCATAGAATAACCCCTGCAGAGTACCCCCTCGATATCCTAGGTAAGGCAACTAAGGTCAGTCAATATAATCAATGCTCAAGCAGACAGTTGCAGGTAGGATTGACCGTATGGGCAGGGTAGCAAAGCCCGAAACTCTCGAAAGAGCCCCCAGATACGAATACAATCCTGGAAATATCTTCGGTGCTACTCAGTTATGACTAGGGGTCATCCCAATCAATAACCGCTCACACTGCCTCGTGCTTAACTCCCTTTTGAGAGGAGGATCCTGAGAAACACCAATTATACCAAGGAATTTCACACACTCACCTAGACAGACACATACATGTTGTTGTTTAGTGGTCTTGGAGAATTTACTCACAATGAACTATTCCAAGACCCTAAAACCTAATCTTGTTGGTGAACCCTATGAAATAAAATAGTGTAGTTCATTTTAATTAAGCGTTGATTTTAATTGGCTTTATTACTCAAAAGAGGTAGATGGTCGTGCAACTAATGGTGTTATGACACAACATGAAGCAAAATGCACACCTAATTATCAATGCAAATGCATTGTGTCCATGAAAAACAGGGTATGCTACTACGTGAAATGCACAATTTTTCTTCGAATGATAAATGCAAACTTTCCTATATGAAATCCTGACTAATACTTCAAAGCAAATCTAGTGCAAGTACTATGCAAAGTGCAAGATGCAATGCATAATGATAAGCAAATATTTTTGGATTTTTTGAAATAAAAATGAGATACTAAAGCAAAAGAATGGTTCTACAACCCCCAAACTCTGCAAGCACATACAAGCAGCACTCAAGCAAAGTACTAAGGTAAAAGAAATCTAATGCACTAATCCCAAAACAAAAAATCGAAAATGCAATGAGAAGAACATTCTTCGAAAAAAGAAATTTTACCCAAAAAAAAACGTCTGGTCAGAAACTGAGGTGTATACAGACTCTAGCAGTATCAAAGGAGACTCAGCAATCATCCAAATTCACCCAGCAACAATAAATCTTCCTCTAGAAGGAAAACAACAATCAATCTTCCTCTAGAAGGAAAAACTAAGGACATATGCGACTGTTCGCAGTAAACCCGGCAGTGAAACCCATGTATATACGCGACTGTGAGTTAAAAACTCATGTACAGGAAGAAATGTGCATAAAACTAAAGGAAAATAGAGAAGCGGAGACAAAATTCACACCAATCAGACACCACCAGGCAAACATGCCCCCAGACCTAACACAGAAACAGAGAAATAAGAGCAATTCAAAGTCATTGAATGCCGATAGAAACCCCCAAAGGATAACTACTAGGAACTCCGCAGTGGAGTCACCAATTCTGTTACGGAGAGAAATTCCTATGACTTGGGCCTCCACCACCTCAATCCTCCATCTCTCAATAGCAAGATCACAAGCAAAAGGCAAGCTTGGGAAGAACACCAAAGTGCTCCAAGGGACAAAGGGATGCAGACTCAAGCACAAGTTCCGGCAATAATGGACTATAGCTTCTTTGCTCTCAATTCTCTTATGCCTTCAATGTATCCAAAGGGTTCCTTATATAGCTTTTCAATGGGGTAATAAAAGGTCGAATCCGAGCGATCTCAAGGCATATGGAAGGCTAGGAGACAAGTGAGTCGGATCCATGTCAAGGAAAACTCCAAAAGGATTTGGATTTTGTACACATCCCAATGTACATAGTTTTAGGGGTCAAACCTGCGTATATACATGATAAGGGGTTTAAAATTCACGTATAGTATTTTTCACATGTTTTTAGGGATGGTCTAGGAAACATCAAAGGACAAAAAATGGTCCAAGGGGTCTAAGGAGTCTGCAGAGGGATGGGGGAAGGCCATACAAGTGTGATTCACTTGGTGTGGTAAAATCAGCTATAACAGCAGCTCCAACGATGTGCTCAGTACCACTAGAGCCTATAATCCGCATTCTCTTTTCATAGATCGGTGACGAGTCTCCCCAAATGCAAGACTTTCGCTTCCGCAAACATCTCCAGAGTTATGTCTGGAATCTCTTCATAGGCCATCGAGATAACTCTCTCTAATCTCTACCTGTCGTCAAATGCCTTGGTCCTTTTGTCGAGGATGACTTCCTTCTCTACTTTTAGGCATTGGATTTCCTCCACCTGACTTTCGGTCTGTTGTCGAGACTAAACCAGTTGGTCATGGACTGTCGCCTAACAGTCTCTGATCTCTTCGCTTACTGCTAGTTGGACTCGTGTCAGCATGTGCATTGGGATTTCATTGAGGTTGAGACCAATCAAGTTGAACCCCTTTAATTTTGTGTTGGCGTTCTTTGTTGTCCCAATATTAATCTTCTTCAGTTTCAATGGTTGCTTGAATTTGTCACCTGACACTTCCGGTGCTGCGATGTCATGAATTCCTTCCGATTCTGGAATATTGATAGCTCTTGGATCATCTTCATCATTAGGTTTTCCTAATACATTGTAACATGGTGTCATCATCTCATGTGGTTCCGTTGGTAACTCAGTTGGAACTATCTTGAATACTTTGTCGTGGATGTCTTGCAGTGTGTTATAAATGAATGGATTGTCACTCGCAAAACTTAATGTATGGTTGAAGATGACAATCAGTTCCTCCCATGTTATAGTTTCTCGTCTCAATTCTGCAGAAACATACCACCTCCGTGGTATTTCGTCCAGCATATGGAAAAACACATGGACTTATTCTTCCTTTGGCCTCATTACCCATGCGATTTGTCATGCGGCGAGATGATCGCTTGGATCAATCCTTTCATCATATTTCTTCCTTTGGTATGATTTGTCTTCTCCAAATTGAACTTCCATCAGTCATCGAAATACTTTCCAGTGTCCCATCGAAGCCTTATTCGTATCCCACCATCTCGCCGAAGTGGCCTTCAGTGCTTCTTCCAACGCCTATAAGTGCTAAGGTTCTGATACTATGTCTTCAAATTTGCTGGTAAAAGTTACCAAGCTAGGTAATCCTTCATATGTTAGCAAATTAATAACTTATGTTGCTACCCATCGTAATGACTGAGTGACTCATGCACATTTTCTGATCAAAACTTCATTTAACTGGTCATGCCAGTTCTCAAGCACATCGTCGGAATCTGATGATGAGGAGCTAGTACTTCTCCAACCCAACTCTCCATCCGTAGTTGGATTGATGTAATCTTCTGAAATATTATAGTCATTATCCCAACCTCTTGCAACTTCATCTTTTTTTGGTTCAACATATCTTAATCCTTCCTATGGATCAAATGGGGCAATGATTCATATGTCGTGATTCTCGAAGGTCAATACACTTTTCTTGAAATTGATACCCGCCAAGTTTTCATTTTCCCAACCAATTCCCAACAATGCAAGGTATGAGCTGCTCTCATCAACTATTTCAATTAAATCGAAGTCTGTGTATGTCTTAAGTCCTTCCACTTCAACAGGTAGACGAGGCACTCTACCGATTGGCGACACCTTAGCCTGATTTGTCAGTCGTGGATGTACCGTGGACCAAACCAACTACAGTTTTCCCATCATTTCCCATGTTTGCTTTGGTTAGGATATTTATGTCCAATCCTAGATCCAAGATGACTGAATCCAAATCATAGTCACCAATATGGACATTCATCCTCATTTCCCTTCTCGTCTTCTTCTTGTGCAGTGAATTCACTAGGTGTTCCTATCATCCTTCCTCATGTTGATACAACAAGCTTGTTATCTCCGCTAATGCATATGGATCTTTTGATAACGTCAAATATCTTTCTAGAAAACTTTTCAAAGTACTAACCTTTCTTGAAGATCCTGGTAACTTTGTCAAATCGAAGACTGGTGGCATCTAATATACAGGTAACTTTCCAGGGTTCCTGTTCAGCATATCTCTTGTGTCGAAGAAATTTTTTTCTCAATGTTTACATCGAACTACACCTTCTTTCGAGCTATTGGTAGGATATTTGTCAGTTTTCCATCATTTCCTGTCGTAGCTCCCCCTCGGGTTATTACTCCAACATTCGTTGGTTGAGTTCTCGGTTCAACCAAGATATTCCCTACATTTGATCCTTGATTTTGGTTCTGAGCTACGGTTGCAGTTGCGGTGCATTCTTCACTTGCCACTTTGCAATCAACTGTGGGCATTCTTCGATGATATTGTCTGCGACACTGCAATAAGTAGAATGAGACTATAGATTCGAGCAATCTCTCTGATAATGTCCCAATAATCCACAATTATAGCATTTTTCTGGTCCGTGACCTCGTCTCATACCTCCTCCATGACCAAATCCTCCATTACAACCTCTGCGAAATCCTCCTGAGAATCCTCCTTGTTGCTGGTTATAGTGTGGCTAGTTGAACAACTATTGCGGCTGATTAGGTTGCGGCTGAGTATACTGTAGTTACGACTGGTTGTACTGTGATTGAGTACACTACAGTTGTATTTGGTTATAATGTGATTGCGGTCTTTCCACTAGTCGTTGCTCTTCTCCCTTCATAAAATATGTATCCATAGTCTTTTCTTGGAGCAAGTCGTACATTATATAGTCCTTTTTTCATGGCCAACCAATCGACAAAAATTGTAGAAAATGTTCATTGGTCTTTTCACAACCTTCTGGATGTATACACATTCCTTAGACCGATGTCCTTTAGTCTGACAAATCTGGCACCATGGGAATCCTCCTTGACTTAATGGATTCAGAGCTCCAGCCTGTAAATATTTGCAGAAGTTTGGGCATTGATCATTATGGTGCCCCTCTATCCAGCATCGACTACACCATACTTCTTCATGGACTTCTGTCCCCTTCTTAATATATTGCAATTGAATAGTGAGGTTCACCAATTGTGACTAGATATAACTCATACCAATCTCTGTTTCGCCAACTAGTGAAGCTTCCAATTTCATCGTGATTTCCAAAGCTTCTGCCTAAGATATAATCTTGTGTTCCATTAGTGGCATCCGGATGTGTGGTACCAATGTTGCGATAAACCATTCCTTATGTTACAAATCGCTCATTCCAAAACTAACCTTAGCCATTAAAGTTTTGAATCGCTAATCGAAATCCCATATTGATTAGTTCGGGTATTGTTTTATTTCCTTCAACTTGGTAATGTACTACAATTCATATTTTGGCTTCTTAAACTCTTCGATCCGTCTAGTCCTGATCTGTGCTAAAATTTTCTAGGGATGCCCTGTAGGTACTTGCACAAATTTCATGTACCAATCCAACACCCAGCCTCGAAAGGTCGTTGCTAGTTGTCCTTTCTTGATATCGTTGCCTTGTACTTGCTTTATTGTCCATACCGCTTCACATAAGAACCAATATTGTTCGGGATCTTCAGTCCCATTGCCCTGAAAAAATGGTAGCTTTACATCATCAGCCATCGTTATGGGTCTCCTCTCGATGTTCGTCGATCTGCTACTATTACTATTGTGCTGACATGCAAGAAAACCCTGCAAAGGACTCACATTTCGTCCTCCTAAGTTTGGCGCAGTGCACAGAGTTGTAGGTATGTTGTAGCTTTAGGTTGGTCCTCCTTCCTAGTCAGATGTATCTTGGTCAAATCCTTTGTCGTTGTAGGGTCGCTTAGTCCCTTATGGTCCCTTCTCATAGTTTTTCGTTCCAGTAACACTAGGACTCTCCTCAGTCCTCCTTCTCTATTCTTGTTGAAACCTCACCCCACTTTGAATGCAACTGCACTCTTCCATAGTCTCGTCGTAGCTTCCATCCATCTACCCCGTATCATTCCATCCAACCCCTCACCTTTGTAGTACCCACAACCTTCGCACACCAGTGCTTTACTCATCATAATTCATTTTTAGTATTCCTTTTTCACAGATGAGCATCTTCATCCACAGTTGTAGTGATAATAGAAATCTCCCCCTTGGTCCTTTACAGAATTCTATTTTTGTGTCGCTGTAGGATTTGACTGTCTCGATAATGAACTTAGTAATATATCCCCCAAAATTTTGTCTATCCACACATCGATAGCCCTTGAAGCTTTGTTATTTACCCTTCACAACTATTGAATTAGCTCTAGGGTTCACTGATCAGGTTCTCCTCCTAGGAAATTTTTCTTCTAAAAGGTAAGTTGCACCAACCAATCATATAGTACTATTGGGAACTCAATGAAGAATATCTCATGAATACCATAATAGACATATCTCCCCAACCAATCCTCTCTTGTAAATATAGGGTTTCGATTCTCTTCTTCTGAAAACTCTCGAGCCTTCTGATCAAACCATTCCTGGATCTCTGATTTCATTGGATACCACAACATGTCCCATTCTTCTTCGCATTATGTCCCGACAACATAACCATTTGTTGACACAGTTATGTCGACACCCATGGGTGCAAAAATCCCTAAGCACCAACCTGGACAAGTTTTACCCTATCCAACAACACCTGCGAAGCAGGTGCAGTGTCACCCGAGATGTCTGAGGGAGGGTTATAGGAACCAAGTTTTCACAGAGGGAAGAGGTATTTCTTACTATATGCAGGAGATCTAGGGTTTACTCTTTCTATTAACTTGTTCAACCTACCCTCATAGATTACATTCACATTTACTCAGATTTAGATCGGCAAAGACATGTTTCCATCATAGTTTAGATTCATAAATACATCAACATATAACAGACCCGTAAACCCAGAAGTGCTTCACATCATTCATATTTACCCATAAAACATAGAGATCACATAATTATAGACTTCGCACCATTCATCATTCAACAAAGACAAGAAACAAAGAGATATCACCAATAGAATCTTCATATTATTGATCCCAAAAATACATCACAAAACATCCCTTGGTCGATTAGCCTCAGACCAGAAAATACATTCATTCCTCTGAACTAGATCGCAGATAAGACTTACACAAACACAAGATGGAAGATGATCGATGATCAATCCTCTATATCTCCCTATATATATCAATGGATATACTCCTAACTCTGTTTATAGGCTTGCTAAGCCATTACAAAATGGTCCACTTGACTAATCTCTTAACTAACTTTGACTAAAACTTCCTAACTTGTCGGTTTCTCCTTCTGCACGGTCGACTCTTTCTTTTGTCAATGATAGAAACGTGCCTTGCGCACCCTAACCCCTTGCCAACAATCTGAAGTATGCCAATAGGGATTTCCAAAAAAATGTACAAGGAGATGGTTAAGGAAATGAACATAATTGCATCGCAAGAGGAGCCATCTCAATAATAGCGTGCTTCAAATGTATGAAATCGTTGAATTTTTCTATTATGTACATCAAATTAATTAATTTGGCATTAAATATTAATTTTCAATTGTTTTGTTGCATAAAAGAAAACAAAATGGAACCCATTCAACACATAAGACATGACAACAAGGAAAAAAGTGGTTGATAGCAAAGTTTGTGAGTAGTTGTGATTTCCTTATAACTTAAAATTTCATTTTAGTTGTGATATATATATATATTTCTTTCTTTCTTTCTTTCTTTCTTTCTTTCATTTATGGTTCACCTACCCCCAACGGGGCTTGCTACGTCCACAGGAACAAGTCATAGGGGGCACACCCAAAGGGGCCTCACTCCATTTGCTCTGATTACAAAGCTAACCCAATGGGGACATCAAATGAGGCCCTTATATAGCAATGCATAGCCATCCATGGATTTGACCCCGAGACCTTCTGCTCACAACAACTTACAGCACTGGACCACTTAAGCCAGACCACCAGGATATAGATATATATAAAGATATGTAATTTTTTTACTTCGGCTATCCTTAGATGTCTTCAAACAGATGTTAACCTACAAAGAAGAGCCATTAGAAGAATTCATTGACATTGGATTAAGTAAGGATTGTGAGTTTATGTTTGTGTATAAAAAAATAATTGTGGAATTTGGAAGTATATATATATTTGTTTTACTTCTCTCATTTTATAACTAGTAGAATAACAAAAATCCTTTATAATAAATCTATGATTTGTTACAGGGTTTTAAACTTACAAGAAACAAAGTATGGAGTGGAGCCAACAGAGGACTTATTGAAAGAAGGCATGAGATTTGGTTTTAAAAGAATGTGTATCATTCAGGACTCAATTCTTTCCATGGTACAATGCTTTTCAATTTACATTAATCCATATTACCTATTTTAATTTTCATTATTCCCAACAATGTAGATACATTCATTACACTTTATTTTTATGTTTGTATATGGAAGCTGAAGAAAAGGAAAACGATTGAGGCAATTAATAAAACATTTGTCCAAATAACCTAAGTCATGCAAGTGGCTCGAGTGCTGACAACAGTTCCAACGAAAAATGAGGATCCATATATATTTGGATGTTGATGTAAGTTGTTGTATATTTTGAAAGAATTGTCTGTGAAAAAGTAAATTTTTTTGTATAATGTACTGTCCCAATTGAAAGACAATAGGTTACCAATAAGTGTAACAATTATGTACATGTTGACATTTTGATTATTGTAGACTTTATGTTGTCTCGTTTTGTATGAGAAAAGGGCCTCTTGTTGATATATACTAAAATGAAGTTTTTTATTCTATTGCATCATCGAATGTCATGAAATGTTACATCTCTAATTAAATACATTGATGATTAAATATTACAATAGATGCAAAAATTTATGATATGACAAATTAATCCAAACATCATATCCAAACGCAATAATACAAATTCAAATGAGAACTACTGTAAGAAAATGTTTTTTTTTTTTTTTATAAATAATGGAATAAAATAAACTATAAATATTCCAGTGCGATTTCAGTAGTCATTGATCACCACATATAAAATAATCATCGGTGCTTTTGATTGTTTTAATCACACCGGAGCGTTTCAGAAAAAAGGTCGCATCGTTGTGTTTAAAAGACTGTCGCATCAGTACACTTAGATCAACATAGCTCCAATGCAATAAAATACTCATTGCATGTCCCTGACCTTTTTGTATTATTACACCCCATTGTGCTACTCTATATTAATTGCATCATTAAATTTTAAAATATAGCTATACTCAATGTCCCATACAACTTTACCAATGTGGTTTCCTTCAATTATTGCACTAGTGATTTGCTATAGTTAGTAAACACCAGTGCTTTTTAATAGTTCATAAGCACTACTGCTATATTTAATATACAACACCGGTGCATATATTGGTATAAAGTACTAGTGCTTTTTAATAGTTTGTAAGCAATGGTGCTACATTTAACATAAAGCACCTACGCACATATTGGTATAAAGCACTTATGTTTTTAATAGTTTGAAAGCACTGGTGCTACATTTTATATAAAGCATTGGTGCATATCAATTGTTTTTGTTTTTTTACAAGAACGGGTATAGTTTATATTAATCGAACAGTGGTGTAACCAATTGTTGAGGCCTGGAAATTCGCAGGCGACAACAGAAAGGGATTCTCCCCAATCAACGTTCCCAACTAGCCCGTTGATTGTTTGGTATAGGGAATCCGTCCGGTTTGCAGTCCGGCTACCGTAGGTCAAGTAACAAAACAAAGGTTTTACCGGTTGCGGCCCGGTCCACCGAGTTTTTGTAATTTTGACTTAATGTATGAAATGCAGATGCCTAATTAACCATGCAGGGTGGTGAGGCTGCAAGGAGCATCACAATGTGATGCACAGGTTCTTACCTCTCGTCTTAGGCTCCCAAGCCTCCCAATCACATATGCAGCCATGAAATAAACTAACTACCTATCTATCTATCCCCAGGGAGCAAACTGAATTAAATTATGAGTAATGGAAAGCGTGCATGCAACATAAGAGAAACTACAGTTAGCCGATATTTCTTCCCATATCGCGTGAACAATTAAAGATATTTCACAACCAGATAGCCAATTGTTTATGAACAACATTCATTACTCCTAGTGGAAATATTCATAAAATAAACCGGAAAACATTCATACAAGAACATAGATTCAATGAGTTAGAACGGTCTCACAGTTAATGGACACAAAGCTGAAAACGAAATAGTTCCTCTTCAACAAATCCATAGTACAACATTTGAATATTCCACCAAGCTTTCTCCAACAGCCAAACTGTAATTTTCTATTGCAAAAGGAAATAGATCTTCTTACAATATGTCTTCACCAGTCTCACTGGGAAAAACTCCTTTTTTCTTCTAAGTATTTTACATTTATACAAAAAAAGGGTCAAACTGTTGGGCTGCCGAAAGTGACCTTTGGGCTTCCCAACCTCTCGTCTCCCAATGTTCTACTTTCCTCAAATGTTTTACAAAATAGTTACAAATTACAATAATGATCGATCCTTCATGAGGAGGGGCCCACTTGACTATCTAGAAACTTCCTCCACGCTGCAGCTTCATTAGCGATGCCTTCAAAAGCACAAGGCTCTAAAAACTGAATATTTATCTCAAACTTCTCAGCTTGATTCTTGATAGCCTCGACCCTGGATGTACTCAATCGGAGTTGATCTTCCAGAAGCTGTACACTGACAGTTGGATGAGCTACTTGGCTTCTCAAGATCAGACCATCCAGGGCTTTGATATCCTGCACCTTAGCTTCTTCCTCTTGGAATCTCTTCTGCAATAGCTCCACAAAGGCATCGTGATCTGGGAAAGCTTCAAGCCTCTCTTCCGCTTCTATCTGGCACCGGTTATATGTAATGAGAAGTCTTCTGAAAAACTCGGTGCATAATCCCTTTGTCTTCTTTACTGCCTTCTTGAAGTCTTCAGCGGTGTTAATAGCAAACTCCACTAGGTTATAGTCCCGTTTGAGGGCCTGCTGGTCTTTTCCCGGTAGATCCGCTGGGGTTTCTTCGTTGTTCTCCAACCTTGCCATTCTTGCAGTTAGGACCTCTAGGACGTCCTGGGATCGGTCCACAAAGTAGGATGCAGTTTCCAGGATCTCCTCCAACTGGCCATTGATTTGCAGCACTCTACATCTTTCTTCTTCAACATCAGTCTACAGCTGCAGCATCTTGGTTTTCTGGGTCAATACATGCTCCTTGAAAGGCTGGAGATTAACCTGCTGTTCTCTTGCCACTTCCAAAGCAGTGGTCAAAGAAGAAATCTGCTCCTGATGTTCCTTTCTCAGTTCTTGGGTGTGCAGATCATTTGCCTGCAGGAGGATATTCAGCTGCTCTTCTATCTCCTCCACCTTTGCCAGTAGTTGTCCCTTCTCACTCTTTAGATCTTGGCATTCCTTCTGCACTTTCTCTAGGGCCTCCCATGTTGTTTCCTTAACTTGCATTTCTACTTGGAGGACCTGTACTTCAGCTCTTGAGGACTTCATTTCCCGCTGCACATCTTCATATTTCCTTTTGAGCCTGTTGCTCTCTTCCCTCTCGTGCCTCAATGTATCTTTCAATTGAGCAGAAGATTTCTTTGATTGCTCCAAGTCAATCATGATTTTGCTTACATTATCTTCTGAAGCTTGGATGAATGCAGACCCGGCTCTTAGGGTAAATCTCGAATCCTGGTCTGTTCCTAACATAACGGCCGTATCTGTTATCATTTTACCAGGTAGACCTTCCGCCTCAACTTTCCTCTCTATCCTCTTTATTATTCTTTTTGTTGCCCTATCATAATATACAGTGTTGAAATCAGGGATTTCCTTTCCCTTTTCCTGCACAAAAGGGACCAGCTTGAGTGTGGGGACCATGGGTATGCTGGTAGTAGGTATTTGAGAGGTCTGAACCTCGGGATTTTCCACCTCCTGGGTCTGCCCTGCTGCTGTTTCAGAAGCTGACTGCTAGGTCGACTTTATTCTTTCAGCTTCTTGCTTTTGGAGCTCCTCATCGAGCTTTCTCTTTGCTTCTTCTGCTTCTTTGGCTGCTTCCTTTGCTTTCTCAACTGCTTCCTGAGCAGCTCTTCTTTCTCCTTCTGTATGCAGCCTTTCTGTAGCTTCTTTCGCTAACCTCTGGGCCTCTTCATTTCTCCTTTTGGCTTCTTCCTCAACCTTAGCTTGTTCATCCCCTTTCCCACCTATGGTAGTGATTTTCTTCTTGAAACTTCTCTTCAGTGCTGTCATGTTCGGGGCGTTCCGGGAGATAGATTCTTCCCTATCGAAATGGTGGGTATACTCAAAATGCACCTTATGCTCTTTACATTGCTTGGCTACTTTCCCATGAGTATCATTTCTCCAGAAAGGCATCTCGCCAAAATGGAACTTCTCCAACTCCTCTATGAATTCAGCAGCTTGTTTCACCTTGGTGAATCTGTAGCTTCCTAGCTTGAATGGCAAAGGAGGGTAGACAGTCTTCTTATGTTCGAACAGAAAACTGCCTATTCCATCTATGAACACTTGTCTGACTACCTCCTTGTGGACTATGTAATCTGTTGCATATTTGGGCAGCAGTGAAGGTGTTCTTGATCCTCCAAACATCCGGAAGTACATGCCATTTTCAGTTAAGTAATAATATGCGTATTCTTCTATTAATTGCATGGATTCTTCCGACATACAGTCACACTCCTTCCGGAAAATGAGTGTGTACAGTGGAACAATGGAGTGCTCACAGACCTCTCTGTAATGGCTATGGTACTGGTGAGCCCACAATGGTCTATAAGCGGCATAAACAGGCATTATTTCCCTGTCCCAGATGCACCTGAGACCGGGGAAAGGCTGGTTGCACAATATGCAGTCTATCAATATTGAACTCATATAGAATTCCGATCTTTTCTAGGACTCTCCCTCCAAGGCTGAGGTCAAGCAAGAAGAAAGACTGCTGGATACCATGCTGGCCCAATTGAAAATTGTCCCTTGGGTGGCCACATGGAAAATGATGGGTATCCACTCTAGCTTGAAGAGTCTGCCATGAGCTCTCCCAAAGACCCTATTAAGCATTAGAGCTATAAATCTGTAGGGATCCCTCAAGCTCGCCGTATCATGTTCACTTGTCGGTCTGTACCGATAATGTTTTCCCTGCAATAGCATTCTCTTAAGAGTTTCTACCAGGTCCATTCTAATGCTATTCAGCCAGTCATCAGATAGGAATACTTGGGCTTCTGGCAGGTGATAAGCCAACGCCACATATCCAGGGCTAAATGTAGCATAGCCCTGTCTGTCAATATTTTCCAGAATCATCGTGGTTGTATCTGCCGAGGGCAGAATCCAGCCAATTACCTCAAAGCATGGGAACAACTCTGGCCTGGTGGCAACTTTCATGAGAGCAGATTTCTCTATGTTAGCATAGATGGATTCTTCTTCGAGGCCCATGTCGGGAACTTCCCTGTGGGAAATCAATTTATATATTTCACCCCATTTGTACTCGGGTTCAACACCAGAAACACATTGAGTGTCTTCATATATGTATTCGGTCTTCGTGACAACCTCTACTTCTGGTTCTTCTTCGACCACAGGGGCCTTCTTCTTCTGCCTCTTGGACATGGTGGATTCGAATTCTTACTACCATATATAACATTGTAACATTGAGAAATTCAAGGTGCAGACATTTATATGACAGTGTGCAGCGTTTTACTTCTTCAATGTGTATTATGATAGCAATTTGTTAGAGAGATAAATGTGTGCATGGATAGCCTAAAATGGCCTAACTAATCTGAACTGTTACAACCAAAGTGCAGCATTTAATGACCTCGTCTATATCTAGCATGATGCAAACGCGTCACATATAGTAGAAAAATAGCAATCTACTACTGTTGTATGATATTGAACAATTATATCAGCCACATTCAAGATGACAATGAAATCTACATCAATAGGCCACCCATTTCTGCTTCTACGCATGCCATGGTCCTTTTGCTGCGCGGGAAAGACATGGGACAAACCCCAGGCGATTTTTTACAACGACACCTTACAACGGACTGCACGCTCAATCTAATGGTCAACAGACTAAATGCGAGGATACATCACTCTTCCCCCCACTGGCTCGGGTTCAAAAAACACAAACAACAGTGCGTGGCATGGCACAGTGAACCGCCCTCTATTCGAAAGCGCGAGCTTCTATGGCGCGTTCAATAAAAAACAAAAAAAAACAAACCCCTGTGCATACTACGGCAGATAACTACGTGTCGTGATAAACCTCCTCCCCCGACCCGGGTTCGAAGCCGAGCACTAAAATGGTTTGCGTAGGACCGCATAGGTAAAATGGCTGGGGTTTGAAGATGCGCATGATATGAAAACCTCAACACAAAGGGGCAACCAACCAATGCTTACAGAAAAAACACATAACCTCCCCTTGCAGACCCATCATCACACACAGGGAAGCTTGGTGCAGGCGGCGTAACGACCGCCTGCACCAAACCCCCACCTACTATGCGCAAAGGTGCACACCAACGGTCGCGGGCAGAAGAAAAAAAACTCCGTGGGTCAAAACGCCCATGCTAACAGTCAAGATTAAAAAACCCCCCCACCTATATAGGCGCGAAAAATAACGGAACAGGAACACACCCGGGGAAAACAAACTACCGCAACCAAAACTGACCGCATAAAACCTTATCAAATGTCTCAACAGAACGGGAGGAGGTGAGTAAAACCTACCTGGCACGGACGTATCCGACGTGGAGATGCTTCGCAGGCTTCGCGGTGGAGACACCTGTACTGAATGTACCGCAACGAGGGACCGGGCGAGCGCGACAGCACGACAACGACGGGCACAGCAGCTAGAAAAAATAACAATAGAATAATAACCTGCCTCCCCGCATATATAGAAATGGTCCACACGTGTGAGATGTAACATATTGGACGGGAGCCTATTCTGGATCGGAAGGTGAAACGTAAATCCTTCCGCAACGGCGGAAGGCCATAACCTAAATCCGTCCGCAGTGATAGGCAAGGCGGGAAAAAAAACTAACGATCGGACGTCGGAGGTAAAACCAATTGGAAGTTGACAGCGCAAAGTCTTCCGCAACGGCGGAGAGTCATAACAAAAATCCATCCGTGAAGCTCGAATCGGAAACAAAACGACTTTACGTCGGAAGGGCTAGCCCTTTTCCCACCTGCAACGTCGGAACTTTAAAGCGTACCCCTGCCCGCAACGGCGGGTTCTAAGTCGGAATCGGAAAACTTTTAGATCGGAGGGGTAAGAGTTTTAGCAACCGCAACGGTGGAGAAAAAAAGATAAAAATTTCCAATGCCATAGCCGCTGAAGTAAAATAACGAAACCGGGAAAGATATCGAAGTCGAAACGAAAATCCATCCGCAACGGCGGAAGAAAAAGATGGTAAAAGGCTTCGATACAAAGCCAAAATACAGCCGAAACACATGAATCGGAAAGCAAGTGAAAACCCATCCGTAACGGTGGAAAAGAAGTTACCATTACCTCGATGCAGAACCAAACATGGTAGCCGACGGATCGGAAGGAAAGTCAAAGGCCAAAACCAAAGTTCCATCCGCAACGGCGGAAGACCAAATGAAAGATCCGTCCGCAACGGTGGAAGACCAAACAAAAAATCCATCTGCAACGCCGGAGAATCAAAACAAAACATGTTCCGATTCCAACATGTTTTCAAATGCGCTTAAGGGCGGCGATAGAATTTGATCAAAAGTGGATTACTTAAGGCATCAGAGGGGGAATCAAAACAACGGGTAGCTCAATCCAAGCATGAGCAAAACCTTTCTGAAAGTTCTTAGACCAATTCCAAGAAGAAAATCCAACTGATTCAAGCAAAGGAGGGTCCTAAAAAAATTTAGAATTTTGGGAAATTGTTGCAGCTGCAACAATTGGCGACTACCTGGTGAACCCCAGATTTCTGAATTAACTTCTTCCCAGTGCAAGACCATCTGAATAAAAGTTGAAATCTTCTAGATGTCTTTATCCTCGGGCTGGCCAGCTTAAGCATTTAAATTGTTGAGAAGTAGTCTATTCTTTGGGAAAAGGTAACATCAGAAATATTACAAGTCTGAATAACTCTTTTGAGGCCAAATAAGTGAGCTTTATTTTGCCTGTCCTCAGGTAGTTTATAGCTTGGACACCACAGGATTGTAACAGAGAGTAAACAGTACTATCCTTTTGTTCCTCATTCCCATGCCAACTGCACTTTTGTGCCTTTTGAACTTTAGTTCTTTTGATATGAGTCCTCCTGCAGGCCTTTCTTACTGAATTTTAATTCAGGATCTTCTATCCCATAGTGTCCTTTTGTGTGAACAATGTACTTCATATTCCCGTTCACGGACGGAGAGGATCTTGTGGCCATTTAGTACTTCATGCCTTG
>LPNX010522271.1:448088-461790 GCA_001517045.1 Pseudotsuga menziesii | reverse complement strand
TTGATAGCTTTTGCTTTTCTGAATATATGACATGGGATCATTTATATGATATACTGTCTTACTCTGCTTCCTTTCCGTGGGTCTTTTGTTGTCACCCCCTTGGATATTTAAAATGTGAAATGGATGGAGCCTCGAAATAGTATTCCAGACCTCTTTTACTTCTGAGCTATTTACTGGGTTAAGTAAGACTTCAATGAATGCATTGCTAGTTAAGAACACTGCTACTAGAAGACATTCTATACTTTAAAGCACAGTCTTTCGCTCAAGATTTCAGTTAATAAAGAACCCTGATGTCTCCATTGCAACCAAAAGTTTGCCTCTTTATTCAAGACCAAAAGAAATGCTGGCAAAGCAATAATGGAAAACAACATCAAATCCAATAATCAAAAAGAAAAACATCAAAGCATTAAAGAACATAAAACAATTTATTTATGTACAAAACAAAAAGAAAGAAAAATTATTGCCCACTCCTGAAAATCTTTAATCACGGGGAGTTAAGGGGTGGGCTGAATAATAGAGATGAGTTGTTTAACCATGATCTAGTTGTGTTGTTTTTGAAACTGACTTCATGTCTACTATCCTACAATCGTCTCTTACAGCCTGAGGAAGTTGAAGGAGCTCAGGATGAGTATCAGTCATAGAACTGGCCTTTCTTGGAGTAAGATGTCTTAACTCAAACTCAGTCAGATAATTTCCCAGGACAGAATCAGCAGATTCATTTCCCTCTCCTAGCTTAGTGACATTGTGCTTCATATAGGGCTCTCTTAATATCTTAATTAGGTTTGGGCTGCCCTTCTGAGGTAACCACAAGTGAGACCAATCCGAAGCAAAGTACCCATTTAGTCTTGCTGTCCAATCTCGGTTCAGGATCATTCCATACCCATCAGGTATGTCTGCTACTACAATGTCAATGTAATGACATATCCTTTTATTTGCAGACAATCCAATCAGAACGTTCTCCATCTCCCCTACTACTTTGACACTAGTTTTGTCAAGTTGAGTGACATCCCAAATAGTAGGTTTTAGTTGCCCATTAAGTTTTTTGCATACTGCTAGAGGCATAACATTCGTGGATGATCCAGAGTCCACCAAACAATTATGCACCTTATGATTCAAAATTTCAAGAGTCACAAGGAAAGGTGGAGCGCTAGTTTTCATTGTCCTAGTTAATTCGATCTTTTTTTCCACAGGTTGGTTTGCGGGGGGTATTTCCTCTTTAACTTCCTTAACTTTTTCAGTGCTTCCTTCCCCAATATATTTCACAGGTTTGACAGTCTCATTGCTTGGTTCTGCCTCCTGGTTGAGGGTAGCGGCTTCAGGTGTTTTGTCCTCAACATTTACTTCCACCTGTCTTTTGACATTTTCCTGCAAATGTTTAATCTTTGAAAGTATTGCACTATCCTTAATTGCTAGGTTTTTATCTTTTGTGGATGTAAGTGTATATTGAGACTTGAGAGTATTTTCTTCTATGTTGAACAACGAAACACCATTCCATAAGAATATTGTATCATCATCTTGCTTCTCTAGGGTCTGTTCTTTTCCTCCTTCTTCATCACTGTCTTCAGTCAATTTGGAGTTCAGCAGCTTATTCATTACCAAAGACATTGAATTCAACCATTGAGGGCATTTCTTCTCAGAGTGGGGTTGCTGGTGAAAGGTACAGAAATTATCCCCCCCTATTTCTGTTATATTTATTGAGGCTAAATTTGGGGAAGGGATTTTCCATTGGTTTTTATCCTCTCTTTTCGGATAGTAGGGCTTATAAGTTTTCTGAATGTCTCTTTCCTTTTCCAGATCCATTATTCGGTTGGAAAGCTTCTGCATCGTTTTCATCATTCCCTCAAGATCATGTGGGTGATCCTCTTTAGGTTTAGACAATGGTACAACTCTTCTCCCGATATTCTTCTCTTTAGGTAAGTCAGGGTAATCTTCTACACTTTCCATTTCAGCTTCTACCCTTCCTGCCTCTTCATAAGTCTCTACTAATGTAGGCTTGGCTTTCATTTTAGTGAACATAGCCAATTCAGGTCCTAAGGCAGACGTATAATACTCAATTAAGACCTTGTCTGAGGGTCTGTCAGCTTCAGAAAAATTCTTTAGGTACAATAAAAATCTTTGAGTGAACTTATGTACCTTTTCATTCTTATCTTTTCTTAACAAACCAAGACCTTTCATTAATGAGGCATGCGTTTTTTGGGCTGTATATTTACTCCTGAAAACCTTTTCGAAAGAGTTCCAGTCTGGGATCAAGTTTGCGGGCAAGGCAAAGTACCATGAAGCAGCTGCCCCTTTCAGGGTATGAGGGAATAATCTACAGACAACATCTTCATACTCCCCAGCCCTTAACCCTTCTACTGCTAAATAAAAACTCTGCAAGTGATCATCTACAACGGTCTTTTCTTCAGGGTCAAACTTAGGCAGCAGCTTCTCAAAACCTTGAGGTAAGTTATGCAATGGAGGCGTAAGGCTCAAAGGTGATCTAGCTCTCCAAGCAAGTAATGGGTTGGGCTGGTTCACAATCACACCAGCCATGAGTATAGGCAAAAGAACAAAATCTGAGCAAAGAGCAACGTGGGGTGAGAACAGGCTTTCTTACTTCAAAGCATAATCGAAACCTGTAAGTACTTGGGTCAGGATGAAAGCTTCAAATCTCTGCTGGTAAGGTAATCTTGGGAAAACTAAGTTTCCACGGCCATCCATTCACTGGCGGCCCTCCTTCTAGCGCCAAAACTGTTGAGGCCTGGAAATTCGCAGGCGACAACAGAAAGGGATTCTCCCCAATCAACGTTCCCAACTAGCCCGTTGACTGTTTGGTATAGGGAATCCGTCCGGTTTGCGGTCCAGCTACCGTAGGTCAAGTAACAAAACAAAGGTTTTACCGGTTGCGGCCCGGTCCACCGATTTTTTGTAATTTTGACTTAATGTATGAAATGCAGATGCCTAATTAACCATGCAGGGTGGTGAGGCTGCAAGGAGCGTCACAATGTGATGCTCAGGTTCTTACCTCTCGTCTTAGGCTCCCAAGCCTCCCAATCACATATGCAGCCATGAAATAAACTAACTACCTATCTATCTATCCCTGGGGAGCAAACTGAATTAAATTATGAGTAATGGAAAGCGTGCATGCAACATAAGAGAAACTACAGTTAGCTGATATTTCTTCCCATATCGCATGAACAATTTAAGATATTTCACAACCAGATAGCCAATTGTTTATGAACAACATTCATTACTCCTAGTGGAAATCTTCATAAAATAAACCAGAAAACATTCATACAAGAACATAGATTCAATGAGTTAGAACGGTCTCACAGTTAATGGACACAAAGCTGAAAACGAAATAGTTCCTCTTCAACAAATCCGTAGTACAACATTTGAATATTCCACCAAGCTTTCTCCAACAGGCAAACTGTAATTTTCTATTGCAAAAGGAAATAGTTCTTCTTACAATATGTCTTCACCAGTCTCACTGGGGAAAAATCCTTTTTTCTTCTAAGTCTTTTACATTTATACAAAAAAAAAGGGTCAGACTGTTGGGCTGCCCAAAGTGACCTTTGGGCTTCCCAACCTCTCGTCTCCCAACGTTCTACTTTCCTCAAATGTTTTACAAAATAGTTACAAATTACAATAATGACCGATCCTTCATGAGGAGGGGCCCACTTGACTATCTAGAAACTTCCTCCACGCTGCAGCTTCATTAGCGATGCCTTCAAAAGAACAAGGCTCTAAAAACTGAATATTTATCTCAAACTTCTCAGCTTGATTCTTGATAGCCTCGACCCTGGATGTACTCAATCGGAGCTGATCTTCCAGAAGCTGTACACTGACAGTTGGATGAGCTACTTGGCTTCTCAAGATCAGATCATCCAGGGCTTTGATATCCTACACCTTAGCTTCTTCCTCCTGGAATCTCTTCTGCAATAGCTCCACAAAGGCATCGTGATCTGGGAAAGCTTCAAGCCTCTCTTCCGCTTCTATCTGGCACTGGTTATATGTAATGAGAAGTCTTCTGAAAAATTCGGTGCATAATCCCTTTGTCTTCTTTACTGCCTTCTTGAAGTCTTCAGCGGTGTTAATAGCAAACTCCACTAGGTTATAGTCCCGTTTGAGGGCCTGCTGGTCTTTTGCCGGTAGATCCGCTGGGGTTTCTTCGTTGTTCTCCAACCTTGCCATTCTTGCAGTTAGGACCTCTAGGATGTCCTGGGATCGGTCCACAAAGTAGGATGCAGTTTCCAGGATCTCCTCCAACCGGCCATCGATTTGTAGCACTCTACATCTTTCTTCTTCAACAACAGTCTGTAGCTGCAGCATCTTGGTTTTCTGGGTCAATACATGCTCCTTGAAAGGCTGGAGATTAACCTATTGTTCTCTTGCCACTTCCAAAGCAGTGGTCAAAGAAGAAATCTGCTCCTGATGTTCCTTTCTCAGTTCTTGGGTGTGCAGTTCATTTTCCTACAGGAGGATCTTCAGCTGCTCTTCTAGCTCCTCCACCTTTGCCAGTAGTTGTCCCTTCTCACTCTTTAGATCTTGGCATTCCTTCTGCACTTTCTCTAGGGCCTCCTGTGTTGTTTCCTTGACTTGCATTTCTACTTGGAGGGCCTGTACTTCAGCTCTTGAGGACTTCATTTCCCGCTGCACATCTTCATATTTCCTTTTGAGCCTGTTGCTCTCTTCCCTCTCATGCCTCAATGTATCTTTCAATTGAGCAGAAGATTTCTTTGATTGCTCCAAGTCAATCATGATTTTGCTTACATTATCTTCTGAAGCTTGGATGAATGCAGACCTGGCTCTTAGGGTAAATCTCGGATCCTGGTCTATTCCTAACATAACGGCTGTATCTGTTATCATTTTACCAGGTATACCTTCCGCCTCAACTTTCCTCTCTATCCTCTTTATTATTCTTTTTGTTGCCCTATCATAATATACAATGTTGAAATCAGGGATTTCGTTTCCCTTTTCCTGCACAAAAGGGACCAGCTTGAGTGTGGGGACCATGGGTATGCTGGTAGTAGGTATTTGAGAGGTCTGAATCTCGGGATTTTCCACCTCCTGGGTCTGCCCTGCTGCTGTTTCAGAAGCTGACTACTGGGTCGACTTTATTCTTTCAGCTTCTTGCTTTTGGAGATCCTCATCGAGCTTTCTCTTTGCTTCTTCTACTTCTTTGGCTGCTTCCTTTGCTTTCTCAGCTGCTTCCTGAGCAACTCTTCTTTCTCCTTCTGTATGCAGCCTTTCTACAGCTTCTTTCGCTAACCTCTGGGCCTCTTCATTTCTCCTTTTGGCTTCTTCCTCAGCCTTAGCCTGTTCATCCCCTTTCCCACCTATGGCAGTGATTTTCTTCTTGAATCTTCTCTTTAGTGCTGTCATGTTCAGGGCATTCCAGAAGACAGATTCTTCCCTATCGAAATGGTGGGTATACTCAAAATGCACCTTATGCTCTTTACAGTGCTCAGCTACTTTCCCGTGAGTATCATTTCTCCAGAAAGGCATCTCGCCAAAATGGAACTTCTCCAACTCCTCTATGAATTCAGCAGCTTGTTTCACCTTGGTGAATCTGTAGCTTCCTAAATTGAATGGAAAAGGAGGGTAGGCAGTCTTCTTATGTTCGAACAGAAAACTGCCTATTCCATCTATGAACACTTGTCTGACTGCCTCCTTGTGGACTATGTAATCTGTTGCATATTTGGGCAGCAGTGAAGCTGTTCTTGATCCTCCAAACATCCGGAAGTACATGCCATTTTCAGTTAAGTAATAATCCGCGTATTCTTCTATTACTTGCATGGCTTCTTCCGACATACAGTCACACTCCTTTCGGAAAATGAGTGTGTATAGTGGCATAATGAAGTGCTCATAGACCTCTCTGTAATGGCTATGGTACTGGTGAGCCCATAATGGTCTATAAGGGGCATAAACAGGCATTCTTTCCCTGTCCCAGATGCACCTGAGACCGGGGAAAGGCTGGTTGCACAATATGCAGTCTATCAATATTGAACTCATATAGAATTTTGATCTTTTCCGGGACTCTCCCTCCAAGGCTGAGGTCAAGCAAGAAGAAAGACTGCTGGATACCATGCTGGCCCAATTGAAAATTGTCCCTTGGGTGGCCACATGGAAAATGATGGGTATCCACTCTAGCTTGAAGAGTCTGCCATGAGCTCTCCCAAAGACCCTATTAAGCATCAGAGCTATAAATCTGTAGGGAGCCCTCAAGCTCGCCGTATCATATTCACTTGTCGGTCTGTACCGGTAATGTTTTCCCTGCAATAGCATTCTCTTAAGAGTTTCTACCAGGTCCATTCTAATGCTATTCAGCCAGTCATCAGATAGGAATACTTGGGCTTCTGGCAGGTGATAAGCCAACGCCACATATCCAGGGCTAAATGCAGCATAGCCCTGTCTGCCAATATTTTCCAGAATCATCGTGGTTGTATCTGCCCAGGGCAGAATCCAGCCAATTACCTCAGAGCATGGGAACAGCTCTGGCCTGGTGGCAACTTTCATGAGAGCAGATTTCTCTATGTTAGCATAGATGGATTCTTCTTCGAGGCCCATGTCGGGAAGTTCCCTATGGGAAATCAATCTATATATTTCACCCCATTTGTACTCGGGTTCAACACCAGAAACACATTGAGTGTCTTCATATATGTATTCGGTCTTCGTGACAACCTCTACTTCTGGTTCTTCTTCGACCACAGGGGCCTTCTTCTTCTGCCTCTTGGAAATGGTGGATTCGAATTCTTCCTGCCATATATAACATTGTAACATTGAGAAATTCAAGGTGCAGACATTTATATGATAGTGTGTAGCGTTTTACTTCTTCAATGTGTATTATGACAGCAATTTGTTAGAGAGATAAATGTATGCATGGATAGCCTAAAATGGCCTAACTAATCTGAACTGTTACAACCAAAGTGCAGCATTTAATGACCTCGTCTATATCTAGCATGATGCAAACGTGTCACATATAGTAGAAAAATAGCAATCTACTACTGCTGTATGATATTGAACAATTATATCAGCCACATTCAAGATGACAATGAAATCTACATCAATAGGCCACCCATTTCTGCTTCTACGCATGCCATGGTCCTTTTGCTGCGCGGGAAAGACATGGGACAAACCCCAGGCGATTTTTTACAACGACACCTTACAACGGACTGCACGCTCAATCTAATGGTCAACAGACTAAATGCGAGGATACATCACTCTTCCCCCCACTGGCTCGGGTTCAAAACACAAACAACAGTGCGCGGCATGGCACAGTGAACCGTCCGCTATTCGAAAGTGCGAGATTCTATGGCGCGTTCAATAAAAAAAAAAAAACAAACCCCTGTGCATACTACGGCAGATAACTACGTGTCGTGATAAACCTCCTCCCCCGACCCGGGTTCGAAGCCGAGCACTAAAATGGTTTGCGTAGGACCGCATAGGTAAAATGGCTGGGGTTCGAAGATGCGCATGATATGAAAACCTCAACACAAAGGGGCAACCAACCAATGCTTACAGAAAAACCACATAACCTCCCCTTGCAGACCCATCATCACACACAGGGAAGCTTGGTGCAGGCGGCGTAACGGCCGCCTGCACCAAACCCCCACCTACTATGCGCAAAGGTGCACACCAACGGCCGCGGGCAGAAGAAAAAAAAGTCTGTGGGTCAAAACGCCCATGCTAACAGTCGAGATTAAAAAACCCCCCCATCTATATAGGCGTGAAAAATAACGGAACAGGAACACACCCGGGGAAAACAAACTACCGCAACCAAAACTGATCGCATAAAACCTTATCAAATGTCTCAATGGAACGGGAGGAGGTGAGTAAAACCTACCTGGCATGGACGTATCCGACGTGGAGATGCTTGGCAGGCTTCGCGGTGGAGACACCTATACTAAATGTACCGCAACGAGGGACCGGGCGAGCGCGACAGCACGACAACGACGGGCACGACAGCTAGAAAAAATAACAATAGAATAATAACCTGCCTCCCCGCATATATAGAAATGGTCCACACGTGTGACACGTAACATATCGGACGGGAGCCTATTCTAGATCGGAAGGTGAAACGTAAATCCTTCCGCAACGGCGGAAGGCCATAACCTAAATCCGTCCGCAGTGATAGGCAAGGCGGGAAAAAAAAGTAACGATCGGACGTCGGAGGTAAAAACAATCGGAAGTTGACAGTGCAAACTCTTCCACAACGGCGGAGAGTCATAACAAAAATCCATCCGTGAAGCTCGAATCGGAAACAAAACGACTTTATGTTGGAAGGGCTAGCCCTTTTCCCACCCGCAACGTCGAAAATTTAAAGCGTACCCCTGCCCGCAACGGCGGGTCCTAAGTCGGAATCGGAAAACTTTTAGATCGGAGGGGTAAGAGTTTTAGCAGCCGCAACGGCGGAGAAAAAAAGATAAAAATTTCCAATGCCACAGCCGCCGAAGTAAAATAACGAAACCGGGAAAGATATCGAAGTTGAAACAAAAATCCATCTGCAACAGCGGAAGAAAAAGATGGTAAAAGGCTCCGATCTAAAGCCAAAATACAGCCAAAACACATGAATAGGAAAGCAAGTGAAAACCCATCCGTAACGGTGGAAAAGAAGTTACCATTGCCTCAATGCAGAACCAAACATGGCAGCCGACGGATCGAAAGGAAAGTCAAAGGCCAAAACCAAAGTTCCGTCCGCAACGGCGGAAGACCAAACGAAAGATCCGTCCGCAATGGTGGAAGACCAAACAAAAAATCCATCCGCAACGGCGGAGAATCAAAACAAAACATGTTCCGATTCCAGCATGTTTTCAAATGCGCTTAAGGGCGGCGATAGAATTTGATCAAATGTGGATTACTTAAGGCAACAGAGGGGGAATCAAAACAACGGGTAGCTCAATCCAAGCATGAGCAAAGCCTTTCTGAAAGTTCTTAGACCAATTTCAAGAAGAAAATCCAACTGATTCAAGCAAAGGAGGGTCCTAAATTTTTTTAGAATTTTGGGAAATTGTTGTAGCTGCAACACCAATGTAAAACGATCTACAGAGTTCAAAATGTTGTTTGAAGACAACTACCAAAATACATAGAAGACTTAGCTTGCTACCTAAATATGCTTTGGCTTTTTGACTTAGAGAAGCTTATATTATCGCACTTGCACAGATTATTACCACCCTTACACAAATATAGCAAAATGTTGTTAAATTTTCATATGTTTAGCTAAGACATCAGTATTTCATTTCATTTTAGTGACAAAAGCATATAAACAGGATCACTAAAAGATAGACAAGCACATCCATAAAAAAGGAACACAAAGATTTATCCTGGGAAAACCCTAAAGGGAAAAACCTAGCAAAAGATTCCTCAATATAGATGCCCCAAAAAGATAAAAGATAAAACCAGCAAGGAGATCAAAGCCTGATCCTCCTCCTTCTCTAGCTACTTCTCTTCTCCACTAATGCGCTACACAAGTGAGAGTGTGTGTGTCTCAAATGAGGAGCACTACACCTCTATTTATATTCATCCGTTCACTTAAGTTAACTCATTTGACATGTAGGCTCGAGTTAAATCATGTAGGCTCGAGTTACACATGTAGGCTCAAGTAACCACACTGGGGTGCTAATGACCCACCTTTACAATTAGAGGTGACGAACTCATGACTCTTATTAGTTCTTCTGATTAGGATCATCAGGGTACAATGTAATACAAGTGGTTCTCCCGGTAGGACCATTGGGGACCACAAAAAGATACATATAGAATATTCCTCGAAGTTACAATATTTCAACACTCCCCCTTAACGAGAAGGGTATTCTACAGCAACATCAACAACAACAAGAGTAGAGATAGGGGACATCATCAACATCAGCAGGGTAACACATCTATAAATCATTGGAAGCTTTTCAACATCATGTAGTCTTCATATTCAATCTTCAATCTTCATCATCAGCAACATCTTCAGTCTTTGATCAGCAACATCTTCGGCATTTTGATCTTTCAATTAGCAACGACATCTTCAGCACTTGGACCTTTCGATTAGCAACATCTTCAGCACTTTGACTATTCAATCAGCAATAACATCTTCAGCATTTTGACCTTTCGATCAACAACATCTTCAGCACTTTGACTTTTCGATCAGCAACAACATCTTCAGCATTTTGACCTTTCGATCAACAACATCTTCAGCACTTTGACTTTTCGATCAGCAACAACATCTTCAGCATTTTGACCTTTCGATCAACAACATCTTCAGCACTTTGACTTTTCGATCAGCAACAACATCTTCAACACCTTGACATTTCGATCAGCAGCAACATCTTCAGTACTTTGACCTCTCGATCAGCAATATCATCATCAACACTTTGCCCTTTCGATTAGCAGCAACATCATCACATTTTGATATGTCGATCATAATCATCATCACATTCTGATCTTTCGATCAGAAACATCATCATCATACTCTGATCTTTCGATCAGAAACATCATCATCATACTCTGATCTTTCGATCAGAAACATCATCAACATAGAAACATCATCATCATACTCTGATCTTTCAATCGGAAACATCATCAACATACTCTGATCTTTCGATCAGAAACATCATCATCATACTCTGATCTTTCGATCAGAAACATCATAATCATAGTGCGTCATCATCATACTCTGATCTTTCGATCAGAAACATCATCATCATACTCTGATCTTTCGATCAGAAACATCATAATCATAGTGCGTCATCATCATACTCTGATCTTTAGATCTGTACGTCATCATCATCATACTCTGATCTTTAGATCTATACGTCATCATCATCATACTCTGATCTTTCAATCAGTACGTCATCATCATCATCAGCAACAACCTGCAATCCATGACTCAAAGACAAAAAAGTCTTTAGGTCACTTTTGGACTTAAAGTCCAGGGATGATACAATCCCACCACATTCTCGACAACCGAAGTTACCGGATTGATTACAGGAGAATCAGTCCCTATCACTTTAGGACTAAGTCCAAGAACGATGCAATCCTACCACATTCTCGAGGACCAAAGCCACCGGATTCGATCAGTAGCAACATCTTCAGTACTTTGACCTCTCGATCAGCAATATCATCATCAACACTTTGCCCTTTCGATCAGCAGCAACATCATCATATTCTGATATGTCGATCATAATCATCATCACATTCTGATCTTTCGAGCAGAAACATCATCATCATACTCTGATCTTTCGATCAGAAATATCATCAACATAGAAACATCATCATCATACTCTGATCTTTCGATCGGAAACATCATCAACATACTCTGATCTTTTGATCAGAAACATCATCATCATACTCTGATCTTTCGATCAGAAACATCATAATCATAGTACGTCATCATCATACTCTGATCTTTAGATCTGTACGTCATCATCATCATACTCTGATCTTTCGATCAGTATGTCATCATCATCATACTCTGATCTTTCGATCAGTACGTCATCATCATCATCAGCAACAACCTGCAATCCACGACTCAAAGACAAAAAATTCTTTAGATCACTTTTGGACTTAAAGTCTAGGGATGATACAATCCCACCACATTCTCGACAACCGAAGTTACCGGATTGATTACGGGAGAATCAGTCCCTATCACTTTAGGACTAAGTCCAAGGACGATGCAATCCTACCACATTCTCGAGGACCGAAGCCACCGGATTGATTATGGGAGAATCAGTCCCTATCACTTTAGGACTATGTCCAAGGATGATGCAATCCTACCACATTCTTGAGGACCGAATCCACCGGATTGATTACGGGAGAATCAGTCCCTATCACTTTAGGACTATGTCCAAGGATGATGCAAACCTACCACATTCTCGAGGACCGAAGCCACTGAATTGATTACGGGAGAATCAGTCCCTATCACTTTAGGACTATGTCCAAGGATGATGCAATCCTACCACATTCTTGAGGACCGAATCCACCGGATTGATTACGGGAGAATCAGTCCCTATCACTTTAGGACTATGTCCAAGGATGATGCAATCCTACCACATTCTTGAGGACCGAAGCCACCGGATTGATTACGGGAGAATCAATCCCTATCATTTTAGGACTATGTCCAAGGATGATGCAATCCTACCACATTCTCGAGGACCAAAGTCACCGGATCTATTATGGACAGATGTCTCGGGATGATACAATCCCTCTTCATTCTCGAAGACCGAGGTCTCCGGATCACTTTAGGGTAAGTGCCCAGGGATGATACAATCCCACCACGTTCTCGAGGACCGAGGTCACCGAATCTATTGTGGACAGATGTCTCGGGATGATACAATCCCTCTTCATTCTCGAGGACCAAGGTCTCTGGATCACTTTAGGGAAAATGCCCAGGGATGATACAATCCCACTGCAACATCACTACTCCCCCTTTCGAGGAAGGTCTTTTCGAACAACACCAAGCTTGTCTCGAAAGTGTTCGAACTCTACTCGAGGCAGAGGCTTCACCAGTACATCATCATCCAAACCATCATCATCTACATCTTCAGTATGTGAATACTGAACTATCACCATCTGTATCTCCAGTATGTGAATACTGAACTATCACCATCTGTATCTCCAGTATGTGAATACTGAAAGCATCATCATCTATATCTTCAATATAGAAATATTGAAAGCGTCATCATCTCTATATTCAATATAGAAATACGAAATCACCATCATCTGTATCTACAGTATGTAAATACTGAAATATCATCTATATCTTCAGTATGGGAATATTGAAATCATCATCATCTATATCTTCAGTATGGGAATACTGAAATCATCATCATCTCTATATTCAGTATAGAAATATTGAATCACCATCATCTACATCTACAGTATCATCATCTGCATCTTATCTTGTATGTAGAAATACCGGACTTCTACGTGTTACGTTGGAACACAGGGTTCTTTGTCATCACAACTATGGTTATCACATAGAATCATTGTAGTGTCCATCTTCAGGTCAAAGAGACCTGATATTAGCTTTTGAAGCCATATGGATTCACAACTTAGTAGAGCAATATGCTATGTATTCTGCTTCAACCGTGCTAAGAGAAACACTGGACTGTTTCCTACTAAACCATGAACTCATAGCAGACCTCAAACAAAAGCATCTACCTGATGTGCTTTTCCTGTCTGAGATACTTCTAGCCCAATCTGCATTTGTGTAGCCATACAATCTATACTCATGGCTACCATCATAGTATAGACCAAAGTCTATAGTCCCTTTCAGATATCTCATCACATGTTTTGCAGCTGCTAGGTGAACCCGTCTTGGTTGAACAAGATATTGACTTAAGGTGTTCACAGCAAAACAAATGTCTGGTCTAGTATTTGTGAAGTACATCAATGACCCAATGATCTGTCTATAGTGAGTCACATCCACTAACTCTAATGAGTCATCAGCTAACAGCTTCAGGTTGGAGTCCATGGGTGTGGCCATGACTTTGCATTCCAACATATTGAATCTCTTCAATATCTCTACCGCATACTTTCTCTGGTTGAGAAAGATTCCTTCTGAACTTTGCCATACTTCCAGACCTAGGAAATAATGCATTAACCCAAGGTCTTTCATCTCAAATTCTTCTGCTAGTTTCTTCTTGCTTTCCATGATCTGTTTCTCATTCCCTGTCAAGAATAAGTCATCCACATATAGTAATTGAATGAAAGGTTCATCTTCTAAAACCTTGTAGTA
>LPNX010522271.1:389986-447062 GCA_001517045.1 Pseudotsuga menziesii | reverse complement strand
GGTGAGAGCTTGATCTTCAATTGCTCCCATCTTCTTCTTCTCTTCTTATGAGTCGAGATGAAAGCAATTACTTCCTTCTGGAATACATTCTTTGCATGAATGAATCCCATGATCCTGGGAGGCCATTCAGGGTGGCTATCACCACTTCTGCATTCTTCACTTCTTCTTCTACTGCTTCAAGTTGTTCTGCATTCTGGATCTTCACATTCTTCAACTGTTTTCTCAAAGCCATCTTCTGATTTAAGTTCTTATCTTCAAATAGCTTGATCAAGGAATCAAACATCTTTGGTGTCTTTAGGGAAGACACTTGCGGTACAAGTTGATCCGTGATTGAATCAACAATGATCTTCTTGGCCTTGATCAAGTTCTTCTTGTGTAAGGCTTTGAGCCTCATCTCCGTATGGAATTGGAACCTCTCTACTCATGTAGGTGTCCAATTCATTTTCTTTAGAGAGATCAAATATTTCCATGCTTGTAAGTTGTCAACTTTACCAAGCTTATCATCAAGCTGATGTGATAGATCACTTTGAAATGAGAACCTCAAATGCAAATAGCAAAAGATTAGATCTTACCGATTTGAGGTGTCCGTCCTGCTTCCAGAGCTAGCTGATATAGGGTTTGTCAAAGAAACCCTAATTTTCAAAACTTGGAATATTTAAGACTTGATTGGATAGAAAGATAGATCTCTTCAAATGGAGCTATCTAATGTACTCCTTTTCTGAAAACAGTGGAGGGAAGCTCCCGGAACAGGAAGCCCTAGTTTTCCAATTTCTTCTGCAGAAATGCCTGTCACTGTTTCTGTGATATCTCCGAAATTAATGCTCCTATGTGTCTGAAATTTTGCACTAAGGTAACCTCGCATGTCCCTGATCCAACACCACAGGTTTCATCAGAATTTGTTTCACCAATTGGGATTTATGATCCTTTTCCCACGGTGACCTGTTATAGGCTTGTTCAGAACATCGAAGTTGTATGGACTGCCACGTGTCACTGTTTCATCTTCTGGTTCTGAAATTCGGACCACAGAAAGTACAGTCCGTGATATTTCTAGAAAATCTTCATGAATTCAATTTGCACCTCTGTAGCTCAATCTATAGCAATTTTCCCCAAGTGTCCTGTTTAGGGATGAATTCTAGAAGAGGCTGGAACCCTAACTTGGAGGGATCATATCTCCCAGAATATAGCGAATCTAAGGCTAGATTTTGGATACAGTGTACAAAAGGATTTTATCTTCGGCCTCTGCAAGTTTCAGCTCCTGAACCTTCACCAATCTCGGGATATAGCGAATGTACCAAAACTTAGCAGTTTTAGTATTTAGGGTTTTTCTAGCTCGGGGTCAAACTAGGGTTTGACTTTCCCAGAGTTTCACCCAACCAAAAAACTTGATCTAGGTCTCTAGACTTCAATTTTGATGAGGAGAGAAATCCTATGCTGGGCTCACTCAAAAATTCTTCTTCTGCAAGAAGCCCTAATTTCCCGCACCGAAAACTAAAAATGCTTGGAATTGAATTCCGCTTCAACAGAAAGATGCGCCCTTCAATGGAGAGTCAGCCTAGCCTTCTTTTACTGATAAATTGTGGAGAGAGAACCAAAAAGTAAGAAGCCCTAGATTCTGTAGCTGCACAATGTATTCTTTTTAGGGTGGCTCTGATCCCATGTTAAATTTTCATATGCTTAGCTAAGACATCAGTATTTCATTTCATTTTCATGACAAAAGCATATAAACAGGATCACTGAAAGATAGACAAGCACAACCATAAAAAAGGAACATAAAGATTTATCCTGGGAAAACCCTAAAGGGAAAAACCCAGCAAAATCTTCCTCAATATAGATGCCCCAAAAAGATAAAAGATAAAACCGGCAAGGAGATCAAAGCCTAATCCTCCTCCTTCTCCAGCTACTTCTCTTCTCCACTAATGCGCTACACAAGTGAGAGTGTGTGTGTCTCAAATGAGGAGCACTACACCTCTATTTATATTCATCCATTCACTTAAGTTAACTCATTTGACATGTAGGCTCGAGTTAAATCATGTAGGCTCGAGTTACACATGTAGGCTCAAGTAACCAAACTGGGGTGCTAATGACCCACCTTTACAATTAGAGGGGACTACCTCATGACTCTTATTAGTTCTTCCAATTAGGAGCATCGGGGTACAATGTAATACAAGTGGTTCTCCCGGTGGGACCATCAAGGACCATAAAAAGATACATATAGAATATTCTTCAAAGTTACAATATTTCAACAAATGTCACATAAAACAAAAACCCCAAGGGAATCCTAAATTACTTTCCTTGGCAACTATGGTTTTGAGATAACGGTCCCGGATTTGTAGTGCTCGCTCCTTTCTCCATTGCCATCCTTGCCACTTGAAGTTCCAATTTATCAAACCGGATTTTCAACTCTGTTAGGATCATTGTCATGACACGCTTAGTTTGAGATATGGATTCTGCAAACTCTTCACGAAGATAAGACAGAACTCTATCCACTATTTCTAGATGCCTTCCCCCTTCAACATCCATACGCTGCAAGTATATTTTTTGGCTTCTAAGTTTCCTTCGTATTTCCCTGAGCTCGACAGCAACTAACAAAGCAGGGTCAAATGAAGCGGTTGACTCAGAGGAGGAGGCAATGAGATTAGATGGGTTCCTTAACCAAATAGCCACAAACAAATAAAAAATCTGCAACCAATAAACTACGTTGGAGTGCGAATTATAGACATTTTGAATTATCAATCCACCATCTATTAAATCCCCCTTGGAGCTCATTAATCCCAAAATCTTGGCATAATCCATCACATCGACCACACAATGGAGGAAGAACGGTAAAGGACATCACAGCAGATCCAAATTGCAACAGAGCTCACTCGAAATGATCATGTCTGACGTTTGGAGAGTATGGGTTGTATTGCTTAAGCCAATTTTAAAGGACACATTCAACAATACACGTGATGATGTGAAGTTTAATAACTTGCCACCGACCGTCATGTGAACTGAGGAGATAGATAGGCTCCATGTGGGAGGGCCATATGATAAGCCCCACGATCTCAAGACCAAGGTCTTATGGAATCTGACATGAAGAGCTAGTCCCATTTAGAATGAGAGTTCCTTTGCTCAAGGAGGAAGCGACCTTTGCTGCCAAATCTGATTTTTCGTTTAAGCCTCTTAATACATGAAAATAATTGATCTTACTGAAGGATTTTGATAGGCTTTGGAATTTTTTGATCAATTTTCGGATCTTCAGCTGAGTCGGTAAAGAGTTGGTTATCAAGGCTTGAATGATTAATCTTGAGTCCCCAATCACAATAATTTCTGAGATATCATGGGCTCAGGCTTGGCAGAGACCTTGCCAAAGAGCTAGGGCTTCGACAATGTTGTTTGTTTCTTCTTCGAGGCCCCATGAATAAACTTTTTCCTGAACTCCATTGGGGTTAAAGAGAACCCCTCCCCCTCCTGCCGTCCCTGCATATCAATTGTTATAAAGCACTTGTTTTGATTAAATTTTGGTGCACACTGGTACTTTATTAAGCATCAATGCTCAAATTTTTATGTGCACCAGTGCATTTATTTGTTTCAAAAGCACCAATGCGTGATATATTTGTTAGCACCGATGTGTTTCGTTCATTAAAGCGCATTGATAAAAAAAAAACTACGCAATAACCTTTGACCGTTGAGTTTTTTTAGGTACAATACATTTCTGTAAAAAGCTCCTCTAAAACATCCATTACCATTTGCAGAGGTAGTAGTGGATATTTTTTTGAGAATTTTGACCAATTTTGTAACACTAAAAAGCTCCACTACAAGGTCTTTTCCTTGTAGTGTTTGTTTCGTATTTTTTTGCACCAATGGCAAATCTAAGCTTACACTACCTAGTAACTTATAACTCTACATCATTATTCCTTCATGCCAAAGGATTTGGATAAGGGTGATCTTGCATTTCTAAAGCAAACTTACTTACCAAGTCCTCAATAATGAGGTTAGTGTGTGAAACAAAATTGAAGGAACCACCCAATTTTTTCTCCTTTATCTAATTCTTGATATGGAGCAACTTCATTATCTCCTTATCCTTGTTACACTGGAAGATACTTAAGTTCACCTCTTTCTACATTGACGTGTAGATAATTTATTCATCCACATGATTTGATACAGTCTCCATCATATCCTTCCTTCCATCCGTGCTTAGAAGATTCTTCTTCTTAGACTCCTACTTGTGGTTCTTGGGACTCAACTTTGAATTCAACTTCTAACATTTTTATTTAGTTTGAACATCAATGTTGCAATGATCACCGTGCTTATTAGGGTCCTTGAACACATGTGGAATGGAAATGATGTTATTCTTATTCCCCATCCCCTTCTTCCTCTTACCCTTATTCGAAGCTCTGAATTGGAATTACTTGGCCTCCTCTCTATCTTATCATAGTCAATGCAACGGGCTTACACACATGCCTCGTCAATGGTCTTGAGCTTGAGTAACATAACTTGTCTTCTTATTTGACTATGAAGGCCACACAAATGCTTGATGACCATGTTTGTGTTCTTGGAAGATATCATCAACTGAATGGATTGGTTCATGAACTTTGTAGTGACCTTTGTACAATATGTCCTTGGTTTTATAGCTAGTAACGATACTTTATTTAATTGGTGTTCATACCCAATATGACAAACTTCATGAGCTTTTTGAATACCTCTCGCTTAGTGATTGACAAGTCTGAATATGGATTTCTCACCAAGTTTATGCATGTTCTTCTAACTTGAGTATGGAAAATATATATCATGCTTCTTTTGTATATTATGCACACCAAAATAGACTTATAACTATTCCAACCAAAGAATCGACTTAAATACATCAACCTCACTCCTCACCATCGTGACCGATGATTCAACTTAAATGCATCGATCTCATTCCTGGCTACTGCAATAAATGATTTAACTTAAATGCATCAACCTCAGTCCCACAGGGCTTCACCCAACTTTCAATTCACTTGAAATAAGTACTAAAGACATTGGTTACTAGAGCTCTATTTTTTGAGTTTAGGTTCTTCCTTCTCTTTCTTTACTTTATCATGATCTTCTAGTCTCTCATGGGAGTTGGGATACTCTAAAAAGGGGCCTATATTTTTTCAAGAGCAACCACAAGTAAGCCATTAATCTTGCTAATGTTAGCTACTTGAGATCCCAACCTCATAAATCTTACCCCTCTTCATCAATGGTTCTTCCTTGCAATTGTTTGCTATTTATGAGGCTTAGGAATACTTATTAACCCTTCTCATAATGATATTGGGATGTACAGGGTGTTATTCTCCCTAATGTTTAGACTCTATGAGTTTTTTAAGCATATAATGTACTCAAATCACAAATTTTATGATACCAATATGATTTGTAATCACATTGAATATTCTTATAGTCTTTTTTTTCCTGTGTGGTTCACAACCTTGGCAATTAGTGGTTGGGGCTCGCTACATCCACAATAATAATTCTAGGGGCCCACTCGAAGGGGCCTTTCCCTATCAACTCCAGTTTTAGGAGCCTAATCTTGAAGGACCCAGAGAGTTGGATTCATGAGAATTGAACCTCCAACCTCGACAACTACAATCTTGGACTCTAAAACTCCAAGCAACCGGGCTACCCCTTGGGGCTCTTCTTTTCGCGTGGTTCATAGCCTCAAGAATTATGGCCGGGGCTCGCTAGATCCACAGTAACAATTCTAGGGGGCCCACTCGAAGGGGCCTCGCCCTGTCGACTCCAAATATGCTAATAGTATACTTGTCAAAACAAAGATAAAACTACAAGTATTATAATGAGCCCATGCCTTTTGTGATTTAACAAGAAAATAAACACACCATACAATTTCTTTAACTACCAATAATTAAGAACATAACTACAATAGTAAAGATACACAATGGAACACCACAAACACAATATCTACCTTGGGAAACCTTGTGTTTGAAAACCCACAAGACTATGAAAGACTATATTACCTTTCCTCTCAATCACATGAGAGTACAAGGAAAAATCCAAAGATCATTAAACTTGTTATACCCTTACGAGACATTATCGTTTACTACAAAATGCTTTTTCTCCTTTGTTATGCTATGGACATTGATTTGCTACAACATGTGCTAAAATATTTCTTCGTCATATTAACTAGGTTTTTAACTCCCTTGCTTGGGTGTTACAATTAGGGTTTTGATTCTTTGATACTTCTAGAAGTCTCTAGTGGATTCCTAAATGCTGCTAACTCCCCATGACTGAATCACAATGTCCTATTGTGTTTACCACTTGGACCTACATGGAATAATTGGCTTTTAACTCACAAAAGGCATAATTTTTTGCATACAAACTCTGTTTGAGGAAAACAAACCATTACTAGAAAGCTATCAACCTATATAATGCAACAAGGACCTCTAGATACTTGTTTTCGAGGCCAAAGATCCCAAAATTCCACTTATTTGAACTCGAGTTCAAGGATCTTTAATTCTAGTATGTAAGTGTTGTTTTTAGGATCCGACCCATACCAACTCTTCTAAGTCTCAAAATCTATCTTCCCCACTCCAGAGCATTAATAAAGTCACATAATAACTATGCATATCCATTTTGTATCACCACTAATTACTTAGGGTCTTAGGATTTTAAAGAGAGGCTGTTGTCACTCTTTGGTCATCAATTCATGGATCACTATGCAAGACATGATCCTATCGAAAAGTGGAAAATTCTATGGAGGCATATCATTGTTGCGATACATATTTTTCTTATGTCCTGTGCAAATGTTGTGATTATTGATTATTTATGCACTTGTGATTTACTAGAGTTATCCATGCATAGCTACATGTTATCACTAACATTCTTCCTGTTATCCATTTATCAACTATCAATTGTTTTTTATATTCTTTTTTCTTTTTATCTCATATTCTTCTAGTTATCTTCCATGAACTGTTGGTTATCAATTCCTCAACTATGAGTTATCCATGCTTTGCTACCAGTTATCCATTCATCAGCTAGTTACCACTTAATTGTTTATTTCGAATTTTGAACGACTGCCATATAATCAATCTCGACATTACACTTGTCTCATCCTCATCCATAGATGAAAAAGCATAGGTCGTAGTCCACCCCAAATCCAAATAAAAACGTCTATCGACGTAATAATGCAAGCTTGAAATGAGTTATGCATAATGCATATTAAGGCAAACTTATACATTATGCAAGCTTGAAATGAGATATGCATAATGCATATTAAGGCAAACTTATACATTGATCACGAAGTGTCAAGTTTAGGTATGTTACAAGATGACATCCACATCAATTACTTAGTTTATGATCTAGTATGGGACTAGCGATCCATATCATCAAAGATAATGATGTCAAAATTAGTTTTAAAAAATGGTGTTCATGAGAAGGACTCTTACGTTCGTGAGTGGGATAAAGATAAAGACCTAGAAGCAAAACAACACAAATAAGAGCTTAAGAACCATGCACATTAAGACAATTTATTCATAATGACAAATAGGAACTTAATAACCATGCACATTAAGACAATTTATTCATAACTACATTGTAAGCTTTTTGCCAAACATACAAATTTACAAACAACCCATTAAAGTTAAAGAGTGCATAAAGAAAAAATATTCATGCTAATGAGATTTATGTGCATGTTGTAGCAAAACTCTATAAAAGTAATATGAAATGGTTAAAGAAACAAACATGTAAAACCCTAGAGGATGAGTAGATGCAATGGTTGGAGGAACATGTGAGCCTTATAAAAATTGGATGCAATCCCCAATTGACAAATTTGTGTTTGCCAACATATAAAGGTAAATCATAACTATGTAGAACATATAAAGGTAAATCATAACTATGTAGAAATGTAGAAATTGCACCATGTTGAATACAATGACCTTCTATCTAACATACATGCATTGAAATACTTATGGTTGCTACACTTATTAGGGATTTCCATCCAATCTTAACTGGAACACACAAATTTGGCAGTGTGTATGGTAAAAAAATTGTTATACGCAACATAGAATTGGCATGTGAGAGGCCAGAGCATGAACACGGGGCCTTCTCCTCTCCAACCAGATATTGAACACCTACTCTGCTACAAATTTTAGGTTGGAGAATTGAAGGGATTATGTGAGAATCTTAACCTGTTAGGCCCTAAAAAATTGCCAAACGATGACCTTAATGGGAGTCCAATGTTACCTTCCCAGTGCTCCCAAACTGTTTCTGGCATGGATTCATTGATGGAAGCCCGGTAAAACGAGAAGAATGATGTTAGAGAGTTGATAATGGTGAAGAAGCGCAGGAGAAGGCCGCCCATCTTCAACTTTCTGATGCTGAATCGCTGGCTTTTCCATGCAACGTCGATCAGATTGAATAGATTCAGGCACAGATCCCCCATGGTATGTATCCTAAACCATATCCCTTCATATCCTTACGTCAGAGAGATGTGCGATAAATCTAACAAAGGGCTTGGAGAAGAGGACATCGTAGACATTATCTGTGAAACCCTAAAAAACCAGCCATGGCGTTTAGGATGCAATGATATGGTTTTAAATCCCTCAATAGTTGTTCGAGTGTTGTGTAAGATGAGTGCGAAGCCCAGGCTTGCCTTGCGTTTCTTTCATTGGGCTCAAAGGCAGCCCGGGTTCGAACCCACGACCTCAACCTATTGTACCCTTTTGCAAATATTGAGCCGTGCGGGGCTTGATCGATCGGCGTGCTGTATTGTAAAGAGCATTGTTAAAACCCAATGCTGCAATGTCTTAGAGTCTTTGATCAATGAATACAGAGATAAAGACATGTCTCCTAGGCTTCTTGATTTGCTGCTTTGGATTTATACGAAGGAAAGGCCGATTGAGGACAGTGTTGATTTGTTTTATAGAATTATTCATGTTGGGATTATGCCCAGTATCCGAAACTACAATAGGATTCTGAAGGTCCTGCTTGATTCGGATCGTATAGAGCAGGCCCGGGAAATATATCGGCAGATGCTTGACAGCGGCATCGTTCCAAGTATCGTAACGTTTAATACGATGTTGGACGCTTTCTGTAAAGAAGGGAATTTGCAAGAGGCCCTGGATTTGTTGGTTGAGATGGAGATGAAGGGGTCTTTGCCAAACGATGTGACTTACAACGTGCTTATAAGTGGGCTCTGTAAGGATGGGAAAATGGATAAAGCTAAGCAGCTGATGCAAGAAATGCAGAATATAGGCTTGAGTGTTTCGGACTACACTTACAATCCTTTGATCGATGGGCATAGCAAGAAAGGCAACATGGTCGAAGCTTTCCGCTTGAGGGATGAGATGGCAGAAAAGGGTCTTTTGCCTACTGTCTCGACATTTAATACGTTGATTCATGGGCTGTGCAAAATGGGCAAGGTGAGGGAGGCAAAGGAACAGTTTCATGAAATATGGAGCAGGGGTCTAGTCCCGGACATTATTTCCTACAATATAATGATTTACGGATACTGCAAGGATGGCAATATGATTGAGGCTCAGAAGTTGCGCAATGACATGGCTGCTGGCAGTCTTTTGCCTACTGCGGTAACGTACAACTCGCTCATTGATGGGTATTGTAGGAAGGGAAACATGGGAGAGGCTCATAAGCTCATGGTTGAAATGATTGACAAGGGTTTGTGTCCAGATCTGCTCACTTATACTATTTTGATAAGTGGACACTGTAAGACAGGAAACATGATGGTTGCAAAACAGCTTTTCAATGAAATGGTTGATAAGGGTTTGTTTCCAGATTGTTTCACCTACACTACTCTCATTGACGGAGAGTGTAAGTCAGGCAACGTCGAAGAGGCCATTAAGCTGCATACTGAAATGGTGACAAGAGGAATTGTGCCAAATGTGGTTACTTACAACGCTTTAGTTGACGGCCTTTGTAAAGCAGGGAAGATAAAAGAGGCATACGGTCTCTTGCATAAGATGGTGACTGATGGACTAGTTCCTGATAAAGTGACTTTCACCTCATTAATTGATGCATATTGTAAAAAGGGCAACCTTCAAGAAGCCAAGGAGCTCTTTAGTGAAATGCAAAGGAGGGGTTTAGACCCATCCTGTGTTACTTACAGTATTCTAATTCACGGACAGGGTAAAGAAGGTAGAATAAATTCAGCTTTTAAGCTCTTCAATGAAATGATTGAAAAAGGTTTGCAGCCTAATGTGGTAACTTATAATGCTTTAATACACGGTCTCTGTAAGGAGGGCGAGATTGAATGGGCATATAGACTATTTAATGAGATGCAAGACAATGGAGTGTCTCCCAATAAATATACATACACTTCTTTAATCAATGAAAATTGCAACAGAGATAATTTGCAGGAGGCTCTACGACTATACAATGATATGCTGGAGAAGGGTATTCTGCCAGACGTTTGTACTCACAGTGCATTGGTTAAGGGACTTTGTAAAGATGGCAGGTTTCAGGCTATTAGTGACTTCCCAAATGAACTTCTGGAACGGGATTCTGTCACTGAGGATGGCTTGAAGGGTGAAACAATAGAGGGATTAGCAGGGTAAATGGCATTGAGGTGGTTTTCTGAGACTTGGCATTCACACCCTGAGCTGAATTGTAGTGTCTGGTCAAAGTGAATTATCCAGAGTTCATTTGCTAAGATGATTCAGACACAAGCGGTATCTTCGTTGGCAACCTGATCTCTCTTTTCTTCGTGGGCAGTTGAAGATCCTCTGTTTGCTCCAGGGCTCATTTTATCAACTAAAGTTTGACAAAGGTTAGTACATTATTCTAACTTGTGCTTTTACTGATGAAAGCATGCCTTCCTTCTGAGTTTCCTTTAAATAAAGAATTATATTTCCTTTCCATGTATTGTGAACTCTGCAACAAGCTAGTATCCTCAGTCTACTCTACTTCTGCATGCTTATACAATGGAACATCTTCAAATGTATGGGTTGAATGCCTGAGAACTGAAACAATTCTTTGTAACCCATATGTAGCTTCTATGTTGCTTCAAAATTTCCTGTATTCCTGCAGGCTTCTGATTGACGTCAATTGGTTGTGATTTTAATCAATAATAATTGGAAAAGTTTAACTCAGCTGAACTGAACTGGCTATCAGAAGATGCCAGATTGCTCAGAACATTTATTTAAGCATATTGATAAGCTCAGAATGTTGTTAAGCCTTAATTAAAGTCAACAAAAATATTCTTTTATTTTTAGTTGTACAATTTTGCAGTGTTGTTCTGGACATTGTGCCTCAAAACTGCAGCAGTTGCTTTCATGTTTTTCTATTGTTATCCTGAAGAAAATGGAACGCTTCTTGACAACATGTAACATGGTTGATAAGTTACGGCTTCATTCTTTCTGTTAAAGCAATTGAAGAGTCAGACAATATATACCATTTTCCATGTTTCTAGGAAACACGGCCCCTATCTTAGTCTGGGAAGCAAGTTTGTTTTGAGATTAAGGCATTGTTTTTCAAATAGTAATATGAATTACGGGCAATACAGATGGTCAAAAACAATGATTGAATAATTCTAAAATTATGGCAAATCTCAGTTATCTGATATTGACAGTTTGACATAAATATTGAGTCTTCTATAAAATGCCGTTTAAGAATTTAGCTATTCTTGATTTCCAGATCCATGTTGGAATCGTAACTGTAGTAAATGAGGCTAGAGAATATGGATTTGCTTTTAAATATGAGCATATGCATATTATTTGACCTTTGCTATTGTATTTGTGTTTCTGTGAAATTTAACTGATCACGAGTTACTGAGTGCAGTGTCATAGAAGTACTACATTTTAAACTTTAAACTTTATGGCACAGAAACGTTTATCACTTTCCCGTCTATTTTAGTGATGCACTTCTATTACAATATTTAAATAGTTACATGCAAAGTCAATGCCAACTCCTTGTTGTGGAAGTTGATGTTAAGGTAATTAAGTAGAATTATTTATTGATGCTAGTAGACCATTATGGAGTATATGTTGGTTTATGTAAAGTAGAGTATTGAGTGTAGTTGAGGCAGCTTAGGGGTTTCAGTCACATGTTAAGAGCATGCTAGTTGTGAAGAGGGCCTTCAAGAAATCGTTCAGCCACCAGCAAATGAAATGGCACATGGCTAATAAGGCAAGTGAATAGACACCGTGTCTAGTTATTGAAGAAATTTGCTCACATTATCAGAAAGGCCTAACTTACCTACATAGAAGAAAGTGATGGTTTTAACCTTTGAGTTGTATTCTAATTCAAACGTCTGAAATGGTATTCTGCCTTGAAGATTTTGTGAAAATAGCTGTCGCATGCAGAGATGTTTCTGTTCCCATTCTCTTCTTGGGATTCTTTTGGTCAAATTGACAGAAAATAAGTGAAACATTCCTGCCTTGAATCAAACTTGAAGTCCTGAATGCCCAACAAGCAGCTTTCATTCTGTCATAGAATTGTTAAATTAAAAAATATAACAAGCTAAGTGGGCTTGATTGTGTGGAAAACTCCACAGTTAAGTGCGCTTGAGCCAAAGGAGTCTGGGAATGGGTGACCTTCTGGGAAGTCCTGGTTACCGGGTGTGAGCCCTAGAGGTGATGATTGATGCTATGCAATTCATTTTGCTAGTCTCAATCCGCTTCTTCACCCCTGTGAGCATCACTTGATGCAATGAGTGCTAAGTGGACTATTCAAAACCATGAGAAATTGGTCAATTGAGACTATAATCACGGGATATGGGTCATAGATTGATGAATTACACTACACAAACAATCCCAAAAATGATATATCATATGTTGAACTGTGGAAATCCCTCGATACTTAAATATATCTGTAATCAATAAATATATAACATTAAGTATCGTTTGTCAGATGGAAATAATTATTCGATGAAACACACATCACGGGAAACCCTCCGAGTACTTCTTTTCATTTCGATGATGGTACCCGGGGTAGACCATTCGGCTGCAGTTTTGGCAACCTATCCTGGTGGGGACATCAAGTGAGGCCCTCAACATTCACATAGGTAGCCAGCCCAGGGACTTGACCCTGTGACTTCCTACTTGCAACTCACAGCACTCAACCACTCAAGCTATCCCAGCGGGCTATCAGATGGAAATAAGTAATAAAATTGCTCTTCAAAATAAGGCCAAGGGATCCAAATACTTGCCATCATTTAGTTCTTAGATTTTCTATTCTTTATTATTCTGTTGAAGCAATAAATGTTCTACTTTACGTATGATGGGGAGTGCTTCTATAATTTGTGTATAGTGTGAATTTTTCGACCGTTTATTTGAAATTGCATGGATAGAATTCCGATTCCTTTCAGCTATACTCATAAGGATGGGAGAATGCTTCAGCAAAACAAGATTATTATTTTCCCATTTAGATCATTCTATATGCTTCCAGGTGTTAAATATAATTTTTATTGAGAGCTAGACACAATCTGAAATGGTACTTTTAATGAATATATTTAAGGAAATACAGCAATAGAGTTATTTAAAATATGGCAGTATCTTTGCTATTGCAAACATTCAACATGGGGGAATCGGATGCTGTTTGGAATTAAGTAGAACATTCTAATTCAAGAGTTATAGGACGTATATTTAAAGACCTTCCTAAACGGCTGCTTGGATATTAGGGTGTGAATTATACTTCATGTCGAGTTAGTTTTAAAATTGAGCTTGAATCAACCCTTTGGCAACCTGATGTGTATAATACTAAAAAGAACAAATCCATTATATATTCACGCATGAATTATTACATGTCAAAACTCCTATGTTGCACACATTTGTAAAACAAAAAAAAAAGAGATGATGATCAACGTGTGATTCTTCTCAATTTCGTTTTAAATTTTCTCTTTCTTAATTTCTTGTTTTAAATTATGAATGAAATCTTTATCTTTTACATCCAGATTTGAACCTGGGATGGGGGGGGTTTGTGGTCATCCTCTATCTTGTCACGTCACTATGTCATCTTTATATAGTATAAGATGCACGCTTTGAAAGTGGAAAACTTGTTGGAAGGTTTCAATAATAAAACTGATTTGTGCTTGTATATCACTAAAATTGAATTCCAGACTGGTGAGGATCATAACATGATTCCTTATTTCATGTTGGCTTGACCAACATTTGAATCATCTTTCAATCCCTTGGCAAATGAATTCTTTGAATGATTTGTATACAAGTTCCTTATATCATGTTCATAATATTTATTTCTACTGTATTCTTACAGGGAACTGTAACTCATCAAGTCCAACTTCCTGGTCAGAATGACTGTGAGCTATTCCCAACTAGAGACTAATTAGAGATGAATCAGAAGAATGAACTCCCTTGCACCTCAACAATGTTGGTATGGAAATGAAGAATATCAATTGCAATGTTTGTGGTGTGAAATGACAAGATTTAGTTTCTTCATACAGTCTGATTGGGGTTAGATGTATATAGTTGATAGCAAAAGGTGCACAACATAGGTGAGCATGTATCCATCAGTACAAGGAAATCATATGAACACAAGTGTGTTATATATTTCTAAACGGTTTAGTATTTTGGGTTTTTTTTTGTGACATTGATTTAAAATGAAGCAAGTTACGATTTAAGATGCCAAAGAGCTGAAGATACACATAAACTCTTCTTAAGACCTAGAACTAGAAGTGGCTGTTAGCACTATTCTATTCATGCGGGAGTTAGTGTTACTGCCTTAAAAATTTTGGGTTTTCATTGGTTTTCAGGCTTTTCTCATTGAACAATTTATAAAATTTTTCCAAGTTGGCAAGGAAAAGGGGTTAAAAGTCTTTAAGCGAAAGGAAAAGAGTTTTATAAACCAATTTTGGCTTTATGTTCAGAATTTTGTATTTTGGGCCAAGGTTTAGATTTTTTTATTATTAAATTTATAAAACCAAAGCTTTATTTTGATAAAAATAATATTGGGCAAAGCCCAAGTTCAACACCAAGAGCTTTTTCGACCAAGTATCCTACTCATCAACACACAAGTCAGTATTCAAATCAAAGCGTGCCATCAAAGCCCAAGTAACCAAGTGCCAAGTCATATGAAGGAGCCCACAAAGGGCGCAAGTTGTGCTCAACATGTCGATATATCATGATAATTCTTACACATATAAATTACAAAGACATGCGTCTTGCATTGCATGTGGAATATCACCCAGAAAGTTTTCAAAATGAACATGAGATATGAAACATTCATAAGCCATGAAAGGTCATGCAAAAGGCCGTGTATACGTTATCCCATGCAAACGTGATGGTAAGCGGTCGTTTTCTTACACCACAGGTTGAGATGGTATGTTGAACTGTCTGTTTCTCTGCAGATGCAGTGCCTTTCTCAATCATTGACCGTGTGAGCAAGAATAGGATGTAGGATGCGCAATACAAAAGCGGAGTATGTATCATGCCCATCATGTTGCCACACTCTATTTGACCTCCAAGCAATGTTTTAAAACTCGGACTCGGACTCGGAATCGGTCAAGGGTCAACTCGGACTCGGACTCGGAACCGGTAATGAATTGGTAATGACTCGGTCGATTTGAATTTAATGACTCGGATTACTCAAAAAATACATAAAATATTAAATTTTAAAGAAAACAAGATTTTAAAGATTTTAATCCATGCTTACAAAGCATTAGAGACAAAATATCCAACGTCTACTCATGCATATACCATATAAGTATGAATATATCAAAATGGCATCGAGTGTATTATGCAATACATATCTAGAACAAAAAACATAATCAATGAGGCCTAAATGGCCTGTAGAGTCCAAAAAACAACATGCTATGATGCCACTACATCATATGTCAATGATCGTACATCTCTTTTTGTTTAGCCTTATCCTCTTCAAATTCTTCAAACTGTTGTTGCAACTTCAACCTTATCTCTCCAATAAACTCTAAATCAACTTCCCATGGGGTAATATTTCCTCTAACAGCAGCCAACTGTTGTTTAAATCTATTAATGCCCCCTCCTTTAATCCATGTCTTGCAACACTAGCAATACATTTTCCCTTCAATGACATCAGCATGGATCCATGCCTGATCTTTTCCTTTTGGGGCCAATCTAGAATCTAAATCCAAAGGAAATCTAAACATGCAAAGAAAAGAGAAAAAAATCTTATTATTTTGGCAGCAGACAATACAAAACATGACTGATATTTGTCAATTTAATGAGAAAAAAGAAAAAATGGCTAGCTGGAAGCTAACTTACATCTAGGTAACAGAAAACCGGTCTCCAACAGTCCAACTCCTCCAATCATGTTGATTGTTCTTCACTGTTGGACACTCCTCCAAGGCTCCATGAATCCAAACAACAATAATGCCAAATGCTCACAAACATCTTACAGCAGAAGTGTGAGTCAAATAGAGGGGCAAGGGGTCATCTTATGGCCTTAGGTTATGGTTAGAATAAGAAAAATCTTTAAAATAAAAAATAAACATGTTATTTTGGAGTCTGCATTCTTATGGATGTCTGCCACAGCTGACTCGGCTGACTCGGGTTGCAACTCGGTCAACTCGGCCGACTAAGTATAAAATCGGCCACCCGAGTCAGCTCGACCAGGGGTCAACTCGGCCAACTCGGCCAACTCGGACTCGGACTCGGTCGGTTTTTAAAACACTGCCTCCAAGAAATAAGTGCAGAGATACGAGCGAAGATACTGGTGTTTCGATTGCTATCATGGGCTGCATCGTGAATGGTCCTAGAAGCCTATTAGGGCTGCCTGTGTTGGAGGAAGGGCTGCCCGAGGAGAAAGGAAGGTTGCCCAATCTTGTTTGCAGCCAAAAGAAGGCTGCTCAGAAAGAAAGAGGGCTGCCCGTGACTGCTGCCCAAGCTTGTGATCCTGTTGTAGATGTCGTGAGGGTTAGGGTGATGACCTAGCCCAGATCTTGTTGAAGGTAAACCCTAGCAGACTTAGGGTTAAGGTTGTGGCTGAAGATGCCCTAGCAGCTAGGGGTGTGACTGTAGTAGAAGTATGATGGTGAAGATGGAAATGCCCTAGCTAGAAACCTCCATGCTAGGGCATATACCAACACCACAGATTTTCTCTCCTTCAAGAACCAGCGAAAACCTCTTTTGGTGCAGCTTGATGATGATGAGCAAGTGCGTGTAAAAATAAATTTGAGTTGATCTTCTTTTATAGCCTTTGATTCACCTGGATGTGGACCAAAACTCAAGAATAAAATAATAACATTTTATTCTTTTATCTTTTTGACTTTTACCTTTAGTGGTACTAAAGGTCTTTTTGCATTTTCACATTGACTCCTTATTGGTCCAAGGGTCCTTATGTATTTTTGACTTTTACCTTTTAGCCTTCTTCAAGTGCCCTGTAGTCAAAACAAGTGGTCATAGGGGTCCTTCATCCCCACTCAAAGTACATCATCATAAATAAAGAGAATTAGTAATGCTTTTATCTCACACTTTTTGTGCCACCAAGATTGGGTACTAGGTGTCTTAACCAATGGTAGCTAATCCTTGGAGAAGGTCGCAAATCCCACAGATCGAGGGTAGGAGTACCTCACATGCCCATACCTGGTCTAGGACTTATAGTGATGTCTTGGTAATTGACAAGGTGCCTCAGCCATAGGCTGCATAATTTGACCCAAGGTCAAATACTTGGTAATTGACCAAGCGCCTCCATTTTCCTAGAGAATGGCTATTAGCCTTAGGCTGAGTCCCCCAGTTCTAGACTGGTTCATTTTCCTGGTAACTGACTAGGTGCCTCCATTCAAAGAATGGCCACTCAGCTCTAGGCTGAGTTCCCCCAGTGCTAGACTGTTTCCACATCCTGGTTCTTGACCAGATTTCCCCATTCAACAGAATGGCTACTCAACTCAAGGCTGAGTTCCCCCAGTGCTGGACTAGTTCCACATCATGGACCTTGACCAGATGTCCAAATTCAACAAAATGGCTACTTAGCTCAAGGCCAAGTTCTCCCAGTGTTGGAGTGGTTCCACATCTTGGTCCTTGACCAGATGTCCCCATTCTCCTAAGAGAATGGCTCTCGATGCTACCTAGGAAAAATCAACACTCCCTCTCAACGAGAGAGGTATTCTCTGCCATGCCAAGCTTGTCATGGAAGTACGCAAACTTCGTCATTGTCAGATGCTTTGATCAGGATATTTGCAATTTGTTCATCTGTACGAATGTACTGCAACTTCAGAGTGCCTCTTTGTACTAGGTCTCTGATGAAATGATACTTCATTTCAATGTGTTTCGATCTATCATGAGACACCGGATTTTCTGAAAGCTTAATGCAACTCTGATTATTGCAATGAATAATCGTTGAGTCAAGTTTTCCACCGAACAGATCAGATAGTAGTTTCCTAAGCCAAATTGCTTTCTTGTAGGCATCACTTGCAACAATGTACTAAGCTTCAACTGTACTCTGCGCTATGGAACCCTGTTTCCTGTTGGACCAAGAGATCATTGCAGATCCCATATTGAAGCAGTAACCTGAAGTAATTTTCGGTCTACTACACTGCCAGCCCAATCTAAGTCAGCATATTCTGCTAACAATACTCCATTACTGGAAGTATACCTGAGCCCATAAGTGATAACACCTCGCACATATCTGAGTACATGTTTGGTAGCTACCTAGTGTATGTGCTTCGGATCGAACATGAACAGACTCAGAGCATTCACTATGTAATAGATATCCCTAGTCTCGTGTGTACGAGATACATCAAGGATCTAATGAGCTGTCGATACAGAGTAGAGTCCACATCTTATGAATTGGTGGCTGAGTCTCGCAACTTCTTCAAGTTGGTAGTCATGGGCATGCTCATGGACTTGTAGTCCTGCATCCCAAATCTCTGCAAGATGTCCACTGCATACTTCCCTTGTATTAAGAAGATCTCGCCTGGCTTTTGCCAAACCTCTAGGCCAAGAAAATAATGCATTAGTCCAAGATCCTTCTTTTCAAATTCAAAGGTGAGCTCCCGCTTACACTGTGCTATCAGTTGTTCCTCACCTGTAAGGAACAAGTCATCCACATATAGGACAAGGATCAAGATATGATTATGAACAACCTTAAAGTACAGATTGGAGTCAACAGTACTTTTGGAAAACCCTAAGCTGTGAAGGTATCTATCCATCCTCGCATACCAGACTCTCGGAGCTTGTTTGAGCCCATACAAGGCTTTCTTTTGTTTACACACATGGGACTTATCCCCACGAGTCACAAAGCCTTTAGGTTGTTCAATTTAGACTTCCTCATCAATCTTGCCATTGAGGAAGGCTGTTTTTACATCCATTTGATGTAACTTCCATCCAAATACTTCAACAAGAGAAATGATGGTTTTGATAGTATTATACCTGGCGACAGGAGCAAAAGTCTCATCATAGTTTATGCCCTCTTTTTGAGTAAAGCCATGAGCTACAAATTTGGCTTTGTACTTCTCAATGCTGCCATTAGTAGCATATGTTTGATTTTGTAAAGCCATCTGGATGTTACCACTGACTTTCTTGTCGGTCTGGGAACAACTTCCCACACATAATTTTTCATGATTGAATTGTACTCTTCAATCATGCCATCAATCCATACCTGTTGACTTGCTTCTTCTTTGTAAGTGGAAGGTTCAGTATTGATGCGCTGGCTCATAAGACCTGAGTACTTCTATGGCCTTATGCCTTCTCTGAAAGTCTTAGGAGGAGCTTTATGCTTCTCAGCTTCTTGTACCGTTTCTCGGTACCAAGAAGGTCTCCTTTTAGAAGGAGGAACTTCAAGCAGTTCTTCTGGTGGACTTTCAAGTTCCTCAGCTTCATCCAGAATTTGATTCTCAAATTCCTCTTCCTCCCTTTGAACTTTTGACTTTGGGATCTCAAAAGGAGGTCCTTCATCTTCCTTTGAAAGCTCTTGTGTTTGACGAAACACAACTTCCTCATGGAAAATCACATCTCTACTGACTTTAATTGTCCTTTGTCCAAGGACATAGATGCGGTAGGACTTCGAGATGTCATTGTAACCGACAAATATTCCTTTCTTTCCGGAAGGGTCTAGCTTAGCCATCTTTTCTTTTGGCACATGAATATAAACCGGAGTGCCAAAAATCCTCATGTGGTCAACTGCAGGTTTTTTGCTGGTAAAGACTTCTTTTGGAGTCTTTTCTCCCAAGATGGCATGAGGGCTTCTATTTTGGATGTACACAGCAGTACATGCACAACTTCAACCCACAAAAACAAAGGAAGATCAAGGTCAGTCAGCATGGCTTTAGCAGCTTCACAGATTGTTCTGTTCTTCCTTTCTGCAACCCCATTCTGTTGATGGTTGTAAGGCACTGTCAGCTCTTTCTTGATTCCTGCTTCTCGGCAAAAATCAACAAAACTCATTAGACTCATACTCACCTCAGTTATCTGACCTTAGGATACAGATGTGTCTGCCTGTCCGATTTGCAATCAGAGCTTTGAACTCTTTGAACCTGTCAAAAGTTTCACTTTTGGCTTTGAGGAAGTAAATCCATGACTTCCGAGAATGATCATCTATGAACAAGACATAATACAAGCACCCACTCAAGGAGGGTGAAGACATGGGCCCACAAATGTCAGAGTGAATCAAATCCAATATTCCTTAGATCTATTCTTGCTTCTGGAGAAGGATTTCTCAGTGTTCTTACCTAGAGCACAACCCTTGCAAATTCCATCATGTTTGGGAGAAACCTCTGGCATACCTGTAACCATCTTTTGTAGGCTTGAAAGAGTTGTATAGTGAAGGTGTACAAACCTCCGATGCCACAGCTCACATGGATCAACTGTGTGGTGAACCAAAGCATGAGTGAAATTTTTTGGAAGCCTTATAAGACCTCCCTCTCGAATCCCAATCTGTACAGCTGAGCTTAGCTTCTCATTCTTTGCCCATAGTAGGACCTTCTTGTCCATGAAGAGGACTCTATAGCCCTTGTCCTCTAAGCCAGCAACGGAGAGGAGCTTTTTCTTTAAACTAGGAACATATAAGACATCATCAATATGCAAAACCGTACTTGAGTCAAGTTGAAGTGAGGTTGAGCTAGCTCCTTCAATCTTGTAAGTGGAGTCATCTCCAAGTTCCACTTGAGTAGTGAACTTCTGCTTTCTATAGCTAGTGAGTGCTCCACGATTACCTGTCATATGTCTGGAGGCACCACTATCTACTAACCAAGAGTTAGCATTGTCGGTGATGGATCCAGAAAGAGCAGAGATCAAGTAATATTCTCTTCTAGGTTCATCTTCTTTGGTAGTCTTGGTATTCTTCTTCTTCCTGGGTTTTTCTTCTTCTTCTGCAGCAGAGGCTTGGAATCTTCTTTTGAACTTCCTCTTGGGCTGCCTGCAATCCTTAGCAAAGTGCCCAATCTCATGACAATTATAGCATTCCACTTTTGAAACATCAATGTGCTTTCCTTGTGGTTTCTTTTCCTTCCTTTTCTGAGGGGAGGGCTTCTTGAACTTCCTTGTCTTAGCTGTACGAGAAAGGTTTCCTTCCTTGGTGCTATTAGCCTTGTTTTGAACTCTTCCTTCTTCTTCCAAGCAATCATGACACGCCCTATCAAAGTTTGGCTGATTCTCACGTCCACTTATTGCTGCCAGAAATGTTTGCCAAGAGTTTGGGAGACCATGGAATACAGTCTGTACAAGGTCATCATCATCCACAATAATACCAATAGTAGTGAGTTGGTTTCTTACCTGTGCAATCTTTGTGAAGAAGGGTCCAACTCCTTCATCCTTGTTCATCTTCAATGTTAGAAGCCTTTTCTTCAAAACTCTCTTCTGACTAGGGGCCTTCTTCTCATACAGATTCATCAAGGTGTCAAAGCACTCTTTGGTAGTCTTTAATGGTGTGATGGTGGGCATCAAGGTTTCCTTGACATAGTCATAGATGATCCTTCTAGCCTTTGCTTGCTTTTTCATGTAAGCAATTCTACCAGCATTAGATGTTGGTTCTTCTATGGTGTTGAACACCATGTCATCAAGGTCATTTTCCTCTAGGATGGCTGCGAGCCTAGCTTTCCAAGAGTTGTAGTTTGCTGAACCTTCAAGCTTTTCTTTTGGTCTGAAAGTGTTGGTAGCCATCTCTGCTGCTAGTCAGTTGTCCAAGTCTGCAAAGTGTCCCAAGGTCTAGGAAGACAACAGTAATCTGCCTCTTACTGGGTTCTTCACATGCTAAGCTCTAATACCATGTTGAATTTTAGCATTAGCATGTATTCTTTAAACTTTTGCGGACTGTAGCATAGATAACAATAACAAGTGCAGTAGATAGATCAACACATCACACACAATGAACACAAGAGTTTTTCACGGGGAAACCTTTAAAGGACAAAAACCCCAAAAGCATTAGAAATTCATCTCTTGAATGAGATGACTTGAGTTCTTCAATCTCGGAATTCTCAGATGAATGTTCTTTAATAATTCTCAAACCCTAATAGGCTTGAATTAATGATCACAATTTGTCACAAGAAGAACTTTTTACAAAAAATTCAAATTAGGGCTTACTGCCCTATATTACTTCTGATGCCCGAGATCTCAGACCTGCTTCCCGGAAATGGTTCTCTGTTGCATGGAGTAGTTTCCTTGCTGCCCAAATGTATTCCTTTGCTGCTCGAAACTTTAACTGGCTGCTCGGATGCTGCCCGGACCTGTAACTGCCTGCCCGGATGCTCTGTTACAGATATAGGGTAGTGGGTGTACTGCCTGAACCCTTACCAACTGCCCGAGCCTTGCCCGTAAGCCTGTTGCAGCCTGCCTGAATGATTAACAGGCTGCCCGAGTCTGTTAGTCTACCTGCCCAAGACTCGATGGAGTTGCTCGTGAAGTATTGTTAGTTGCTGGCAGATGATGGCAGCCTATTAGGGCTGCCCGTGTTGGCGAAAGGGTTGCCCGAGGAGAAAGGAAGTTTGCCCAAGCTTGTTAGCAGCGAAAAGAAGGTTGCCCGGAAAGAAAGAGGGTTGTCCATGACTACTGCCCGAGTTCGTGATCCTACTGTAGATGCTGTGAGGTTTGGGGTGATGCCCTAGCCTAGATCTCGTTGACCGCGATTGGTGGAAGGTAAACCCTAGTAGACTTAGGTTTAAGGCTATAGCTGAAGATGCCCTAGCAACTAGGGGTGTGACTGTAGACTGTAGTAGAAGTATGAAGGTGAAGATGGAAATGCCCTAGCTAGAAACCTCCATGCTATGGCATAAACCAACACCACAGATTTTCTCTCCTTCAAGAACCAACGAAAACCTCTTTTGGAGCAACTTGATGATGATGAGCAAGTGTGTGTAAAAATGAATTTGAGTTGATCTTCTTTTATAGCCTTTGATTCACTTGGATGTGGACCAAAACTTAAAAGAATAAAATAATAACTTTTTATTCTTTTATTTTTTTGACTTTTACTTTTAGTGGTACTAAAGGTTTTTTTGCATTTTCACATTGACTCCTTAGTTGTCCAAGGGTCCTTATGTATTTTTGACTTTTACCTTTTAGCCTTCTTCAAGTGCCCTGTGGTCAAAACAAGTGGTCATAGGTGTCCTTTATCCCCACTCAAAGTACATCATCATAAATAGAGAGAATTACTAATGCTTTTATCTCACACTCCTTGTGCCACCAAGATCGGGTACTAGGTGTCTTAACCAAGGGTAGCTAATCCTTGGAGAAGGTCACAAAGCCCACAGATCAAGGGTAGGAGTACCTAACATGCTCAGACCTGGTCTAAGACTTATAGTGATGTCTTGGTAACTGACCAGGTGCCTCAACCATAGGCTGCATAATTTAACCCAAGGTCAAATACTTGGTAACTGACCAAGCGCCTCCATTCTCCCAGAGAATGGCCCTCAGCCCTAGGCCGAGTCCCCTAGGTCTAGACTAGTTCATCTTCTTGGTAATTGACCAGGTGCCTCCATTCAAAGAATGGCCACTTAGCTCTAGGCTGAGTTCCCCCAGTGCTGGACTGGTTCCACATCCTGGTCCTTGACCAGATGTCCCCATTCAACAGAATGGCTACTCAGCTCAAGGCTGAGTTCCCCCAGTGCTGGACTGGTTCCACATCCTGGTCCTTGACTAGATGTTCCCATTCAACAGAGTGGCTACTTAGCTCAAGGCTGAGTTCCCTCAGTGCTGGAATGGTTCCACATCTTGGTCCTTGACTAGATGTCCCCATTCTCCTAAGAGAATGGCTCTCGATGCTGCTTAGGAAAAATCAATACATATGAGTCCCATGTCTTGGTGGGATTTGCGCACTTCCTGAACTTCCATATTTCTTCTCTATATACTTCTTCAAAGTGGTTTTGCACATATAGAGAGGCATTGTTTGATACTGCTTAGGCTTACATATACTTTTATATATTTTTTTAAACTGGCTTTTTGCTTAGCATCAACAACTGTAACAACAAACTTCTACACTTTATGCTTCATCAACATTGTTTGACATCAAGCTTGTTCTTGTTTGACATTTAGCTTGTTTCTTGTTTGACATCAATGCCAACACCAAAGTCCAACAATCTCCCCCTTTGGAATTGATGTCAACCCCAACTAACATCGAGCTCCATCTGAATATGAGCTCTTCTTCTGTGCGCAAAATACTCCCCTTGTGTTCATGCTATTTAACTCTTCATTTCACATTTGCGCAGATCTTTCTTATTCAGATTCTATTCAACATTTTTTCTTTCTTCATTCTTGATTCTCCCCCTTTGACATCAATGGCAAATGGACACTTCTTTTGAGAATTTGACTCCCCATGGCATCATGCTTCTCAATTCATCTTTCTGTTACTTCTACCACGCTAGACATACTGCCATGTCGTAGATGTTTCATTTCTCCGTCATTTATCGAATTCACATCACCGACTTTTGTTGCGTATAGACCATGTCTCAATTAATGTGATTTCACACAATTTGTCACGTGATTTCGCACGTCTTGCCATGACGTCCAAAAATCTTAATACCGCACATTTTATTTCATCAGCCAGCTTGGCAACAAGTCAATGGTGCAAAACATCTGACGTGTTGTTGTACTTTGAGATTTTAGACGACATCATTTCTTTCACACGGAACAATGAATTGGATTTCTGCCTTTTGTTCTCTTGCCTGATCCTATTAATTCATGAGATAAATTTTGATGTCTTGAGCTTCGAATCGCATGTTCATGAATGCAATTAACCTCAACGTCTCTGCAATTTATTTCCGGTTGCATGGGGAAACACCTTCCAATTCTATATATGAGTTGTGTGTGGCCTGGTTCATCATCCTAGTTCATTCCTTTTCAGGCTTGCTCTGAGGGTCACAACTTTTGAGTGTCCTTTCTTCATCCGCCATGTCTTCCCACTTTCAAAGATTTAACAATTCGTTTGACAGTCTTTGTTCACTAGTTTAGTCGTAGTAGGCTAGTTCGCGAGGGTGAAAGTAGACATGGGATTTTGGCAATCCCAGATGAATGAATCCGATTTCATGCACTGGTACTCACAATCTCAAGTTAACTAGAGTAATTAAGAGGAATTGTCAAGTCTGAAGAAGAGAATCCAATGCCTAGAGAACCAACAAAAGCAGATTCTTGACTTGCTGAATTTGATTCAGATGGAGCAGTGTAGCACAAGCACGTCTTCTTCGACTCTGCATCTTTATCCACTTCTCCAAGCCTCTGAATTCATCGAGCAAACCTCATTGGATCTTGAACTTCGCTTGTCTTAGCAACCAGCCAGTCATGTCACGGAGTTGGACCTTGAGCTTCGACTCTAAGTGAGTTTTGTAATTCTCAATTTTGTTCAACACAACTCCCATCATTGTTAGGCCTTAGCATGCTTTCTCTTGATACTTTGACTCTGATTTGTGTGACAGAGATCTTTTGTAATTTTTGCTTCCTGTAATGAAACCTTTGAATATAATAAGAACTTCGGTTATGTAAGAATGTTGTAACTACGTGCATGTATATGATTAAGTATGCAATTCAATGTTATCTTTTGAAGAATTGACTATCTATGCAGTGTTTGTTGATTGAACATGAGTTTTCCTTCCTCTGGCAATCACATCTTAAATGAATATATTTTTTGTGCAACAATATATGATCTAGCTATCATGCCTGCTAAAACTTTGCTTGAATCCTGAATATTGTGTTGAATTCAAGGATCTTACTTAACCTTTTGGTGATTAGCAAGATGGGCAACAATCACTTGCTGCTTGAGACGTACTTGGGTCATTTGCTTCGACTGTACATGCTTGAGGAGCTTTCTTTACCCACATTTTCCTTAGCGCACATGCTTTTTGATACCGTGCCTAACTGCTTTCCTTTTCAGTCCATAGGTCGCTGTTGATGCCATATAAAATATTTCTATCGTGATGATTTATTGTTCTTCGACAATATTGAGCCTTGTGTCCAAATCCATCACACACATAGCACCTCGTTGTATGACAATATTTTGCAATGTATCCAAAATGATTACGCCTAAAACACCTCAATGCATTGACTCTCCTTTTACTTGTATAGCAGGGAAAGTTGTAATTATTAAGAGGACTATCATACCTGTAATGGACATGCTCTTCAAACTTCGTTTGTTTTGTATCTGACATACATTCACTGTCGCCGATGTTTTTAGCTTTCTGAACATAGCCAATCCCTGTCTTGTCTGCTGGTGATCTCTGGTTGTTTAATATCTTGTTCAAGATTGATGTACCATTATTTAACTTGTTCTCAATTTCTGCTTCAAGATAAGCCTCGTCTTCTTTTGGATTTGCGCAAACTGGTTTGTTATCCCTGGATTGTCTTTGGTTTCGCACAAACTGTTATTTACTTCTCATTTCAACCACTTCATTCCTTAGGTGAGATATTTCCATATCTTTTGCAAAAGTCTTTCTGTTAGCAGCTCATTCTTCCTTTTTGTTTCTTTTAATAATTCTTCCAGCACAAAGTTCTTTTCATCAAATCGTGTTACTTCATTTTGTGCGCAGTTCAACTGTTTCTCAAGATCCTCTTCCTTTTATTCATCTGTTTTGCTAATGTTTCTTGAAGAGCCTTTTCCTCCTTGATTTGTTCTTTAGTCTTTGACAGTTGTTTCTTCGGAGATTTGTTCTTCTATCTTGATTTCTTTAGCTCTTCCATAGCACTAATAAGTTCACCTTCCAGGTCAACTTTTGCAGTTTCTTCTTCACTGTTACTCCTGCCGGAATCACTTCCTGTATCAGATTTCAAAGGTGAGGTATAGACCCCATTGCAAAAATACTTACTCAATGTTTCTGATTGTCCTTTTTGAGATGATTCTTTCTTGAAGGAATAACACATATCTTTTTCTTCTGGATCTTTGCAACCACAGATCCCTTCTTACATGGTTTTTCTGCAATATTTGGACTTCATTAGAATTTTTAGAATAAATAAAAAGATCAAACATTCAGAGTAGTTAATAATATTTTTAGAATTTGATGTGTATTAAATTAATGTCTGGTTTCATGACTTTACAACTTAAATGTCCAGGTGCTGCCATTATTTTACTCATATTGACTAAAGAACTACGCCTTCCCATCATAGAATACATAATCTTTTAAATGGTTTAATTTTGCAGGGTTTACATGGAGGACCGCCTCTCAGAAATATCCTCATGTTGCCTGTCAAAACCACAGCATGCTTAGAACCAACCAAATACTTAACTCTTTGGGGCCACAAAATGATCATTTTGGGAAGTACTAATGGATTGAAAAGTGCTGGATATAATTTGCACTCTAAATTTAGTTGGAAAGAAAGGGACGAAGCCTTGATTAAAAGTAATTACCATGACATGAAAGTCACTATGAAATGCATGTCAACATGGTAAGCTTGTCAAATTTGGCTTTGCTAAGTAGAAGATGAATCTTAAATGCAATTGATATTATGGATCTAAAAGGAAATGGAATTGAATTTGGTGTCAAGTGTCTATTTGTATATATAACTGCTTGTTGAAAAATCTGTACGGTAGTTGCTTTATAAAGTAGCATGGTTGTTGATAAAGCTGGTTGGGGATGCTTTGTTTACTATAATATAGTCTACTGAATAGATCCTTGGAGATGTTGGAATTGTATTTTAATAGATTCCAATATCAACATTGCAGATGTACTTGATGCTGTATTATTCCTTCTAATTTAATTTGTGTTTTGTGGATGATAAAGGGATTACCTATTCTTATTGCAGGGGGCATTTTGTGTATTTCAGAAGTGCTTATCCCATCTTCCATCTGTGAATTTGAAACTATTTCAGGCTGTTAGGCTTTCGTGACATCTTTGTTTCAGATATCCCTTGCATCAAAGTTGGCTGATAGGTGAGCTCAGTTTCTCAAATAAAAAGGCATGACCCCTCAAGACTATCATTGAGCTCATTAGGAAACCATCAAAGGAATTATGTACAGAAGATAAAATTTGAAATACAATAATCAGCCTTGAAGAGGAGAAGAAGAATTTTAGTTGCAGATGAATGTCCTTAAAGATGAGAGGTACAAAGCACAACGACAACAGAGCTAGCCGTGTTCTGCTACCTGCACAGACTGATGTGTGGCAATGTGCCGTTTGTGCGTACCTGAAACTTGAGAATTCCATTTCCTACAGATTTGTGATATAATTATGCAGCTAATTGTGGATTTAAATTTTTGGTTTTGCTTCCCTGTTGGAACTAAAAAGTTTCAGTAGTCAGAGTAAGCAAAAGGAGGCTTAATCTTAGTTCATGATGGAGTGTGCACTTTGGAAATATTGGTAAATGGTAAAGGAGGAATGACACTTATGCATACGATAGCATTCACCATATGCACAGGGTTTGGAGGGGCATCCTAAAGTAAACGAGTGGATTTCTTACAGGCTTGATATAATTATGTGGCAATTTTCTTCCTGCTGGGAGTCAGGGCAAGGACATTTCACCTACTATAGGATGAAGTGTGCACGTTGGACAATCTTTATAAATGGAAAGCTTTTAGAAGAACACTGGTATCTTTGCTTTACATTGACGGCATCCAGCATATCCATATCAACTTACAGAAAATGTAAAGCAGACCGATTTGTGTATTATCTTAAGCTACATGACAAAATATGTATCCAGAGAGGGATATTTGTCTGCTTACCCCAGCTTCAATGTTCTCGAAGTCAATTCTGATAGTGGTCCTTAGCCTGTCTGTCTCATCTTCAAAATCAAGTCTGGTGTAGAAGTTTCTTTGCTTATGAAAGCTATTTGGTATTTAACTTATCATGCAAGCTGCATTAAATCAAGTTATAGCTGTATGAGTCTAACCCGGCCAGGGTATTTTATGAATATAGGTAATTTTAGGTAAGTTTCACAGTTGGCATAGTTCAGCAGTTCAGCTTTGTTAATGAAGAACTGAACTTCCATGTGGAATTCATTCAAATCTAATCCTACATTTAGGTGCAGACTTTAGTTTCTGCTGACTTTTAATCATTAGGTCTGCACTTTTCTCTTGTATGACAAAGTTTTAGTATCCAAATTTAGTTTGGTTTTGCTACATCAGCACAGTAGCATTTTTTAAGAAGTATGTAAAAGTGGTATACCAAAAATTTGGAAATATTATCCATTTGAAATGAGTAGCAAAATAGATGGTAAAAAGGTTAAAATGACACGATTTTCTGATAAAAATGTCCCTAAAGCTTTATAAAATTAATGGCATTTCATGATTTTGGCTTATGACTATGCCACGGCGTACATGTGTCATCACAATCCTCGCTTAATAAATGATAGTGAAAAATAAGCTGCTGTCCTTGATTTCTGGAAATCTTACAAGNTTTCATGATTTTGGCTTATGACTATGCCACGGCGTACATGTGTCATCACAATCCTCGCTTAATAAATGATAGTGAAAAATAAGCTGCTGTCCTTGATTTCTGAAAATCTTACAAGCCATTAAAAAAATATAACAAGTATAAAAACTTTAAAGGTAATTGTTTAGATTTATGGCCTTTGATCCTTTTTTCATTTTAACTCAGTTTATGTTAGGTGCCAGTCAACTGGCTTGACTAGGGAATGCTCCTTTATCTACTTTGTTAGATAAATTGTAACTCGATTTGCTCACTCACGTAGCGTGCAATCCTTTACGACTGTCTACGTGTGCGTGTGAATTTAGCAGTAAATGAACAAATTCAATCTGCTACTGAAATGGATGCAGGGATCTTACATCGCACAATTTTGGAAAACTATCTCAGATTCTTTGATGTACAAATGACAGGGTCAGTTGTGTCTCTTCCTCGGCTTTGTCAAGCTCTAGCCCTTTTATGATTGTATATATCCATGAGGTTTCAGTCACCAAAATATAGAGCATTTGTTTTGTATTATCACGTTAAGATTATTTCGGAGTGTTCTCAGGGCTGTGGGTTCTTTGCAGAGAGAAGTGCAAGACCTGTTGAATAACGGCGAATCATTTGTAGAAACACCTCTATCTAGATATATTTTGTCATGAAAATCGTTTGTAGAAACACTTATATTCAGATATTTTTGGTCAAGAAATAAATTTCGCAACAGATACAAAGAACGAATACGTGTTAGTTTTACATAATTCGTACATAATGAGCTTTGGAGAAAATTTGTACATACTGAAATTTTAGATATTGTTTATGGTTGCATAAAATTTTAGATATTGTTTATAGTTGCATGAAAGGGAGAAATGGGGACGTGTTGGAAATGTGACCTTGGAAACGGGGAAATGATATATATATATATATATATATATATATATATATATATATAGAGGGACATTTAAAAAAAATGAATGTCAAACATATATCATACATGTCAGCAAATCATTGTTTTTATTGGGATTCTATTCATATATATATATATAAACAAGGATATTTAAAAAAATGAATGTCAAAACAAATATCATATATGTTAGCGAATCATTGCTTATATTGGAATTCTATTCATCAATATCATTCTATGCTATCCTCCTCTAGGCTTTAGCCTTTGTCTATACCTCAAATCTTAAAGTTAATCATCCAATGATGTTAGTCAACAATTCAATACCCTACAATTTTTATGGAACTTCCAAATCTTCCCATGTTTAATAATGATTTTGTTTGAGTGAAGAGTACATTTTTATTAAGGTCATGACAAAGGAATTCGACAATTAACACCACAACATCAAGGTACATAGAGGGGTTCATATGCTTAATTAAATGCAATCCCCTACCTTCATACATGATAGAATTTGGTGGAACTTTGCAATCTTGAAATTCTGAAAACTATTGAATCTGTTGAATTATGAATGAGATCTAAAATTTTACTTTTTGCATAGGAAGTCCGATGAGGTTGAAACCACTCTCAAACATCTTGAAACAATTAATGATAATGTTAAAAATTGAAGTAAATCGATAGAAAATGGAAGATAAGGAGAATGCCAGTTTTACTTTAAGAATTTAATATTATCAATTACTATAAGGTAGAGTGAATATTTTTTAATTGGTAAGGCACTACTTTTTTGGAAACGCGGTTGTACGGAGCACATCCATATAGGAAACAACACGTTTATGTATGGATGAAACATGTTTTTGTCTTGGGGAATGTGTAAATCCATACAAAAACAACTTTCTGCATCGTACGACATGTGTTTATGGCATGAAACATGTTGGGGACATGGGGGGCGGGGGTGTGTTTGGCCATTTCTTGCAACTTAGTTATTTACATATTGAGTTCCAAAAGTTTATATACATACAAGGTCATAAATGTTTGATAACTTGCACGGGTTTGTATTGGTATTTTTCAAGGGCTTGTAATTTTGTAACTCAATAAACTGAGATTTTGGAGTTATTATCGTATATTTTTAGCATCTTCTACTGAGTCTTTTTTCCCAAGAAAAAACATTATATTGATAGTTTAGAGTTTGAAATCAAATATATATTCATCTATCTTGTTCGAAATCAAAGAGTCAAGAAGAGATGTCGACACATTAATACAAAAACAAACATGTTTATTGTTTCCAATATTCCAGTATTCCTTGGTATATCAATTTAGGTGTTGATTAGTAACGACTTGAAGTCTTCATTATTTGAAAAGTCCAAGTATGAAGCAAAAAAAACGGGTCTAATAGAATTGGAGCCATTTGAATTGTCATTAGTTGCATTTAATATAAAGAGATTTCGACGTATCATAAGAGAGTTCCGCATTTGAATTGTTGTTTAGTAAAGGTATCCTCATGCAATAAGAGCGTTTCTTGAGAAGGTTGACTTGGTTTCATATTAAATTCTCTACAAATATGTGTGAACTGAAAAAATTCAAAAGTATTTTTTACATCTTGTACTCTATCCATAATAGGTAAAGACCAAAATTTTCAATTCTACATTGTTGATCAGCAAAGTCCCCTAAATTTTAAGTCTTTCTTTTGCCATGTTCTTCAACCAACCACACTGCATCATATTTAGTGCGAATATTAGTCTCTTCCACAATTGCATATTTCAATAACAAGTAATGGTTTGAAGTGAAAAAAGGCCAACACTTACACCACAAAATCCAAGTATTCCTTGGCTTTCTCATCGAATAATCTCCATGGCTTATTATGATCTATACTTTGTATTAATAAAGCTTTGGTGTTCTTCACTTTTGGTGGTCTTCAACTACCTCCCAAAACAAACATTGACTTATGTGCCACTTGAGTAGGGGTGAAAACTAAGTCTTAGAATATCATTTGATTCCTAGTTAACCAAATTTCATGCTTGACATAGTAAAGTAGAGCTTTATAAGCACCTACAAATCTATAGTTACCCAATCAAGTAGACAATCCACTAGTGAATTTGCTTATCCTAAAGAATCTTACCAAATGTATGTCTATAACTTCTTTCTAAGCATATCTTGTATATGGGCAATGCACATGAATGATCCATAGACTCCTCATTAGATTTGCATAAAAACATTTACTTGGCTCTATACAACTTCTCTTTTGTCTATTATCCCAAGGGAGAATTCTATTTGTCAGCTCCAACCATAGAAATATTTTTGTTTTTAATGGACATTCCAATTTCCAAATAGTTTGCCCCCACCAAATCCTCTTAGCAACCAAATCCCCTTCTATTTTAGTTGATTACTCCAACTTAATATACCTAGTGCTATTGAACCAAAATAATGGTTGAGCTTTTAACAATGTATGAATCAACTTGACCCATATTTAGGAGAGAATGTTGCTAGCTGGGCCTTGTAGAGCATCACTTTTAAGAGTGGGAGTTGGATATTGATAAAAGCTAAGTTGATGTCTTAACCCCATGGATTGCAACTACTTGACCTTTCATTCAACAATTCACAATAATCTCTTGAAAGAACCATTATAGCTCAATAAAGGATCATTTCTAACTTCTTTCCTTTTAATGATATCCTTTTGAATTGAATACCCTTGTCAAAGGTAAGTAATGTTGCAACCTCAATTGATTTCTTCTTTATTTATGTGATGTTAAAAAATGCACTTTGAATATAGAGATGGGCACCATATTAAGCAATTAAAAAATGTTACACAAAATGTCAAAATAAACACTCAATATGATTATCTTGGAGAGAGGATTTGTTACATTTTGCTCAGAAAGATAAACTACAAGCATCTCTTCTTGGTAGGAATGGAGAACTTGCATCTATGCATGATCTAAAATGGTTCCATAGAAAAGAATCAAAGATCTGAACAATGAGCAAAGTTCGAGAACATGGACATAAGAGAAAAAGGACTCTAACGTAAACCAATAGTTCATTCACACCATTCTTGACACTTCAAAATAGTGTAAAACAATATAATTTCTTTCCCTCTCCGCTTGGACGAAATCCCACTTAAGTAATTGGTAAACACTTATTATGAACATCATAGAGGCATATATATGCTGAGAATAAGGAAAATACCATGTTCTATAACATGTCTTCTAGATTTGTAGTTTTGAATGTCGACCAATTTGCATTGGTGTGGAGGTAGAGCATTTCAAGGAGAAAAAGTGTTTTATTTTGTCCTCCACCTTTTGCACCAAAAAGTTGGCTAAGGAAAATATTAAGTGTGGAGGTAGAACATGGTGAAATGCAAAAAAAAAAAGAGCGTTATCCTTTGTTCTTTGGATCACTAGATGATGGAAGCGACATTTGCGGAGTAAGGTGACATGCAAAAGAAAGGGTTGGCTCTTCTTCCTCCACATCACATCACTTAGTGAGGGTAGGTCCTGGGCCTTGTGAAATGTGGAGCTGACAACTATTTTGAGGTGCTATAGTCACCATTCCACCCTTTGTCCCTGCATCAAAGGAAAAGGAAGGAAAACACTACTACCAGCATAGACCATCTTAAACCCAGAACTATCAAGCAGGATTCGATTTCTTGATGTGTAAATTTTTATCTTAATTTCTTTGTACATAAAAAATTTACACCTCAAGAAATTAGATCCCTTGATAGATCCTGGTTTAAGATGGATTTATGCTAGTTTTTTATTTTATTTTATTTTATAAGTGGACAAGGATTTTTAATTACTTTTTATTTGATTTTTATTTTATTTTATTTTATAAGTTGAAATGGATTTTTAATTAATTTTTATTTGGTTTTAAATATTTTATTTTATGAGCCAACATAATTTTTTATTTTTAGAAAATAACACTTCGTTATGTGACAATATCTCCCCATATTGAGCTGTAAAGCATCGAAAGAAGCAAGGGAATCAAAGTTTCAAACCTCGTGCCAGTGAGCAGTCGACATGTCTCACAAAGGAAATGAGCTTGAGGTTGGGAAACTTGCAAGAAGAGTTGTCATTGTCAAACATGACTCATCAATTGATGGTTTGATGAGTTTGAGGAGAATGTGTGGTATCTTCGCTCATGTTGTATTTGCGTCATACATAGTCGACAAACAAAAACCTAGAACAATTGTTTTTTCCATTGGAAGAAAGGTAAAAGAGGGATGCTAGGTTAAGATTTTGTCATTGATTCTTAGTGAATGTTTGGCCTTCTAAAGTAGGAAGAGATAAATACACCAACAAATGTTGGTTTTGGATTTTGGTTGGTTCTCCTCTACTAAAAGAACGATTACTTGGATATGTCCAAAGAATTATTTACAATAAAATAAAAGGCTTGGTGATGGAGAAAATGAAAAACAATGCCATGTAATGGTTTGGTTCGTAGCAATTTGCTAGTCTAGTAACACAATTCTTGGAAGGGGAAGAGTGGATATTTTGCTAGTGTCTTGCACATCGAGATGATAGAATACCCAACATAAAGGGAGAGTTCAATGCTCTAGAGAGAAGGGCTTCAATTTGGTGAAAAGAAAGACGGAGAGAACTACTCTACTCGAAAATGTTCCATAGAGAGTGAATCCCAAAATAGAGGAGAGGATAGTCTTGCATGTTAGAATCCATCGCAGGAGAGCACTTTGTGAGTGATTTGTAGAGGAAAGAAGCGTTTATTCAATTACCCATGCTACAAGTCGATTTCTCTTTCAAGAGATCCTTTTGAAAACTGTACCAAAATTCCTCCTCCAAGAGAAACAAAGACTATATTGATTGTTTGGTTTGGCTTGAAAGCCTAAAAAGGACAAGAGTTCAGAAAAATACTAGTCAAGGCTTAGTTGAATTATCGAATAAGGGTGCAGAGTCTCTAATCACATAACGTAGGAAGTATTTATGGTTGTAGTTGTTGAAAAAGTGTTTTCAATGATGTCAAAATAGTAATAATGAGGCGTTACATGAAGTCTTTGCAACTGATAGCATCATTATGGCTACAGGAACTAGCTATTGAAAATGGCTATAGGAATCTGCTATTGAAATTCCTGCCTGTAGGTGACAATTTTTTTGACGTCAACTTTCCATGTTTTTTCTGACCAAACGAAAATAAATCTCAAATTTCTAAAACATGGGTTTTGAGCAGAATGGGGAATTACAGGTGACGTAGATGTAGAATAAAAAAAATGCGATTTAATGGGTGATTTGTTGAGCTCTATATGTGCTACCGAAATTGCAGAACATGTGCTACCGGAATTCCTGTAGGCTGCGGTTCAGTCGTTTTGGACATCTTTGTTGGAAGTGTGGACGTGATTTGTGCTTAATGATGAATGATGGACCAGGCTTGAAGATTATGAGTTAACCACGCTGAAATATCCATGAACAAGTTTGATGGCGTATTATCCAAGTTTGAATGGGCGTGGCACCCATGATTGGTGGTATATTACCCACATTATCACTAAATTGGTTAAGCTATCTAATCTAAAAGTCCCTTAATTGAGCATAAACAAATCGGCTCAGATAATTTCAAAATACCCAGCATAACAAATACAAGTGAGCACAACACATTTATTGTGTGGTGTGAGTCAGAGAAGGTGGAGCTTTGAGGCAACGAATATCCTTGGGGTACTGCTGCTTCCATTTGAAGACCAATGTCTTATGTAAGAGCAAGTATGAAGTCTGCAATTGATATATCTATGATACTATGATTTGGGTTTACGATTTGTAGGAATTGCTGGATATTGCTACATAAACTGTAGACACAACTGATCTACAAGAACTAAAAGCTATTATAACTGCAGAGCTATTGGATGCCGAAACTGTAGACACATCTGAGCTACCAAAAGTTCTGAAAGTGGATGGATTGCAGAGCTTACAGGTTTTGCAAAAGTTACTAGAATTGCAAAGAAAATCATTGTGAAGAGGAACTACAATGTAGCAGCTACAGGAATAACAGTGTTGTGCTCAAATGAAGAGTAGTCTTGAGGATTGTGACATAATAGAGAAAAGGCTATTAAGAGGATTTGATGTAGGACATAAATACATTTGCTCTAGGGTGGTGCAGGGGAGAGGATCGGTGTCCTCATCCAATCAGTTTGGAGCCTGGCAGGTTGATGCTTGGTATGGAGTAAGTAGGTGCTTATATTGAAGGTCAGTTCCCTCACCATGACAACACGTTGGTGTTTGCCGATTTGAGTTGGTGATCAAGAGAATTGGTGTCCTCATCCATTTGAGAGGTTAGTGCCCGTTTTATGAATTGGTGATCATAAGAGGATTGTTGTCTTTGCAGATGGGTGTCTGCAATCAACAAGTGAAGACTTGTTGCGGTTGGTTGGTGCCTACAGTTATGTAAGTTGTCGCTTTTGGTGTCCCTCACAAGTAGTAGCCTTTAAATGTAAAATCCTATTGAATATAAACACTGCTTTTATAGTTTTCTCCAGTTTGGGTTTCCACGCAAAACTTCTTGTGTACTGTGCATGGATTCATGTGTTGATGAATAACATTGCTAACTATTATTATTATATGATGTGCTTGAAGTTAAAATAAACATTAAGTGCTCAATACTGTAAATTTTCTTTTAATATTCAACTAGGGTTAAACAATGTATTCAAATTTCTATTGATAACCACACATGAATATCTTTTACAAGTATGCAGTGGAATATAAAGAACTGAGAAATAAATCACAACATCACAGACACTATTATTTTGGGTATGGAAACCCCTGAAAGAACCCAAGATGGGAAAACCGGTGCAACAGTCAGATATAGATTTTATTATGACAAAATATGGAACTTTTACAATCACTACTAATCATCCAAATCTGGTGATAAAGCAGTACCCGACAGAATCACTGGGAAAGACCCAACTAAACCTCCAGCCCCTCTGCATGACGGTACGACCAAGTGTATGACCTCCCACACGTGCGGATCCGTATGACTGTACCACTGTTGTACTGAATCCGTATGGTCTGTACGACAACTGTATGAAATCCGTACGGTCTGTACGACCTTCCTCTGTAGCTGCTGCCTCTCGATCGGTGCGGCCTTTGTCTTGCCTGGTAGCTCAGTGATCCTGTTCTCTCGCTCCTCCATCTTCCCAGCTAAAACCTCTGCCTGAATTTCTATCCCTGTCTGTATCCCGTTTTGTGGTGGAATACAAGTGTGTGTGTCCTCTCAACCAATTGACATTTCTTTTATAACTTTAGGTAAAGCGAAAACCCATATTTCACTTTCAATTAAAGTCAATAAATAATTAGATCACTTTAATTATTTTCCAAAGTAAACTTTATGATAAATAATTAAATACAACTGGTTTCCTGTTTTAGAGTCTTCTGCATGCAAGGGAACTGTTGAATATTGTAACTTCAAAGGATATTATAAAGGTATTTTACTGATGTAACCCAAGGGAGATGTTATTATTCCTCCGTCGAGGTGTTACTATTGTAATTGGTCATCATAGAGTAATGAGGTAAAGCCTCAATTATAAGTCAGGTCAATAGTACCCTAATGAATATAATATAATATTGTATTGAGTCTTCCTAAGTGAAGTTGGTCCACTTAGTTAAGTGGGGTTGACTTGTTAGGTTAAAAGTCAAATGATGAAAAGAGTATAAACAGAGGAGATGTGTTCCTCATTTGAACACACACTCACTTGTGTATAGCACACAGGAGAGCGATACATATATATTTGCTGGAAGGAGGCGTTGCACCTGTCTGGGGTCTTGTCTTGTACTTTTGATACATCTTATATAGAGGAAGTTTTGTTGGGTTTTCTTCCCCATGAGGGTTTCCCTGGATAAATATTTGTGTTCTTTTGTGTGGTTGTACTTGTCTATCTTTCAGTGATACTTTTGCATATGGTTATGATGCTATAATGCTAAATGTTATAAGATCCGGTATAACCATTAAAAACTTAACATGGTATCAGAGCGAACCTGAAAGAAGTCTTTGTGCAGTCGAAACACTGCTACAACTACAACTATTGAAGATTAGGGTTTCATGCTTGAAAACCCTAGAAGACTAAAACCAGTCATGTTGGGACTTTCGCTATATCTCTATATTGGAGAAGGATTAGGAGCCGAAACTTTTATAGGATGAATATGAAATCCTTATGTATCCTTTGTAAAATTTTTAGCCTCAAATTCGCTATAATCTAGGAGATATGATTCCTCCAAATCAGGGTTCCATTCTCTCTTAGGATTCAACCTTAAACATGTGACCTAGGGAGAATTGTTATATCTCGTGCTACGAAGGTCCAAATGAAATTTAGTAAGATGTTCCAGATAGGGCACAAAATTTAGTTTCTTTGGTAAAATGTTCATACCCCGAAGGTGAAACAATGACATGTGGAAGTCCGTACAAGTTCACTATGCTGAACAGTCCTGAAATAAGTCACCGTGGGAAAATTCGCATAAGTCCCAATTGGTGAAACCAATTATACTCTAACATGTGGGAATGGAAAGAAGACAGACCAGGATATCTCAATGAAAATTTTTAGACATAGAGGAGCATTACTTTCAGAGATACAACAGAAACAATATTAGGAAATTCTGCTGAAAAAATTGAAGAAAACTAGGGCATTAGATATTTTGTAGTTCTAATCACAGTTTTGAGAAAATGAGTATGTTGCTCAGCTTGCCTTGAGGAGGCACGTATTTCTATCCAATCATATCTAAAAGATACCTAAGTTGAAAAATTAAGGTTTCTCTGTCAAAACCTAGGTCCACCAAAAGCAACATTCCATAAAATCTTTCAAGCAAGTATAAGATTGAAGAAATCTCATTGGTCAAAGGAGAAGCTGCAGATCTAGAAGGAAATGAAGGCAAAGCACAAGAAGGAATCTACGAAACAAAAAAAGTTAAGTATTTGAATTGTATTTCGTGTGTATGTTGTGTATTATGCATGATAGAATGTTTTCATTAATGACAATATACTACTAATATGCATGTTATGGGTAAGTATCCCATTGTGCTATACAACACTCCATTGCTACTTATCTAGAATGAAACCTCTTTGCCGACATATTGGATTAGTGCACAATATCAATGATGTTATGATAGAGATGGAAGGCATCTGGAAAGTTTTCGTGAGATATGGATGAAAGTTATATTGGCTAAAATAGTTGCATGATGCATAAGAAATGGTCATTATGCATATTCCCTATGAAATGTTTCTAACCATGCAACTGGTGCATTTGACTTGTAGGAAAGATCGCATACAATGTCTTATAAGAAAATGATGAGACTTGTTCCGAAGAATAAGTGATGAAAATTCAAGATTCACTCCAATAAACATGAACCTAAAGCTCCTAAGGTTAGAGACATCGTGACGGAAGAAAGAGCTTTAGAAGAATATAAGAGAGCGGTACATCCACTTTGAGAGATGAAGACCATATTGGGAACACGAGATAATTCAAGATGAAGAAAAGTATGGTGGGAATTCCAAACTAAAGTAAGAGTCCTCAGATACACTCTAGTTATGTAGCATCGTTGAGTAACATCATTGCTACAAACCCTTCCAGCTATGGAAGAAGCTATGATCAAAGAGTAACAGTTGATCATGGGGAATGATGTCTAGGATATGGTTGCGAGACCTGAAGGGAATTCCGTAGTGTATTCCATATGGATCTATAAGAACAAGTATACAAAGCAAGGTTCGTGGTTTGTATAAGAAAGAATAGACTATGGCATGCCATACTCTATTGACCAGGCACACTTCTCTAGTGAAGTAGAAGTATATATTGAGCAAAGAACCACCTGTGCAGAATAGGATTTGTACGAGTTCAGAAGGCACCCATAGATAAGCACATCCATTTACATAAGGAGATTGAAGATCACATAGAGTGATGGATATCTTAACCTTTACTATAAGGTTGAATATGGAAACCTATAGAAGACAACAAGCTCACAGATGGGTGCAAGATGAACTTTTTGACAAAGTTCAAGATTAAGGGATCTTGCTATCTAGTAACCTGAGATGGATACATAGAAGATCAGTAACAGAGGATGCTACCTATCACTCCAGTACAAAATGAAGAGGGAGGATGATGCCCCTCTTCAGGGGGAGTGACTGTAGAAGGTATCTGAGTTCGACAACGGTACAACAGGATGGACAACTTCCCGATGGACTAAAACTTTTCCAAGAGTAAAGTGGGTTCCAACCTTCAAGGTTGAATGTAGAAGAATGGGATATGTCGATGACCTGATAGGATGAACCCATGGTAGAAGCAATGATGGAAGAATACCAGTCATGTTTGGGATATAGTACCCAAACTAGAAAGCAAGAGTGTGGTATCTTCCAAGTGGATTTGAAAGATAAAACATGCTGCTAATGGAAGTCTTGAAAAATACAAGATTTGTGGCTAGAGGATTCTCTCAAGAGAGAGGGAATTGATTATGAAGAGACATTTGCTCCAGTAGAAAGGTACACTTCCATTAGAACCATCTTGGAACTTGCTTCCACGATGAAGTGGGATCTACACTAGATGGATGTAAAGACAACCTTCCTTATTGGTTCGATTGAGGAAGAGGTTTACATCGAACAACCATAAGGATTTGAAGTCGAAGACAGAGTGAATCATGTATGTAAGTTGAAAAAGGCTCTGTATGGACTTAAACAAGCTCCTAGAGCTTCGTATGGAAGAATAAATAGCTTCTTGACAAGCTTGAGATTTACCAAGAGTAGAGATGACCCTAACCTTTAAAGTTAAGGTTATGGATAATGAACCTGTCATACTATTGCTGTATGAAGATGATATATTTCTGACAAGAAATGAGAAATAGATCACAGAAAGAAATAAGAATCTAGCTGAAGAATTCAAGATGAAAGATCTTGGAATTGATTCATTATTTCCTCAGGCTGGAAGTGTGGCAGAGCCGAGAAGGAATATTTCTGAATCAAGGAAAGTATGTCGTGTAAATCTTAAGAAGATTTGATATGTTAGATTGTAAAGACATGGCCACACCCATGGAAACCAAACTGAAGCTGTTTTCTGATGAGACATCAGAGTTAGTGGATATGAATAAATACATACAGATTATTGGGTCATTAATGTATTTGACGAACACAAGGCCATATATATGCTTTGCTGTGAACACCTTGAGTCAGTATCTAGTTAACCTAGATGGGTTCCCCTGATAGCTGCAAAGATTTTGATGAGGTGCTTGGGACTTTACTATGGTAGAGATCATGACTACATATTGTATGAATATACAAATTCAGATTGGAGAGGAAGTTCCGTAGACAGGAAAAGCACCTCAGATGGATGTTATTGTCTAGGATCAAGTATGATCTCATGGTTTAATAAGAAACAATCCAGTGTTTCTCTCAGCACAGCTGAAGTAGAGTACATTGTAGCTTGCTTCGCTAGTTGGGAAGCGATATGGATTTAGAAAACTTACGTCCAGACTATTTGACATGGAGTTGGATACCACAATGATTCTTTGTGACAACCAGAGTTGCATAAAGATGACAAAGAATCCCGTGGGATATGGTACTGAAGGGATATATAAAACTTCAGTATGTGAGTACCGATGAGCAAGTTGCTGATATGTTGACCAAGATTCTGTGACAAGCTTGGTGTAGTTCGAAAAGACTTTCCTCACAAGGAGGAACAATGATGATGATACTACAGACTTCCTCGCAAGGAGGAACATTGATGATGATTTAGATCTTTCCTCGCAAGGAGGAACGATGAAGATATGGACCCTTCTCGAAAAGGAGAAACAGGTCGAATATATGGACTCTCTTTGGAAAGGAAGAACAAGTCGAATATATAGACTCTTTTCAGAAAGGAGAAACATGTCTAACATATGGAACCTTCTAGGAAAGGAGAAACATGTTGAACATATGGACCCTTCTTGAGAAGGAGAAACAGGTTGAAGATATGGACTCTCTTCAGAAAGGAGGAACAAGTCAAATATATGGACTATCCTCGGAAATGAAGAATAGGTCGAAGATATGAAGCCTCATTGGACAAAGGGGGAGCAAGTTGATAATATGGATCCTCTCGGAAAATGGGGAGTGATGATGAGACTGACATCGATGATGGGATGACAGTGATGCTCCAGCATGAAAGAGGCCAAGTGCGCCTGAATATGCTGAAAAGGTCCAACATTCACTTGTAGACGATTGTATCCTCTTTTGAGGATGGCAGGTATAACACTCTGTTCATGAGAGTAGTCCTTACTAGCTAAGGATAGCTCTGCAGATATTACTCTCGCATGGAGAATACCCACATTCACTTGTGGAAAATAGTATCATCTCTTGAGGATGGAAGGTATAACACTATGTACATGAGAGTGGTCATTAATAGCTAAGGATGGCCTTGCAGATGTTACTCTCGCATGGAGAGTACCCACATTCAATTGTGGATACCGTATAATAACACTTGCTCAGGAGTGGTCCCAACCTCAGTGGTAAGGATAGTCTACTATGAGTCCTCACGGACGACAGGCACGACATTTGTATGCGGTCCAGATCTATTATGCAGACATTGCTCTTATATGGAGAGTATGCCTACATTCATATGTAGATGCCATAGAATAACACTCGCTTGGGAGTGGTCCTAACCTTAGTGGTACGAATGCTCTATGATGAGTCCTCACAGATGCCGTAGTATAACACTCATTTGGGAGTGGTCCTAACCTCAGTGGTAAGGATGTTCTACGATGAGGGCCGACATTTTGTATGCGGTTGAGATATGCTCTACAGACAATACTCTTGCATGGAAGAGTATGCCTACACGTGAGTGTAGATACCATAGTATAACACTCATTTGGGAGTGGTCCTAACCTTAGTGGTATGGATGGTCTATGATAAGTCCTCGTGGATGATAGGGCATGCATATAGGTGCGATCGAGATCTACATTTAGTTGTATACGATTCAGCTGGTCGATTTCATGGACTAGGCTGATGGAGGATTGCAGCATCCTTGGACTTATTTCCTAAAGAGATAGGGATTGATCATCCCGCAAAGAGATCATATGTATTGTAGGTAGCATGGAGGAAAAGGATCAAGTAGATCGAAGTACAACGACAAAGGATCAAGTAGATCGAAGTGCGACTACAAAGGATCAAGAAGGATTGAAGTGCTGCTGCAAAGGATTGAAATGATTGAAGTGCTGCTGCAAAGGATCGAAAGGATCAAAGTGTTGCTACAAAGGATCGAGAAGATCGAAGTACTGCTGCAAAGGATCAAGAATATCGAAGTGCTACTACAAAGGATCGAGAAGATCGAAGTGGTGCTGGAAAGGATCGAGAAGATCAAAGTGCTGCTGCAAAGGATCAAGAAGATAAAAGTGATGCTGCAAAGGATCAAGAAGATCGAAGTGCTGCTGCAAAGGATCGAGAAGATCGAAGTGTTGCCACAAAGGATCAATAAAATCGAAGTTCCGCTACGAAGGATCGAAATATCAAAGAGTTGTTGCAAAGGATCAAGTGATCGTGTGATGCAAAAGATGAAGACATTGAAGAGTAACTGTTCTAGTTACTAATGAATGTTGAAAACTTCCTATGACATATATATGTATTAACTTGATGTTGCAAATACTCTCTCTTGTTACTCCTATAATCTATGATGATGTTGTTAGTAGAATAACCTTCTCATTAAGGGGGAGTGTTGAATATTGTAACTTCAAAGGACATTCTAAATGCATTTTACTGATGTAACCCAAGGGAGATGTTATTATTCCTCCGTCGAGGTGTTACTATTGTAATTGGTCATCATAGAGTCATGGGGTAAAGCCTCATTGTAAGTCAGGTCAATAGTACCCTAATTAATATAATATAATATGATATTGAGTCTTCCTGAGTGAAGTCATCCCACTTAGTTAAGTGGGGCCGATTTGTTAGGTTAAAAGTCAAGTGACGAAAATAGTATAAATAGAGGAGATGTGTTCCTCATTTGAACACTCACTCACTTGTGTATAACACATATGAGAGACAGATATATATATGCTGGAAGGAGGCACACCTGTCTGGGGTATTGTATTGTAATTTTGATACATCTTATATAGAGGAAAGTTTTGCTGGGTTTTCTTCTCCATGAGGGTTTCCTAGGATAAATATTTGTGTTCTTTGTGTGGTTATACTTTTCTATATTTCAGTGATCCTTTTGCATATGGTTATGATGTTATAATGCTAAATGTTATCAGATCTAGTATAACCATTAAAAACTTAATAGACACTTGCATGCATGAATACCTTCCTTGCTATTGCTAATATAACACTCCCTCTCAACGAGGAAGGGATTCGGTAGCAACCCCAACTTATCTCCAAACTTCAAAAAAATTTGTCTACAAAGTGCCTTGGTGAAAATGTCCGCCACATGTTCATCTGTCTGTATGTACTCCAACCGAATGGTTCCTCTTTGAACACAATCTCTCAAGAAGTGGTACCTGATGTCTATGTGTTTGCTCCGATAATGGAACAATGTATTTTTAGATATCTTGATGCCACTTTGATTGCCATAGTGAACTACTATAGGTTCTAACTCACACTCGAACAACCTTGAAAGTAACTTCCTCAGCCGCATACCATCACAAGAAACCATGCTAACTACCATGTACTCAGCCTTTTCCGAGCTCAATGCAAATCACTTCTTCTTCCTGCTGAACCAAGAGACAACCCCTGACCCAATGTTGAAACAACAACTTGAAGTACTCTTCCTGTCCTCTACAAATCTTTCCCAGTTAGCATCTGTGAAACCAGCTAAATGCACACTCCCCCTGCACTCATAAACCAATCCATACTCCACTGTACCTCTGATGTAGCGAAGTATGTGCTTCGCAGCCGTCCAATGCACTCTTCGAGGGTCCACCATGAACTGACTCAAAGAGTTGACTGCAAAGATGATGTTTGATCTAGTGTTAAACATATATACAAGTGATCCGATAAGCTGGTAATACAAGGTAGGATCAAATCCGTTTGACCCTAATGCATGAATCTTCCTCCAGTTGGAAACTAGAGGTATGGACATAGGCTTGTAGTCCTCCATCCTGAATGTCTTCAAGATCTCTATTGCATACTTCCCCTATCCAATGAAGAAGCATCCATCTCTCTACCATACCTCCAAGCCTATAAAGTAATGCATCAACCCAAGGTATTTCATCTCAAACTCCACTGCAAGGTTGGACTTGTAGTCTCCAATCAACCTCTTATCTCCTATTAAAAAGAGATCATCCACATATAGGACCAGTATGAGAGGCACCTCACCTGTCAAGAAGTACAGGTTGTGGTCAGCCTCACTCCCTTGAAATCCCATCTCTAGTAGATAGATTTCTATCCTCGAGTACCATGCTCAAGGTGCTTGCTTGAGCCCATAAATAGCTCAATGTAGTATGCATACATGTGACTCCTTGTTCTCCACATCAAACCCCTCTGGCTGCTCAATACATACCTCCTCCTTTATCACTCCATTGAGGAAGGCAGTATTGACGTCCATCTGATGGACTCGCCAAACCATTTTTGCTGCTAAAGAGATAATGGTCCGAATGGAAGAATACCTGGCTACTCGGGAAAAGGTCTCCTCATAGTTAATAGCCTCCTTCTGTGAAAACCCCTTAGCCACGAAGCGTTCCTTGAACTTCTCCAGGCTTCACCTTGTAGATCCACCTAGATCCTACCACCTTCTTGCCTTCAGATCTCGACACAACCTCCCATACCTGGTTCAGTATGATTGATTCATACTCCTCAACCCATTAGAGGAAATTTGGGGTCTAAAATGGGCCTTATAAGAAAACGTGCCAAAATAAGTTTTTGTGAGTCGGAATTCAAGAACCAATAGAATTTCAATAAAATAAGTCAACCATAATGGTTGAATTGACATATTTGTCATTAAAAAAACTACTTTTTTTGTTCGTATTTTTGACATATCTCATTGTGTTTTTACTCAAATTTCAATCAGGAGAGCTTGTTGGATGCGGAATTTGATTCCGCATCCAACGAGTACCCACATTGCATACTTTTGACAGTCCCGGCTACCCCAAAAACAAGAAATACCTGAAAAAAAAGTGACGATGATGTCATCATCACGTTTTTTTCCAGGTATTTCTTGTTTTTGGGGTAGCGGGGTCTGTCAAAAGTATGGATGTGGGTACTCATTGTATACGGAATCAAATTCCACATCCAACGAGCTCTCCCAATCAAAATTTGAGTAAAAATACAGGGAGATATGTCGAAAATACGAACACAAAAAGTAGTTTTTTTCTTTCTTCCTCCAAAATTAATCAATATTATTTTATTATTTTAACTATTATTTTATTATCTTAACTATTATTTTATTATTTTCCTTAGGAGGCCCATTTTAGACCCCAAAATTCCTCTAATGATGGCCTCCTGCCACACATCATGTTGTGTAACTTCCTGAAAATTTGAAGGTTCAGATTTAATAAAATCTGTCATTAGTGCCATATAACTGAGTCTCTTTGGTGGTACACTCCATCTAAAAGATCTTTGTGGAAGGTCCACCTGCCTGGAATCCTATACTGTGGACCTATACCACTTAGGCCGTGGCCTAGTGTCTTCCTGCTACGACTGCTAATTGTCCGTCTCCTGCTGCAGTTCATCCTCCCCATCAAATATAGGAGGATCCTATCCACCTGACTTCCTTTAACTACTAGAGCCTATGCCCTATGTCTGTACCTGTACATTTGGCTCCTCCAACTTGATCCCCATGTCCTGTACTAGCTGCTTCTCTGATGGTAAGTCCATATATATCCACAAGGCCCTGTCCTCATCGAAATGCACATCCCTTCTCACAATGATCCTCTTGCGAGTAGGAGTGTAAACTTTGTATGCCTTCGAAGTCTCGCTATAGCCAATAAGTAACCCCTTCTCTCCAGAAGGGTCCAACTTCTTCTGAGTGTCAGCATGAACATGACAATATCAAACACTGCCAAATATGCGAATGTGACTGACATCTGGCGAAGTGTCTGTGAATACCTCTTCTGGTGTCTTCCTCCCCAAAGCTGTGTGGGGACACATGTTCTAAATGTTCACTGCAGTCCTGTATGCCTTGAAACAAAGAAATAGTGGTAATGATCAAATAACATGGCCTTGGCTTCTCCTACCATAGTCCTGTTCTTCTGCTGTGCAACTCCATTCTATTATGGGTATGGGGCACAATGTGCTCTTTCTTGATCCCCTCTTCCAAATAATACTCCATCAACTAATTGGAGGCGTACTCATCCCTGTTGTCTGCCCTCAGCGCCTGCATCTTCTTTATTCCTTTCCTATTTGGTTCTCCACAAGAGTCTTGAACTCTCAGAACCTCTCCAAGACCTCTGACTTGGCCTTTAGAAAATAGATCCAGGTTTTCCTGGAATAGTCATCAATGAGGGTTACACAGTAAATGTAACCACTGAAATAATGGACCCTTATAGGTCCAAATACATCTGAATGCACCAAGTCCAAGGGATCCTTAGAGTTATGCTCACTCTATGGGAAAGGCTTCCTGATGTTCTTCCCCAAAACACAACCCTTGTAGTGGTTATGCTTCTCCTCCTGTACCTGTGGAACTCCAATGACAACCTATCTCAAGTGCCTTAGTGCTCCATGGTGTAAGTGTACCATCCTCCTATTCCACAACTCACCTTGACTGCTGTTGCTGATACTGACTAGTCTGTACACTTTTTCGCTCCTCCTACAAATCACCCAATCCAAGATCCTGTCTGACACCTTGGGATTGATATATACTCTATGGTCATGAAACTTCACCTGATATCCCTTGTCCTCTAGAGTGGAGACTGATATAAGGTTCTTGGTCAGTCTTGGAACATATAACACATCAGCAAAGCTGAGGGGTTTTCTAGACTCCCTATCAAATTAAACAATGCCAACTCCCTACACTTGATACCGTGCATTATCACCCAAATCAACTTGGATCCCTATTCCACCCTCCTGCACGTCTCTGAAGAATATATTATATCCATTCATGCGACTAGATGCTCCACTATCGATGTACCATATAATGCTCCTTGTGATGCTTTCCATGCAAGCTATCAAGCAGAACTCCTCATTGAAGTTCCTGCTGAAATCCTCCACCTATGTAAATCCAACCATATGTGTGTTACTCTTCTTCTTCATGCCTGGGCACTAGGAGGCAAAGTGTCCCCTTGTGGAAGATAAAACACTTGACCTTTGAAACATCAAGTTTCTTCTTGCCATCCTTCTTCCTCTTTTCCTTACCCTTGCTATTCCCTGTTAGGGCTAGAGCCTCCTCATCCACAATCTATGGGGAACTGCTGGATGAGCCTAATCCTTGACCCATGCAGGTCTCCTCCTACAAAAATTCATCCCATAGTCTCTGCCAATCAAGAAGCTTCTCCCTAGCCACACCACCTTTGATGTGTCCCATGGCTTAGAGAAGCCATTGGGCTATTGGAACTAGCTCCTCATCCTCAGTATTAGAGCCAATAGCTCCAAGATCATCCTTGATCTATGTGAGCCTTGTGAGATAATGCACCAATCCTTCTCCCTTAGCCATCTTGGTTCTGTGCATCCTCTCTTGCAGCAACATATTTCGGTTCTCGTTCTTTCTCTGGTAAAGACTTTCCAAATCCTTCCACATCTCTAATACGGTATTCTTCCTAGAAAGGTGAGGGAATATGAGGTCCTTCACCCCATCTAAGATGATCAACATGGATTTGGAATTAATCTTCTTCCAAGCTGCTAAATCTGCTGGATATGTGGGTGCAACCTTTGTGGAGTCAATATGCTCCTCTGCATCATTGACGTCTAGGATCCTTGTGATCTTTTCTTTCCATGTAGGAAAGTTCTAAGCACCCTCGAGTCTATCCTCAACTCTCAACTGTACGACCATCCTGAAGTGTATCTTTCAAACCCTAGATCTTCAATCTAGTTTTGTATCTTCAAATAGATCTTCCCCCGATCTATCACTACTATTGCAAATCTCTCAGCTTTAGCTCACCAAAGCTTTGATACCATGAAAATTTTCCTTTAATATTCAACTAGGGATAAACAATGTATTCAAATTTATACTGATAACCACACATGAATATATTTTACAAGTATGCAACGAAATATAAATATTAAGAAATAAATCACAACATCACATCACAATATAGACACTATTATTTTGGGTAAGGAAATCCCCAGAAAAACCCAAGATGGGAAAACCAGTGCAACAGTCAGATATAGATTTTATTATGAGAAAATATGGAACTTTTAAAATCACAGCTTTTCACCCAAACCTGGTGATGAAGCATCACCTGACAAGATAACTGGGAAAAACCCAACTAAACCTCCATCCCCTCTGCGTGACTGTATGGCCAAGTGTACGACCGCCCACACGTGCATATCCGTACGACTGTACGGAATCCATATGGCCTGTACAAAAGCTGTACGGAATCCGTATGGTGTGTACAACCTACCTCTGTAGCTGTTGCCTCTTGATCTGTGGAGCCTTTGTCCTGCCTAGTAGCTCGGTGATCTTGTTCTCTCGCTCCTCTGTCTTCCCAGATAAATCCTCTGTTTGACTTTCTCTCCCTGTCTGTATCCTATTCTCTGTCAGAATACAACTGTGTGTGTCCTCTCAACCAATTGACATTTATTTTATAACTTTAGGTAAAGCAAAAACCCTAATTTTACTTTCACTTAAAGTCAATAAATAATTAGATCACTTCAATTATTTTCCAAAGTAGACTTTAGGAGAAATAATTAAATACAACTGGTTTCTTTTTTTAGAGTCTTCTGCATGCAAGGAGACTTGCATGCAGGAAGACCTTCCTTGTTGCTACTAATCTAACATATACTGATTCAGTCCCCTCAGTATTGGTGAATATTCCAACATTAATAGTGTGGAGTGCATTGCAAACATTCCTTGGAATCTTGAGTCAAGCACTGAGATAAGAATAGAGGAAGAATTCTCTCTTACAACTTGAGTCATTGGCACACAAGTAGAAGCTCTAATGGAGCCCTTTGTACATTGCATTTTATGAAATTTCACAAGAGTTAAGCAAGCCTCCTATTTGTTGTTGGAGTTTTCTCATAGGGTTTTACAGGGTAAGTGTTTGTTCTATTGAATATGCAATTGATAAATTTATTGCATAGAGTTCTTCAGTTAAAATACACAATGGAACAAAGCAAATCGACAACATCCGTCCTTAAATATTGCAGTGATATTTGCTGATATATGATAACATAAATGAATTCAGAGAGGACACAACGAAGTGAAATCTCGTTCATTTTAAGCCAGAAAAAATTAATTGTACATTGGGATACCCATTAATATTTATGCATCATACTGGTGTAATAGCGATGTATCTTCTTGCTATTGATGATCCACTCTTAAGGTATTCATGAGTTGCACAACTGTTTCCATGGTGGACCCTGCAAAACATGATCAACACTTCGAAAACATTCCTTGTTACCTTCAGTCTGTTGGTATTCATTTTGCAAAAGTGCACTCAACAAGTCCCTGGATTCCATCCAAGGTTCATCCATTAATGAATCACCGATCCGTCCTTCAATATTTTCACCTATTCACAATCGAGGGATTTGTTTGCTTAGTGCCTCCATAAATTGATTCAACCCCCACAATTGGGCCATTTTATAGCAAAGACTTACATCCCTCTGTATTGCCTTCACTTGTGCGTTCTACTCAATGACGCAGGTAGCACCTTGGTGAATGTCTTCAGCGAGAACCCTTGCATCCACTATTAGTGCATGTTTCTCCTCACCACTAGTGCTGCTTTGGATATTTTCTACTGACCTTCTTAACAACTCGATTTTCCTTAAAAATGACACTACCAAAGCTTCCACCTTTGTGAACTTGATCTCCATGGTGAGAATGCCACCTTGCTCACCCAGAGTTTCACTCTCAGAATTAACACTCTTGGTTATCTTCGATAATATTTGACTATGTCCCAACACTACTTGATCTGGTGCAACAACAAAAGGCCTATTACTGGTTTTCTTGCCACTTCCATCAACATTATCGCCACATCCATGGAAATGGTCCCAACTTCTTCTTTGTCATCATTGACATAATGGAGGACTTGGGTCCATAAAAGAATGTCACACTTATGTAGGGAATTGGTGCCTGATCCACGTCGTGCCCAGGTGCACGTTGAGGACAATAGTTTGCTTGAATGAGTTGAGCATTGTTATGTGGAAGCTTAAAAGAATAAGTAAACCAAGAAATACACTATGTAGATAGAAATTATGCACATAAACAATATGCAAGAATTCGAACCAATTTCTATTGATACTTCTTCTCCATGAAGGTTGATTGATATATACTACAAGAGTGTACATGTTTATATAGAATGTTGAGACGCTTGGGTGACTACCTGTTATGTTCAGCTACAAAAGAAGTTAGAACGGCTTAGAATTTCAATTGTCGCAGACGACTGGAAGATATAGAGAAAATATGTCTATGTTAGACAATTGTCAGTGTCGACAATGCATGTAGAGATGTTGTGTGTCGAGCGTAAAACCTGTCGAGGTTTTCGAAGTCGATTGTGTCGAGGTTCAGACTTGTAAAAGCTGATACTGAACCTATTGAAGTAGTCAAAGTAGTGTGTTCAGGTACACAAGGTACTCCCAAAAGACAGAACACCTTGAGCAACCACTTCACACAAATAGATCACAGATCAACACATTGATGTTTGTCACGTGGTTAAAATCCTCGAGAGGGAAACAGTCCATGGCCCCATCCAAATAGCTACTTGGAGCAATTTATTATGAAAAAGAAAGAAAGTTACATATGAGCTTCTCATAATCGATCAACTAGCCAAGGACCCTCCGTGCTCTTTAAATAGAGATCATGGACCAATTGGGTGTTAAGCCACGGATAAATGGTAGGTATGATCTAAGAGAAGTTGAACCGTCGGATCACTCTATGTCTAGAACATATCGTGACCGTCGGATTAGAATATTTACAAATGCATACTAATGCATACTAAAGAAACACACTTTTACCTAATGGATATATTACACAAGTTGATCTTAACTAACTCCTAAGTGTCTAAATATCCTAACATCCCCCCTTAAGAACAACTTGGGATAGGATTGAAAGATTTGCAAAAGTGACACTATTAGGAGAAGGAAGGAGGCATTAGATCCTATCCCCCCTTAAGGACACATTCCTGAACTCCTAACATAGACCAAAGTTTAGAAAACTTCGCTTCTGTAAGAGACTTGGTGAAGATGTCTTGAACTTGATCATCTGTAGGGAAATAGAGTACTTCAATAACACGATCATGAACAAAATTTCTGATGAAGTGCATGTGTATCTCAATGTGTTTGCTGCGCTGAAGTAGAACTGGATCTTTGGCAAGCTTGATGGCACTTTGATTGTCGCATCAAAGTGGAGTAGGCTTCTGCTACTCGAATCCAAACTCTGAAAGGATCTATTGAAGCCATAAATCTTCCTGACTGGGATTAACTGCGGCTCGATATTCTGCTTCTGCTGAAGAAAGAGAAAGAGCTTGTTGTTTCTTATAAGCCCAAGTGACAGGTCCAGATCCTAGACTGAAAACATAACATGTAGTAGACTTTCGATCATTAGGATCGCTGGCCCAATCTGAATCAGTGAAACAAACCAACAAAGGTTCCCCCCCTGTACTGTAATGAATCCCAAACTGAATTTTACCTCGAATATATCGAAGTATTCTTTTTGCTGCTTTCTAGTGACTTTCATGAGGAGTTTGCATATAACGGGAAACACGACCGACGACAAAGGAAAGGTCAGGATGAGAATGAGTCAAGTATAAAAGACTACCAATAAGCTGATGATACAAGGTGGCATCTAGTTCAGGGGAAGTACAAGTGGCAGAAAGTTTGACTCTAGACTGGAAGGGAGAAGGGGCTAGTTTACAATCTTCCATGTAGAAGCGACGAAGAAGGTCACAAGCATACTTAGACTGGGAAAGAAAGATTCATTCTTTGGTTTGCAAGACTTGGAGACCAAGAAAATAATGCAAATGTCCTAAGTTTGACATTTCAAAACTTTTCTTAAGACTGGATTTCACATGAGTTATAAGTTTAGGGTCACTACCAGTAAGGATAAGATCATCAACATAAAGAACAAGTATGATGAGATGGTTTCCTAATTTCTTGTTATAGACGTTGGGGTAAGAATGGCATCTAGAAAAACAAGTTTCAAGGAGAAAGCTATCCATTTTGGCATATCAAGCTCTAGGAGCTTGCTTAATGGCATATAAGGATTTCTTAAGGAGATAGACAAGGCTAGAGTTATCCTGAACATATCCAGGAGGTTGTTCCATGTAAATTTCCTCCTGTAAATCACCATGTAAAAACGCAAACTTGACATCCATTTGATGGACTTCCCAGTTATGTAAGGCTGCAAGGGAAAGAACAAGGTGGATGGAATTCATTTTTACGACAGAAGCAAAGGTTTCATTGTAGTCAATCCCTTCAACTTGGGAAAAACCTTTGGCAACTAACCTTGCCTTAAGTCTTTCAACACTTCCATCTGATGCATACTTAGTTATGTATACCCATTTACATCTGACAAGTTTTCTTCCTTTTGGAAGAGGAACAAGATCCCAAGTATTGTTCACCATTAAGAAACGATATTCTTCATCCATAGCTGCATCCCAATTTGGCTTTCCTGAAGCTTCTGTAAAATTTTCTGGATCATGATTCTCGGAAACTTGAGCCAAAAGAGAAGAGGCTCGCTGAAACTGAGAACGTGTTCGACGTTGATCTCTAGGATCACCGGTAAGATCACTAGCTACTTCACATGTTGAACGAACCCATCGAGGAAGCATTGGTGCTGGTGCAATTGGAGGAACATGAGCAGGAGGAGGTGGATTTTCATCCTCACTGTCATCATCAGAAACTAGAGTTGGAAACCTGTCAAGGAATTTGGAAGAAGAGGAAGAAGAAGGAACAATCGTTGAATCATGCTCGCAGGCCAAGGATGGCACACCCACCAAGTTAGGCTCGCAGGACAAGAGATTTTCATCAAATTTAACATCTCTTCTAATGATTATATCATGTGAATGGGGCTGAAGAAGTCTATAACCTTTTATATCTTCAGAATATCCAACAAATATGCACTTTTCACTTTTAGGCTGCAATGCTTTCTGTTTTTCATCTGGAATGTGAGCCCATGTTTCACAATCAAACACACGAAAGTGACTTACATCTGGTTTAATTTTACTCCATGCTTCTTCCGGTATTATACCTTGTAAAACTTTAGTGGGTGTACGATTAACTATGTAATTTGCACAATTTATGGCCTCAGCCCAATATTGAAGACTTAGTCCCTTAGATTGGATCATACAATTAGCGATTTATTTTAAAGTGCAGTTATTTCATTCAGCTACACCATTTTGTTGTGGTGTATATGGAACAGTGTGCTGTTGTTGGATTCCTTGTTCAATGCAGAAAGTAGTGAACTTGTTGTTAACATATTCTCCTCCATTGTTAGATCTTAATTTAATAATTTAATGACCAGATTGTTTTTAGAAAAGGGCCTTGTAGGCCAAGAACATGTTAAATACTTCGCTCTTAAGTTTTAGGAAGTAAACCCAAGTGCGTTTGGAGTAGTCATCAATGAAAGTTAAGAAATATTTGAAACCAGAAAATGATGCAGATGGAAGAGGGCCACAAAAGTCACTATACACAAGCTCCAAGGGAACCGAGGCATGCCAAGAGGCAAGTTTGTCAAAACTGTCTCGATGATGTTTCCCGAGTACACAACTGGAACAAACACCATCCTTGCAAGATACCATTGGAAGACCAATCACCATATTGTCTTTACATAGTTGTTGCAATGAGCGATAATTTAAGTGACCAAATCGCTCATGCCAAATTTTGCTCAAGTTATCACTATGAGCAACAAAAACTGAAGGAAAAGGTGATGACCCAAAGTCATTAAATTTGTACAACCTGGTAATATCATCAACAGTTCCAGTAGCAAGGACATTTTGAGGATTTTTAAAATCCTTGATTACAACTTGGTGAGGTGTAAACGTCACAGTTTTACCTTCACCTGAATGAGTAATTTGATAGACTGATAACAAATTGCAGGAAATTTTTGGAACACAAGGTACATCACTGAAATGACCATTTTCTACTGGAACTGTTCCAGATCCTACAACACTTAGGGATCTATCATCACCAACAAATATTTGCTTGGTGTTACATTCATGCATAGTCGAAAAAATGGCTTGATCCTTAGCCATATGATAAGATGCTCCAGAATCAATGAGCCACTCATTTGAAGTAGAAGAAGAAGATGCAGTATAAGAGTAACCAGAAGCACAAAGTGCATGTCCATGAGAGGTAGATTTTGAAGGCGAATCTAGGCTAATGTGGTGCTTCTTCATTGCTACTTCCAAGGCTGCCATCTTCTTGAAACACTTAGACTCATCATGATTATCTTTTCCAAAAATTTGCAATGACGCTCAGTCTTCTTTCCTTTTGGCTTGGATCCTTTGTCATTTTTTAAAGAAGGAGCTGACTGAGAGGGCTTGGGACCCTTGTTGTTTGGCTTATTATTGCGAAAATTCTGTTTCTTGTGAGGCTTGGACTTTTCTTTCTGTTGGGACAATAAGGCTTTCACAGATGTATCTGCATTGTTAATTATTCCAAGATGAATGAGCTTGTTTTTCTCTCTAATTAAGGAATCACAAAAAGATTCAAGACTAGGCTCTTGATAGCTAGCTGCAGTCAAGGATTCTTTCATGGAGTAGAATGCAGATACAAAATAAAATATGCAGGTCCAACTTTGGAAAGAATATGATAAATACATTGTTTGTCTTCTTTCTTAATCTTGCATTCTTCACATAAGAGTCTAAGAGTTTTATACTTAGATAAATAGCCTTGAATGCATGAAAAATCATTTGGATTCAAGGAAATCAACTCATTCTCAAGTTGATGACCCCAAATTTTATTGTGTTTATCAAATACAAATTCCAACTTTTCCCAAACTTTATCAGGTTCATCAATTCCGGATATGTGGAATCGCAAATCAGTAGAGATTGAAATCCCAATCACTCCACGAGCTTCATCACATCTATTTTCCCATTTAATTTTCTTATCATCATTAGTCATGGTTCTGTTTCTTTCCCTGAGGTTATCCTGAAAATTCCCCTACTTCGCAGAACATCCTCCATACGATATTTCCATGAGAAATAGTTAGAACTTGTAAGTATAATATCACAAGGGGCGACCATACTATAAAATAATGGCTGAAAGAACATAAACTAACTGTTTGGATGCAAAGAGCTCGAAAAAATATGCAGTTTTAAACAAATAGCACTGAAAACTGATTCTGGATGATGAAGTTATGCTTGATCAAAGAAAATGTTGAAGATGTCCCCATTAGTGACATGACAGATATTAACTTGACCAACTAAAAAAAGACCCCCCCTTTTTCCAAGATCAACCTTTGACAATCACTTTACAATAGAGTTGCTTTTAAGTGAATAACTTTTGTAGAATAAGTGATGTTCACTTTTACAATAATGTTACTTTAAATAGTGCGACAATAAATTAAAAGACTTTAG
>LPNX010522271.1:252990-389376 GCA_001517045.1 Pseudotsuga menziesii | reverse complement strand
TCGTGACCGTCAGATTAGAATATTTACAAATGCATACTAATGCATACTAAAGAAAAACACTTTTACCTAACGGATATATTACACAAGTTGATCTTAACTAATTCCTAAGTGTCTAAATATCCTAACATAGTGGAAATAGTGGAAGTGATAAACTTTGTTTAAGTTTGACAACATGCCAACTGCTGAGTGGATGATTCCTCATTCCTTAAGAAACAATGGTCTCCATTGTGTGCTCATTCAGGTGAGGAAACTTGTTGGCTTTTCAATAGCAGAGTACCATTTTCCTTGTGCGGGGAGCTGTCCCGCTTTAGCCAGTTGAAACAAGGGAATGGAGTTCATCCTTGTATGGCGTATACGTCGTCCCACAATGGTGTCACAAAGAAGAAGTTCCTGAACATCTGGATGGATGGTCCATTTGTTCTGTTGTCTTCAAGTTGTTATGTTCCAACAATGGTGCATGGTATGGTTGAAGTAAGTATACATTGAAGATTGGATGTAGACCAAGGCATGCAGGAATATCGAGTTGAAAATCATTTTCTCCAATTTGTTTAATGAAATTGTATGGACCATATCAGAAAGGTTTCGGATTTCTATATGGGCCAGTGAAGCGCTCCTTCTTTAGATGTAACCAGACCTGATCCTCAATTTGGAATGAATGAGGAATATGATGCTTATCGTGTGGGGCCTTAGATTTTGCATTAGCTCACTGCAACATTTTCTGTGCTTGCTTTTGGATGTTGTAGATTTGAACTTCGAACTTTAATACTTTGTCAACTTCTTGTCTTTCGAAGTTGGTTTCATTCGACTGTGTCGAGAAACTGATCAAGTCGATAGGTGATGCAGGTTGAAATCCATAATAGATATTGAATGGAATCTTTCCTGTATAATTGTGTTGAGCACGATTGTAGCTGTGATATATGTATGGGAGGCTGTCATCCCATGTTCGACGATGCTTGTGGTTGTACATGCAAAGCAATTATACTACCAAGCGATTTACAACTTTCGTTTGTCCGTTTGTCCATCTATTTGAGGATGGAAGGCTGTCGAAAAATAAAGTCTCATGTCGAGATGTTTCCAGAGAGTTTTCCAAAATATGCCAACAAATTTGGAATCTCTGTCGAAAATAATAGTCGTCGGAAGGCCATAATGTTTCCAAACATTTTCGAAGAAGAGCTGAGCAGTCTACTGTGTTGTCGTAGTCTTCTTGTATGGTATGAATATAGTCATCTTGAAAAATATGTCGACCACTACTAAGATCGCGTCATGCTGATGTTTGGTAGTAGGATATCCCATCAAATAGTCCATAGAAATAGATTCCCATGGTCGACTAGGAGCTGGCATGGGTGTGTACAGTCCTTGCCATTGATTCGATGGTTTAGCAATGGCACAAACTACGCACGATCGAATGTACTTGCTGATGTTAGATTTAAGTGAAGGCCAATAAAAATACTTTTGGAGGATAATAAGTGTTTTTGCGACTCCGAGATGTTATGCAGTTTTGTTGTAGTGCACATCCCAAATGAGCTTATGTCTGTGCTCACTGGTCGGTACACAAAGTTATCCAAGCTTGTATAGCAAAGTGTCCTTCAGGAAGTAGTCGGTAGTAGACATTGTGTTGTCCTAAAGACGTCGATAAATTACAGAGAAGTTGTAGTCTATTGAATACAATTGTGGCCAAGTAGTGGTTTCGTAACCCTGCATACTCATCACTGTAGACAATAGAGTAATGGGTGGTCAACTGAGACAATCGGTTGCGGCATTAGCTTTACCTTTCCAATATTTAATGGGACAACTGAATTTCTTGCAGGTAATTAATCCACTTGAGTTGTCGGGTTGTCTCTAGTTTCAACTGGGACGGGGTGAACTGTAAACGCTTATGATCACTAAGAATGATCATTTCCTTGCCAAGAATGTAGTTTCTCAATTTCTTAAGAGCTTGTACAATGGCGTACAATTATTTTTCATGTGTTGAATACCTTCTAACAGTGTCATTGAAATTTTAAGAATGAAACGCGACTGGGTGACCCAACTGAGTGATCACTGCATCGAGGGAATATTCCGATGCATCCGTCTCAGTCTCAAAAGGCTGATGCAAATCAGGTAACACAAGTACTGGTGCAGTACAAAGCTTGTTTTGGAGTTTTTAAAAAGCTTGTTGTTGTGTTGGTGTCCATTTGAAGACAATATTTCGATTTCCTTTAGTCAATTGATTCAAAGGCCATGCGATGTGGTTGAAGCCAAGTATGAACCGTCGATAGAAATTCGCCAAACCAAGAAAGCTTCTCAGTTCATGAATGTTTTGAGGAATGGGCCAATCTTTGAGGATCTGTATTTTTTCTGGGTCAAAATGAATGCCTGCAGAGACAATTACATACCCCAAATATTTGATGCTGGTCATCGCAAATGAACATTTGTCCATGTTAAAATATAGTTGATGTTGCTCGAGAATGTCAAAAACTTGTTGAATCTGTCTGACATGTTCTTCCCATGATCGACTAAAAATCAAGATATTGTCAAGATAGACAATGACACACTTACCGATAAAGGGTTGTAAAAGGTCATCCATATATCTCATGAAGGTTGCAAGTGCATTGGTTAAATATAAAGGCATGACTAACCATTCAAACAATCTTTCCTTGGTCTTGGAATCCATTTTCCATACATCAGTGGACTCGATCGGAATTTGATGTTTCCCGGCTTAAGATCAAGCCTCGTAAAGAACTTAGCACCTTTCAAACTGTTGACGATTTCATATATCCATGGAAGAGGATACCTGTTCTTTACTGAAATCTTGTTGAGAGCCCGATAATCAATGCACATGCGCCAAGTCCCATCTTTCTTTGGAACTAGGACGACTGGACTTCCACAAGGAGAGGAGCTGGGGTGGATGTGACCTTTGTTGATCAAATCCTGGATTTGTTTGGGAATCTCTTCGTTCTCAAGAATGGATCTTCTGTAAACAAATGCGTTAGGTAATGAAGAACGAAGAACATGTTCAATGGAATGTTTTACTTGAAAATGCAGAGGTACTCTATCCGGTTCTTGGAATACATTTCGATATTCGTTAAGAATATGGTCGATCTGTTGTTGTTGTTGGGAGATGCGTTGGTCAAAAAGTCGACTTGTTGCTGCAATCTTCCTGGAATTCTGAGGCTTTATCAAAATCAATGCGAATTTCTGAGCATGGTTAATAAGCTTCTTTGTTTGTTTGGAAGATATCATAGAAACCGTAGATGTGGTTTTTCGCTCTGGTATGCTATACCATTGATTCTGAATTTTGACAATCACCTTCTTATCTTATGTGTATGAGTATATTGTTCTTGTTTGTGATCAATACACCCATACATAAGTAATATATTCACACCTAACCCACACACCTACATGACACACTCATGCATATAAGAGATACTCACAAACATAACCCACACACCTACATAAGTGATAGACACCCATATAAACAATGTACTCAAACACACCAACATAAATATCACACACTTAAAACTCATCCACCCAAATAAATGACACACTCACATAAGCAATGCACTACACAAATAAGTTATGCGACATACCATAGAAGATACATATGGTGCTAATCTATTTGTCTACAACATAATGGGAGGTTGCTGCCTGCATTTATTATAAAATGCAGTGGAATTGAAAATACAATAAGGTGAGGATAATAGAAGTTAGAGTACATCGAGTTGGAGAGGAGATTATGGTCAACTTCTCAAAAATATACTTCGTGCATACAAATTTGAATTAGGTGTGAAAACTTGTTAGAAATATTGTGACAAGAATAAAAATACAGATATAAATTAGATGTCAAAATAAATGCAAATTAGACACAAAATAGATGTAAAATTTATGCTAAGAAGACATAATAATTGCACAAAATTAACACAGGAATGCAAAATAAACATTGAATAAATGTACAAAGATGCAAATAAGAAGCTACATTGATACAAATGATCAAACTAAGGTGCAAAAATTAGCACAAATAAATGCAATATTAGACAAAGAAAAAGCTGTCAAGACCAGTGTTGTTGGTTCCATTTTCCAATTTGGAGAAAGAAAAAGGTGTCAAGACCAATGTTGTTGGTTCCATTTTCCAATTTGCATGAAAGATAATGTTATAATAATGACACATGAAAGATGATGTAATAATGATGACAGAAAACCATATTGTAATAATGATGACAGAAAACCATATTGTTTAAGTAAAAATTGGATAGAAACATTTTAGTTTTTGGTTGGGATAATGAAGAAAGTTTTTTTTTTTAATAACAATTATAATTCATCACCTATAATAACCACCCTTTTAAATAACAAAGTGAAATTCCAAAAAACACGGCAGAAAATGACCGGTTCGACTTTGATCATCAAACGAATTCTATTATGATTTTAAACAAATTTGGTCATAAGGAATAAAACGTATTAGAACATATCGACCAACCCACTGCTGCGCCTTCAAGACAGAAAGAACTGCTGTGGCAGGCATTAATAGCCAGCCAAGAACCGGGCTTTAAAAACGAGTCTTTGCATTTTTCAAGTTAAAAAAAATCATTAATGAATGAATTTGTTATGATTTGTTTAAAGATGCTTCAGATTTTCGCAACTTTTCCAAAACATTACGTTGGATGCAGATATTAAGGTTGTTAAACGTTTCCCTCTTTCCCTCATAACTGCAATGGGCCAGGAAACAAAAAACTTGAGATAAGATTCATAATTGCTTCTGGTCAGGGAAAAAGAAAAAATGAAAAAAAAAAGTTGAAATCAAGATCCATAATTACAATGATATTATAATTGCTTCTGCTCAGGCAAAAAGAAAGAAAGAAAAGAAAGTTGAAATCAATATCCATAATTGCAATGATATTATATAGTATGTTTTTAATGAAAATAAAATATATATTAGTAATATTATTAAATTAGTAAAATTTATTTTTTAAATTTATATGTATAAGTATTATATTTTTTTTTATTTAAAAATTAATCTTTTAATACTTATAAATTTGTTTCTTAAATCTATCTGCAGCAAACATATACCTATATATAAATAAATAACACAAGACTTGAAAGCTGAAGAGGTTAGAGCTTCTTTTTCTGCAGTGTCTTGGTAAGCATTTTGAGCAGGGCTAGGTCTAGTGTTCTTTACTTGTTCTTGGTAGCTAATGATTTCTATATCAAGTTCCTTTATCTTTTCATCCACTAGGCCAAGTCTAGTGTTCTTTATTTGTTCTTGGTAGCTNATATATATATATATATATATATATATATATATATATATATATATATATATATCATGACATCTTAGTTGAGTTGAACTCATTTTTTTTTGTAAGTAAGCATCTACCGAGTTTGGAATTAACGACCTTACCTAAAGAGTGCCTTGACAATATATTTATCTACTGTCTATCTTCTTGGGCTACCTCAAAGTGCCTGCCCCATGGCTCCAGGTAAAGCCTTCATTGGAATTGAACCTTTCCCACTTTGAAAAACTCCTCGTTCTTCACCAATAGATCAAACCCCTTTGGACCCAATTCATCTCATGTTACTCTTTTTCACAGTGCCTATTTTTAAAGTTTTTCAAAATTTTTGGTTATATTTGCCACAACATCTACAAGTATGTTCAAGTGTCTTTTGACACATTAACTTTGAACAATCTAAACCAATCTACTCCAACAATGGAAGAAGTCATATAGTCACGGTATTATGACAAGATGGTCAATTGAGTTAATTATATGGACATAGATGGAAGCTTTTGTGATAAAGGTAGTCACTCGGGTCTAAAATTTAGAAATGTTGTAAATAACATCTTCCTCTTGCTTACCACAAATTCCATCATACAATATGGAGTATACGGGTTGTAAATAAGCAATTAAAGGAGCATGCAGAGAAATCCATATTGCATTCTATGTGTATGCTAATTCCAATTTGGCTTTGACTATTCAAACCTTGAACATCGGGTTGTAACTTGAACATAGAAATGTGATTAGTAACTATGTAAAAATTGAGTCTAATCAGAATAAATCTTTACGATACCCAAAGAAATGAAATGACTTAGGAATCAAACAATTATAATCTCAAAGTTTAAATATTTGGAAGTTCCTTGTAAATAGGAATTTTGGTCCTCATAGTGTAGAAGTATAAAGAGACCCTTGGGCATGGTTGTAGATCTATGTGAGAAGGTAGTCTAAGTGTAGGCTTAGACCTTGCTATGAGATGTAATGAGTTCACTACTATAATACAAGAAACTGGAATTGTAGATTTGCATCACGTGTTGTTAATGTTCCTTAAGACACACAAACCCTTCTCAAATTTGTTTTAATGTTTTGGTCTATTGATATTTGTGTCACTTTGTTGTTCTACTTGAAGCTTCAAAATGCTTGTGGCACTTTTGCATTGTGTTGTTGCACCATTCAACATTATGCTTGTGTTAGATTGACAATATTGCAATGACATTGCATTGGATTATGCCTTTCTTTGTGTCGTGTTGGAGTCATATTGTGTATACATGCGTTAGCCACACCTTTTGGTATCAACTTCATACATTATGTGCCATCAATGTCCGAATACATGGGGTTCAATTCCATGGCTTAGTTGTGTTGGGTGCTTGAGTTTTCTATTTAGGTTGGGTGATTTCATGCTTGTTGGGATGTTATGATCATCCCAATTAATACATTTGTTTATGTAATCAAAATAGAGAAAGTAGTTGAGGAATCACTAGGAGTCAAAAATATGCATATCATATTTCATTGGAAAAATTTCAAAGAGTTCTAAGTTGATTTCTAAACAAACATAAATATTCCACCGGAGCAATTCGTCACAACAGATCTTACAACTTAGTTCTTTTTATTAGCTTATATGTGTTGAATGCTAAATAACTAGAACTGAAATGAGAATAACTAGAGCAAATAAATACACAATCCACAAAATAAAACAAGATATACCCTGGAAAAACCCACTATGGGGAAAAATACATTCACAAATGAGTACTATGCCTTGCTATTCAATTAAAAACGCAAATACAAAGGAAATGTTATTCTCTATGGAGTTACCTATGGCTCTACAACTAGAATGGCTACTATATGATCTCCTATATTCTCTGTTCTTCTCTAATATCCATTTGCATGTTGTTGCTAAGCTATGGAATAATACCTTGACATCAAAAGAATGGGACCCCTTTTTCTCCTAACAAACGAATATTTAACATAGCCTGATAGTTATCTAGGGTTTCTTTTAGGTTTTTTGCATGATGGAGGTAATCATGTGTGGAATATTAAGAACATTCTAGAAGATCCAAAAACCTAACCCTAACCCTAATCAAGAATTGGAAATGAGAGCTGACGCAGAATACACTTAGGACCATGGTGTTCAACTAGATAGGTCATCTTAAGGGAGGCATAACTTCTTCATACGAACTTGTTTTGAGGCAACTCTTGGACCATTGGAAAGGCCACATAGTTGAGAATTACATTAAGGTGAGTGGTCATAGAGATGAAATTTTGACCCTTAGAAAATCATTTCTACCCTCAAACATACCTTGAAAGGTTCTGGACCCCAAATTTATGAAGTGAGGCTTGCCCCTAAAATGGACCCTAAGAGCCAATTAGTCTAATCTCTTCACTTACTAAGCACCAAAACAAATGGAAATTATATATCAATCCATTTCATATCACATCTCCCTGTTTTGGGAGGCCTTTGGACACCAAAATATTTTATTGAATGATGAGAGGAAATGTTTCCTATACCTTCTCCTTGGAGTACAATTTAGGCTTGCTTGGAAGATGTCCACACAACCCCACCGTCCAAAGTTCATACTGTCATCACCCTGTTTCTTTGTACTTCTTTTGCAAAATCGTATCCCCTAATAAATATGCCTAAGCATATGGTGCTACGTCCTCTACATAAGGTAAGACCTACTGAGTTTCCTATTCCAACATATAAGGTTCATAAAGTTTCAAATTTTCTACATTCACTACTAAGAATGCACATATATGGCGGTATACCGAGTTTGTAGGAATTATCTCCTACCTTCTCCAACACTTCAAAGGGACCATACTGTAATGCCTTGTTTTTATTACTAGGAACTTTTAGTCTTTCCTTGTTCAAGTGCAACCATACTTGGTCTCCCACCTTGAATGTTTTCTCAATCATCTGTTGCTCATGCCTTGTCTTGTACTTTCCCTATGAATTCTTCAGTGCCTCTTGCACTTGTAAATGGACTTGCCTAATATAATCAATGAATTTTTCAGCTCTTATTGCTTCAACCATGATGTATTTCCTTACTCTCCCTTGTTTTCCATAAAACAAATCTAGAAGTGAAGGTGGCAAGTATCCAAAACAAGTTTCAAAAGCGTACTTCCGAATGTAAGTGTAGGATTCTCTATTATAAGATAGATGCATGTAGATCACATTTTCATCCCAAGTATTTAGATTATTTTGATTATAACCCCTCAAAATTTGTACCAAAGTCTAGTTTACTACATCCTTCTATCCATTTGTTTATGGATTGAATGATGTAGATCTATTCAACTTAGTGCCCATATTTTCCCAAAGTGTAGTCCAAAATGTATTGAGAAATATACTATCTTTTTCTAATATGATTCTCCTTAGTATCCCAAGAAGAACCTAGACCCACTCAAAGAACATATTTGTTTATTTTTATCCTTTTATGGTATTTTTACAAGGCATAAGAATGCATATATTGTTAAATCTATCAACTACCACAAATAAACAATCATGTCACATCTCAGTGCTTGGAATACCAATTGCAAAATATATGGAGATACTCTCTCATGGTCACACAGGAGCAGGTAAGGGATGGTATAGAAATTTCTTGCTATTAATGGGCTTGCTTGTACAAAAAAGTATGCTTCCTATGATAAACCGAGCTACATATTCTTTCCTTCTTGTTGTCACCTTCTTCTACATGGATTTGTCCTTGTAGATGCTGCAATACCTCCTTGAGGTCCTCATCTTATATGAATTTTTTGTTGTATGAATCAAGAATGAAAAGATCCATATGCATAAGAGTACCGAAAGTTGTGATCTTGGCTATAGGTGGCCTTGAGAGCATGTCCTCCAACTTGTTTATACCGCCCTTCTTATATTTGATGATTACATGGGATTGCTTTAGAAATCCCATCCACTTATAGATTCATGTTTGTTGTAGTTTACTGTGGGTCTACAAATACTATAGTGGTCGGTGATCAGTGTGAATGATCATCTTCTTTCCCATCAGATAGTGCTTCCACTTCTTAACAACTTGAACCAAGTCATATAGTTCCTTATCATATGTAGGGTATTTTAGAATGCTACCATGGGACATTTCAAAATAATAACATATTTGAATCCCTTCTTGCATCGAAACTTCTCTGATAGTAAACCAAATTACATCTATCTCAAACTCAATTTTTTTTGCAAATTAGGAAATGCAAGAACTGGTTCCCGACTGATATTTTTATTGATCTCTTTAAAGGAATTCTATTGATTCCCCCCCCAGTCGAACCCATTAATTTTAGATATTATGGCATGGAGAGGTACATCCATAGCGCAAAAAGAATATATGAACTTCTAAAGGTATTTATATTCCCCCCAAAAATCCTAAATTTAGTGACATTTGTAAGAGTAGTCCACCTAGTGATGCCCTCCACCTTTGTAGGTTCAATATTAAACTCTCCTCCACCAATCACATACCCCAAATATACCAAGGAATGGTGAACAAACTCACATTTATTAAGGTTTTTACAACAATTGATGTTTTTTAAAGGTCTCCAACACCTTCTTGATATGCGACATATGATATTCCTAAGTAGAACTATAAACTACTATATCATCTAAATACACTGTCACAAATGAATATAAGAAAGGACGTAATACATCATTACTCAAACACATGAATGTATCTAGTGAATTACACAAACCAAAAGGAATTACTAACCATTCATATAGAACTTTCCTATTCTTAAATGTGGAACTCTTTCAGGTATTTTCTTTGTTCGCTCTTACCTGATGGTATCCCAATTGGAAATCCAACTTGGTGAAGTATTTGACATGCAAAAACCGATCTAGAAAATCATCAATCCTAGGAAGAGGGTGTCAATTCTTGAGGGTTATATTTTCTAGAACTTTATAGTCAATACACATCATCCAAGTCCCTTTCTTCCTTGGCAATATGATAATAGGTAACCTGCAAAGTGAGGTGCTTAGTCAGATTACTCCCTTCTCCAACAGTTGTTGCAACTGCTTCTTCACTTCTTCTGTTTCTAGAACAAATTTTCTGTTTGGAAATAAAAAATATGGGAGTATTTGTATCTTATGCTCCACTTCCCTCTTAGGAGGCATCCCCTTAGGATCCTAGAACACTTCTTTGTATGCTTGCAAAAGTTTCTCCAACTGGTGTGTATGCTCTTGAGTACATCCCTCCAGAGATTCCTTTACCTTTACCAATTTTCCTCTTTGTTGATTATGTCTTAAGAAAAGAAACACAAAATTTCTAGTTAATTTGGTCAACTTTTTTGTTTGGTTGGAACTTACTAGAGAGATCTTCGATTTTCCATTGTATGCATTGATGGTGAAATTTATCCTATCTTTCATTAAGTGGGGTTGGTTTTCTCTCCTCATGAAGATCACATCCCTTTTATACATGTAGAGGCTTCCAAACACAACACCACAAACATAAGGGGTACTACATGTTATATTTTTACAAGATTATAGTAGTATAACTTTATTGCAAATGAACAATAGGATCTCTAGAAGAAATACAAAGCACAGAAACAAAGAACACAAGAGTTTATCCTATTAGAAGAAAACCCAACAACCTTCCTATAGATATGATAAGTATTGAGAACGAAGTAAAATAAGAGAGATAGAAAGAAGACAATCTCTCTAATGAAAAACCACAGAAAATAATGCTTCTCACTACTAGAGCGAATTTATCCTTGACTAGTGATCTTGCTTGCTTGGATGCTTGTCCAATTGAGGCGCCCAACCTTTAAATTTATACACTTTACAATAAAAACACTTAACCCTAACTAGGCCGACTTGTCTAACTGATTGGGGTCGATTTCCCTTGGGGGAAATAAAAATAATAGGAATAATTTTATTTTATTTATTTTCTTATATAAAATTCCTAGGGTTTAAATTGATTCTTTCAAGGGTTTACAAGAATGACTACATCAATATGATCTCCCTTAGGAGGTACACAACAATATAATAAAAATACAATAAGAATAACTTCCGAAGTTGCACAAAATCCAACACTCCCTCTCAACAAGGAAGGTATTCTTCAAATATCAACATCACATACATCATCAACATCACAATAATATCGGGCTCTTCCATACAACACATCTTTCTCGATCATCTCTATACTTATTGAAGGTTGTCAACAAGATCTCTATCCATTGGAGGTGTTATTATGCATCTGATCCACTCAGTCCATCACTGAATATGTTAGCTCTACAACACTTGACAGTCCATCGGAGATTCATAATCATCATAGCCACACAATCCATCAGTGAATCCATCAGTTCTACAACTCTGCACGGTCCATCAGAGAGTTTTCATCATACATTCGATCCACATAGTCCATCGATGAATCCATCAACTCTACAATTCTGCATGGTCCATCAGAGAGTTGTCATCATACATTCAATCCATACAATCCATCATCTCTCACAATCCATCAGAGAGGTGTCATACATATGATTCACACATTCCATTGATGAATCCATCATCTCTCACAGTCCATCAGAGAGGTATCACCATTGTATCATTTACAACCAGTCAGTCTCTACTATTGATGGGAATCTCCCATACTGGGTTGAGAACTTGGACATGCTTCACATGACCTTCTACTACTTGTTCTTGTCTAATGCCGATGTGATTTGTCCCATACTAGGATGAGAACCAGGATGATCAAAGGCACCAATGTACATGACCATATACTACCTGTTTGTATCTACTGCCGATGGGATTTCTCCCACACTAGGTTGAGAACCAAGGGGAGAAAAGGCACTTGTGTACATAACCATCTACTACCAGTTTGTCTCCACTACTAATGAGATTTTTCTCATACTAGGTTGAGAACTAGAATGAGTAGAGGCACTAGTGTAGAAGCAAGGTAGATGTCTCACCTTTCCCTCTCAAGGATGAATACATTTTATTCTACTCCAAGTGTTCCACGAAAATTTTCAAACTTTGTCCTAGGAAGATGCTTGGCAAGAACGTCTACAGTCTGGTCATCTGTTGGCATGTACTGTAGCTCAAGCACACCCTTATGCACCATATCACGAATGAAGTGCTATCAAATCTCTATATGCTTCAACGTGTCATGAAACATAGGATTCAATGACATTTGCACACAACTCTGGTTGTCATAGTGAATCACAGTTGGTCCTGGAATCTAACCAAACAGTCATGGAGGGAGTTTATGAAGCCATACTACTTCTCAAACAATTTTACTAGAAATCATATACTCAACCTCTACTATACTAAGTGCTAATGAGTCTGCTTCCTGCTATACCAGGAAATAAATGTAGAACCAAAACTTAAGCAACATCCGAAAGTACTCTTCCTATATGTAGCGCATCCAACCCAAATGACTCTAAAAATCCTTGCAATCTCAAGTCACATTCTGAAGCATATCTCAATCAATATCCCACAGTGCCACACAAATATATGAGTACGTGTTTTGCAGTAGTCCAGTGAATCTGCCTCGGATCACTCATGAACTGGCTGAGAGCATTCACAATAAAACAAATATACATCCTGGTGTTCATCAGATACATCAATGATCCAATCAATTGGTGATACATGGTAGGATCAATCAAGTCAAAATATGAAGTTGGGTCCCCCAACTTCTTTAGGTTTGCATCCATCGGAGTAGCCATGGACTTGCGGTCCAACATTCTGAATCTCTTCAGTAAATCGATGGTGTATTTTCCTTGACTTAGGAATATTTCCTTCCACCTTTTCCATACTTCTAATCCCAAGAGGTAATGAATCAATCCAGTATATTTCATTTCAAATTCGGAGGTAAGATTCTTCTTACACCATGCAATCAACTTCTCATTTCATGTGAGAAACAATTAATCGACATACAAAACTAGAATAAGTGGCTCATCTTCCACAATCTTGTAGTAAATATTGGGATCTACATCACTCTAGGTGAATCATAAGCTCATCAAGTATCAGTCTATCTATCTATACAAATCACAAGGTGCTTGCTTGAGTCCATATAGAGCCTTTTCCAGCCTGCAGATGTTGGACTCCTTCCCATGGACAACAAACTCATCTAGTTGTTCAATGTACTTGTTCCTCAATTACACCATTGAGGAATACGGTCTTGAAATCCATCTGATGCAACTTCCATCCCATAGCTGAAGTAATAACAATAATGGTCCTTATGGAAGTATGTCAAGCCATGGGAGGAAATGTTTCGTCATAATCAACTCCCTCTTTATGAGATAATCCTATGGAAACAAATCTAGCCTTGTGTTTTTGCACATTGCCATATGCTCCATGTTTAATCTTGAAAATCCACCTGGAAGTCACTACCGAATTCCCCTCAGGTATCGGTACAACCTCCCATACATCATTATTCATGATGGATTGATATTATTCCATCATGGCATACTTCCAAACTTGGTTCCTGGATGATTCTTCATATATGGTTGGTTCTGAGTCAATGATGTGACTCATAAATGCTACATAACTTGAGAACCTCTGAGGTATTTTTCTTTCTCGAAAATTTCCATGTGAAGATTTAGGCCCCTCTGCATCTTGCAACATCTATTGTTCCCATATAGGCATATTTCATCCAACTACAATGTCTATGGGATCATCAACTGGATCAACTAGATCAATGGAGTAAATCGGTTCTTCCTTTGTAAAATACCTCTGAACTACAGGAGGGGGATATTATATCATCTCTTAATTGTCATCGATCTTGATGCCAGATCCTCTTCCTTTCCAGATACTTATTTATTCTTTAAAGGACACATCCCTGCTGACCTCAATTTGCTTCAATCCTGGAACAAAATAAAAATTTTGTACGCCTTTGAAGACTCACTGTATCCCATGAAAGTCCTCTTTCCCGAAGGCTCCAATTTTGTCCTTTTCTCCTTGGGAACATGTATGTATACTGGAAAACCAAATATATGTAGGTGGCCCACTTATGGATTCACTCCTATGAAGGCTTCTTCCAGAGTAATTTTCTGCAAGATCCTATGAGGTCATCTATTTTGTACATAGACAACTGTTCTGGAAGCTTCTTCCCACAAGAACATCGATAGAATATAGTAATGTATCATGGATTTGTATGCCTCCACAATTGTTTGATTATTTATTTCACCCACCCCATTTTGTTGAGGGTTGTAGGGAACTATAAGACCCCTCTTAATTCCCACTTCCTTATAGAAATCATTAAGCTTTGTGGATGTAAACTCTCTGCCATTGTCTGTTCATAGATTTTTGATCCTCTTTCCCGACAAATTCTCAACTTGTGCTTTGAATTTTTTGAACTTGCTAAGCACTTCCTTAGATTCCTTGGTCTTGAGAAAGTATATCCAAGTCTTTCATGATTAGTCATCAATACATGTTACATAGTAGTCATAGGTCAGCACTAGTCAAAGTGCAATAGATCCAATATTTCCTTGGATATGCTCTCACTATTTGGAAAATATCCAACCAAGAAATAGTCATAGGTACGCACTATTCAGAGTGCACTAGATCCAATATTTCCTTGGATCTGTCTCACTATTCAGAAAATATCCCTTGGTGTTCTGCAAAGCGTGCATCCCTTGTAGACTCTGTCATGGTTGATGTGAAGTGCTAGTAGACATGTCACAATGTTTGTTAGTGCTGGAAGAGCTCTATAGTTGATGTGAGATAACCTATTGTGACATAGTTCACCCATGATACTGGAGTCATGAACTAGTGCTTGAGCTGGTTGAGTGCTCAATTGATACAAGCTCCCCTCTCTTTATTTAATTTCTTTCGATGTGTCCATGCGTGAGTTCTTGTTCCAAGCAAGAACTTTCCCATATGAAAATGCAACTTTATATCCCTTGTATTCTAGGGAATATATGGAGAAAATATTTCTTTTCATGCCAGGCACATATAACACAATACTCAAATGTAACATATCTTTAGATTCTAGTTGAAGGGAGGTAGCCCCAGATCCCTTCATAGTATAGTTGGCATCATCTACAAGTACAACACAGAGATGAGATTCTTTCTCAACTATTTTAGAAATATTTTCTTTATATCCAGTCATATGCATGGAAGCACCACTATCTATGAGCCAAGTGCAACTAGTGGTGGGAATAGTACCTGATAATGCCTATATGAAGAAGACAATTGTATGATATTCACTCCCCTGCTTCTTGTGATGATGTATTCTTCTACACTAGGTGTTAAGGATTCATTTTTACTTTTGTTTGAGCTTGGACATTTGTTTGCATAGTGACCATATTTCTTGCATATGAAGCATTGTAGTTGTGATAGAACCTTCTTCTTTTCTTGTTGATCTAGAGAAGGGCTTGGTATTCTACGTCAATGCTTATGGCGGTGAAAATTTCTTCCCTTTCCCTTTCCTTTCTTGTCATGGGACATGGATTCTTGATAACCATGCTGCCACATTTTTATCTTTTGAAAATGGTTAACAACTCATCCATATGAACCATAAAACATACTTAGCTGAAGGAGAAAAAAAATTCATCATAATGTTGATCAAACTCAATTTAAAGTGGGTAAGATGATTGATAAGAAACATAGCTTAAAAATTTTTAGTGATTTTGCACCATAATCCCTTTTGTTGGCCTCTTTCTCCTTCCTGTCTCGATCCGCGGTTCAACAACAACACAATACCAACATGACACCAAAAGACATCGGCTTGACAGAGCAAGCTCAATCGGAAACACCCGCGAGGTAGGCGTAGTCTCACCTGATATATCAAATGGGTAACTTCTAGAACCATGTTTCCGCAGTTGGTGAGGGATTATAGTCCCTTGGCACATGACCAAGGCACTCGATGAAGGAAATGGGACGATGGAGTCTATTACTGCGTGACTAGACACAACTATATGACAGTGCGAGCGTGCGACATGACCCTATCCTTAATCTCAATAACTGGCGCAACTTGTGTGGCACAGGTAATTCCTGGCACTAGAAGAAAGTGTGTGACTTATGCTCTAACGTAGGAAATTAACCATAACTTATTCACATATTCCAACAATGCTTAACAATCATCCATTCAATGATTAATAATATGGGGCCATACATTCAATAGTAACTCATCAACTTATAATAAGAAAATACTTGACATTCACATAAACATTCAACATCAATAAATCATTCACACACATGAATTAATGTGGAAACCCATATGGGAAAAACCACCAAGGTGCTCTTCATCTGGTATGAGAAATGGATATAGCACCTTGCACTCTGTGACCTGTAGACCGATCTTATGATATGTCTTTCCGATTCAATCTTCTTGCTCTCATGCTCTCTGGTTTATTCTTCTATCTACTCCTACTGATCCACACACAGCCTGGATCAACTCTTCTACCTACTGTCTGTGCACTCAGCTGCAGATTACTTATACCTCTAGCGGTCTGCGCACAAAGCTACAAGATCTGTGGCTCAACAGCCTTCTATTGCTACCCGAGTCTTCTCTGATTCTTTCTTCCCTCTAACCCTAGATTCCTTAGCAAAACTAAGTGACTTTGCAAATGAAAAACCAATCACCAACCAACAATGACGAACGACCAACAACCAACCCTTATATAGAATGTGTTCTTCCTATTTATAACTTCTACAAGACTACGCAGGGTTGACTACATACTGCTCATCTATTACGGGTCGTATTCAACCATAAAAAATGGTTAAAATATGTCATGGACTAACACAAGGTACTATTGACCTGACTTACAAGTATTCCTTCATACGTGTGTTGTCCGCAGGCTTACGTCGACTTTAGCAGCCATGATCTTCCTAACTTGTCACTTTCTGTCCATTACCCCTCTGTACTTCTGCAAGCTTGCCTTTCCTCCATCACACACATGTCCTATCCTTCTGTGCCGGTCCCTTTGCTTTCTTTGTGACTTACTTTCCTTCTTTTCGCGCACGCAAATTTCCTTCCTTGCTTGTGTGCCAACTTCTTCTTTATGCACCTTTCCTGGCCTAACGGGCCCCCAACACTCACATGTGGCTCATCCCAAGCCACTAAGAAAAAAGGGAAGTGTCCTCAAAATTTTTCTATTGTAAAAATTCGTGTTTCTCCCCCAAAAAATTATGTCTCTGGCGCCAGCTGCACCACAGGACCAACCTTGTCCTGAAAGTCCTTCACCATCTGCTGCACCATAGCAACTTTCTCTGTTACTTCTTTTGCCTATGCGGCCAATTGCTCCACTCAGTCAGAACTGATATGTTCCAACGGACCTGTCTCTACTGACTTCATAATTGTTCCAAGTTTTTGCTGCAGCGGCTAAATAAAGCCGGTGATCAGCACTGCTTCTGACTAGTGTGCCTCAACTTCTACTTCCCTTTCCCGCTCTTGGTCATGAAGAGTCTAGAATTCCTATTGCAGTTGTTTGACCTCAGTCATCTTGGTAACTTTTTGTTGAAACAACAACTTCTTCATCTCTGCCTTTTCCACAACGATTTCTCCTCAGCCTTGCACACATTTTTTCTTATGTTCTTGGTAGTCGTGTCTTCGACAAGTGCTTTCTAGATCATGGAAATGACTTCTATTGCCTTAGCGCAGAATGTTTCTCCTTCAGTTATCTTCCCAGCAACCTTAGACGTTGCTCTTCTTTGCTCCTTGAGCACCTCAGGAGGTGTGCTCGACACCTGTCTTGATTGAAGTTCCTCAACCTGCTTCTTTAGGTCTTGTGCGATTTGCGTGAGCCTGATTGCCTTAGATGTTGAATCCTCATCTTCCTGGACTGCTTCAGGGGGGAACTCCGTGATCGTGCTTTTGATAGTCTTAGCTAATGCGATGCGGATTTTCTCGCGTGCCAAAATTTCTTGTTCCTTCTTAGCAAGGAGGGTGATGCGCCCCTGAAGTTCTTTCTCTTTTTCCTTAAGAAGGGCTTTGCGTGCCTTTTCCTTTCTTTACTGTTTTGTTACTTGATAAGCAACAACATTTTCCCTTAGCTGTATTTTCGACACGGCTGCTTGCTGCACTTCATAGACTTCACTCAAGGGAATCTTGGAGAAGTCAAGCTGTAGTGTGGAGAACTCCTTGACAAGATCATCAAAGGAACTTGTGTCTGTTCCTATTTCCAGTGCGTGCCCTTGGATCTGCACTTTGATTGGCGGCACTAGCTCTAGTGTGACTAATGGTACAATGGGATCCATGCCATATGTCTCAACCTCAACAGTGAATTTGACCTCGTTAATGGCATCTACCAACTTAGTCAGGTGGTTCCCAACTTGATAAGCTATGCTTACTTGCTGAGTCTTCAGAACGTCGAGGCTTTCCTTGGAGACCATAGCTACAGTTTATGCTAGCGTATGGATATCCTCCTCAGTCAAGGTATCTGTGTTATCTGTCTTGCTAGCTTTCCTTTTCTTGCGCGAGGGCTCCCATCCTTGTTGTTGCGTTTGCTCGTGGGTTGGGATGTTCTCCTGAGTAGGTGTGCGCTCTAAATCACTATGATCAGAGCTACATCTATCCTCATTATCATCTTTTTCTTCCTCTTCTTGCGACTGATTATCCTGCTCGTCGCCTTCTTCATTTACTTGGCCATTAACTTGGTGCACTAGTGGGTCCTCTTCATTTTGTCCTTTAGGTAGTGGATTTTCTAGTGGGCCGCACCATTCATTCGACCATTCTTGGATGAGTACACCCACATCCTCATTTGTGAGCATGAATCCAACATGGTGTACTTGTTTGGATGAGTCCTTCTTCAGCTCTAAAATGATGTTATGCACACCAGCCTAAAAATTGATGAAGGCTGAGTACCTGTGCACCGTCGCGGCCCGAAATCAATGAGATCGACGGACAAAATCACACAGCACCTTTGTGTGCAAAAAGAAATCGATGTTGTTATCCTTCTTCTTGATACTATCTTTCTTGTCTTCCCACAAGTCCTGGTACTTTGTAACTTGTGCGATCTGCGTGAGCCTAACTGCCTTAGATGTTGAATCCTCATCTTCCTGGACTGCTTCAGGAGGGAACTCTGTGATCGTGCTTTTGATAGTCTTAGCTAATGCAATGCGGATTGTACTTTGTAACTTGTGCGATCTGCGTGAGCCTAACTGCCTTAGATGTTGAATCCTCATCTTCCTGGACTGCTTCAGGAGGGAACTCTGTGATCGTGCTTTTGATAGTCTTAGCTAATGCAATGCGGATTTTATCGCTCTCCAAAATTTCTTGTTCCTTCTTAGCAAGGAGGGTGATGCGCCCCTGAAGTTCTTTCTCTTTTTCCTTAAGAAGGGCTTTGCATGCTTTTTCCTTTCTTTTCTGTTTTGTTACTTGATAAGCAACAACATTTTCCCTTAGCTGTATTTCTGACATGGCTGCTTGCTGCACTTCATAGAATTCACTCAAGGGAATCTTGGAGAAGTCGAGCTGTAGTGTGGAGAACTCCTTGACAAGATCATCAAAGGAACTTATGTCTGTTCCTATTTCCAGTGCATGCCCCTGGATCTGCACTTTGATTGGCGGCACTAGCTCTAGTGTGACTAATGGTACACTGGGATCCATGCCATATGTCTCAACCTCAAAAGTGAATTTGACCTTGTTAATGGCATCTACCAACTTAGTCAGGTGGTTCCCAACTTGATCAGCTATGCTTACTTGCTGAGTCTTTAGAACGTCGAGGCTTTCCTTGGAGACCATAGCTACAGTTTCTACTAGCGTGTGGATATCCTCCTCAGTCAAGGTATCTGTGTTATCTGTCTTGCTAGCTTTCCTTTTCTTGCGCGGGGGCTCCCATCCTTGTTGTTGCGTTTGCTCATGGGTTGGGATGTTCTCCTGAGTAGGTGTGTGCTCTGAATCACTATGATCAGAGCTACACCTATGCTCATTATCATCTTTTTCTTCCTCTTCTTGCGATTGATTATCTTGCTCTTCGCCTTCTTCATTTCCTTGGCCATTAACTTGGTGCACTAGTGGGTCCTCTTCGTTTTGTCCTTTAGGTAGCAAATTTTCTAGTGGGCCGCACCATTCATTCGACCATTCTTGGATGACTACACTCACATCCTCATTTGTGAGCATGAATCCAGCATGGTGTACTTGTTTGGATGAGTCCTTCAGCTCTAAAATGATGTTATGCACACCGGCCTGAAAATTGATGAAGGCTGAGTACCTGTGCACCGTTGCGGCCCGAAATCAATGAGATCGATGGAAAAAATCACACAGCACCTCTGTGTGCAAAAAGAAATCGATGTTTTTATCCTTCTTCTTGATACTATCTTTCTTGTCTTCCCATAAGTCCTGGTACTTTGTACCTTGTGCGATCTGCGTGAGCCTGACTTCCTTAGATGTTGAATCCTCATCTTCCTAGACTGCTTCAGGGGGGAACTCTATGATCATACTTTTGATAGTCTTAGCTAATGCGATGCGGATTTTCTTGTGCGCCAAAATTTCTTGTTCCTTCTTAGCAAGGAGGGTGATGCGCCCCTGAAGTTATTTCTCTTTTTCCTTAAGAAGGGCTTTGCGTGCCTTTTCCTTTCTTTACTATTTTGTTACTTGATAAGCAACAACATTTTCCCTTAGCTGTATTTCCGACACGGTTTCCTGCTGCACTTCATAGACTTCACTTAAGGGAATCTTGGAGAAGTCGAGCTATAGTGTGGAGAACTCCTTGACAAGATCATCAAAGGAACTTGTGTCTGTTCCTGTTTCCAGTGCGTGCCCCTAGATCTGCACTTTGATTGGTGGCACTAGCTCTGGTGTGACTAATGGTACACTGGGATCCATGCCATATGTCTCAACCTCAACAGTGAATTTGACCTCGTTAATGGCATCTACCAACTTAGTCAGGTGGTTCCCAACTTGATCAGCTATGCTTACTTGCTGAGTCTTCAGAACGTTGAGGCTTTCCTTGGAGACCATAGATACAGTTTCTGCTAGCATGCGGATATCCTCCTCAGTCAAGGTATCTGTGTTATCTGTCTTTCTAGCTTTCCTTTTCTTCCGGGGGGGCTCCCATCCTTGTTGTTGCATTTGCTCGTGGGTTGGTATGTTCTCCTAAGTAGGTGTGCGCTCTGAATCACTATGATCAGAGCTACACCTATCCTCATTATCATCTTTTTCTTCCTCTTCTTGCGACCGATTATCCTGCTCGTCGCTTTCTTCATTTCCTTGGCCATTAACTTGGTGCACTAGTGGGTCCTCTTCATTTTGTCCTTTAGGTAGCGGATTTTTTAGTGGGCCACACCATTCATCTGACCATTCTTGGATGACTACACCCACATCCTCATTTGTGAGCATGAATCGAGCATGGTGTACTTGTTTGGACGAGTCCTTCTTCATCTCTAAAATGATGTTATGCACACCGGCCTAAAAATTGACGAAGGCTGAGTACCTGTGCACCGTCGCGGCCCAAAATCAATGAGATTGATGGACAAAATCACACAGCACCTCTGTGTGCAAAAAGAAATCAATTTTGTTATCCTTCTTCCTGATACTATCTTTCTTGTCTTCCCACAAGTCCTGGTACTTTGTGCCATGGCAAGATAGTGGGACATCCATCTACACATAGTCTGGCGGGTTAGCCCATTGGGTGACTGAGATCAAGACAAGCAGCTAGGAGTAATGAAATTTGTAGTTGGTATCCTCCTGGTCCTATGTGACGTTTTCTATTAGCTCATTCAACAAGAACCGCGACCAATTGAAAACCCCTCCTAGCGCACACAACTTTGCAAGCTCTATTGTTCCCACAGTACACTGAGTTGGCCTCATCTTGTGCAACATCTTACAATATAGGATCCTTGCAGTGAACTGCAAACTTGCATCTTCGATAGGGCCAATTAGGAAGCCCATTTTTGCGCGCTGAAGGTTATACTTCTACTTCATCTTGGTACTATATTTATTGGCCAAGTATGGCGCGGGGTCTTCTCCTTCCTTTGGCAGACCCATTATTGCAGAAATAAGCTCGACGCCGACTGGGTATGGCTGATCGAGTCATAGAAATCCTTTGTGGAAACAGACCATAAGCTATTTCATGTATGTTTTGACCTGTAGATTGTGGCCGAAATGTGGCATAAACAACAGGTTTATCAAATCTGCATGGCCAACACCCTCAGCCCATTGCATTGGCCTTAGCACCTATGGTCTAGTCGGATCGGGCTGATCCAGGACCATGTAGTCTGCTCTTTTCAACCCTTCCTACTGTCGGGTGTTGAAGTCCTTGAAGGTCAACTTGACGATCTTCAGCATTATGTTCATCAGCAGGGGAATGTTCTCAGGGATCCTTGGTGCTACTAGAATTGTATTGGCCTTCTTTGGAAGCTCCACTTCCTCTGCATCATATCTCCTTGGCCGAATGTAATGAGGGAAATTTTCGTCGTCATCCTCAACATCGGGTCCTCTGCGTGATGGTGAGTCCTCTTCCATGATGTTGTCCTCCTCTGGATCTTCCTCCAATGGAGATTTGCTGGTATTGCTTGGAATGACCTTAGCCTTCCATTTCCTTGCTAACTTGGGCTGGGATAACTATCCAGGTGCGCTCTGTCCAGCGTGTGTTGGATCTCTAAATGGTTGCACAGTTGTAGTTGCAGCTAGTGGTCTTTGAACTAGGTTCGACATAGGGCATGAACCGGGGGTTGGAATAATGACGGGGGTGGCCGCCGGTCGAGGAGCAGCCATAGGTGTAGGTGTAGTCGCCGGGGCAGGTTGCTTCCTGGTTCTCGCCACCAGATTAGTGTTTGGTTGCAACTTTGGTTGCTGTACTTCTAAAGATTCTATTTCTTCTTCCTCAATTGGGCAACTAGAGATAACGGTTGCGTCGGATATCTCGCTCTCACTGGGGATCTCAATTACCATGGGTGTTGACTTACTAACAAAGGAATTAAAGGCTTTGGCTCTGTAAACGCTCGGCTTTGGTTCCCTCTTGCTTGGTCTATATTCATAAAAGAATGCTTGATGGTGAAGCCTTACACTTATACTCTCCAACACGTCCTGCAATCATCATGAAATGGGAGGTTGATGTCTAATTAGTCACATGGGCTTCTCGTCCAACACGTCCCTTCATTAAGTCCTTAACTTGAGTACTGCGCTGTACTTTTTAGAGCAGTTATGGAGGAATCGTCAGATGTGACCCTAAATCACGCCGTCATTCTCCTCGTATCTCATCGAATTAATAATGCTTAGCTGTCATAACTGACTCAATCTTCACTGAATATTTGCACTTTAATGTCAGACAGCCTGTCATTTCCGCTTTTTGCAGCACTTTCCGTCTTTTTTTGCACTTTTTTCTTTTTCGTGCGCTTGGCGCTTTTTCCTGTGCTTTGCATTGGTTCCATCGCAGACGTGCGATAGAACAATTTTTACGTCTTTCGACCCTTATCTTTTTTTTTTCCCTTCGCATGACGCGATTCTATCCAGGAATGTTATGACCGTCATAGAATCATTTCGGGAGACTTTCGTTCACCATACCCACGACATACGTACCATCTAGTTTCTGCAGTTTTATTGCACTCGCATCAGTAATATGTGCAATCACATATGGCCCTAGCCAATGCATCTTCAACTTGCCTGGATGTTTGAAATATTTGCTGTCATACAACAAAACAAGTCCTTCGAATTTGAATGGATTAACCCTGATATGGCGATCATGCCATGCTTTCGGTCACTGCTTCTCAATTGTCTGATGAAATCCTACGACGAAGCTTTCTTCTTCCATTTGAATGAGCTGTGACAACCTCTGTTCAACAACATCTCCCTCAATCATCTCCATCAGAGCAACAATATTCAGACTTGGTACAATGTCCTCCATTGGCACAACAACTTCTTTTCCATACACTAGTCTAAAAGGGGTTTGCCCTGTTAATCGCTTGCAAGTTATGTGATATGCCCATAACATAGCTGATAATTTTTGATCCTAGTCATATTGGCGCACATTGCATACCTTGGTCAATGCATTCTCTAGAATCTTATTGAAAGCTTCGACCATTCCATTTTCCTAAGGATGATAGGGAGTCGACTTCTTATGTTGGATCTAAAATTCTGTAGTCAGCTCAACAATTACTTTGTTAATAAAATGCGTACCTTGGTCACTTAGTAGCATCTTTGGACAGTCAAATATGGTGACTATATTTTCAAACAAAAACTTTTCCACAGTCACAGTGCTACAATTTTTAACAGGTGCAGCTTCAGCCCATCTGGTTAGATAGTCTATCGTAGTGATAATGTAGTGCGCACCAGTTCTCTTTCCTGGTGGGATGATTGGTCCAAGAAAATCAACTACCCACTTTTCGAATGCTTGAAGGGTTATATACGGTGCAAGTGGAATCTCATCGTAGCGTAACAGTTTTCCTATTCTTTGGAACATATCATATTGCCTACATAAGCTTTTTGTATCCATGTGTATGGTTGGCCACCATAATCCTACCTGCAATATCTTACACACAGTTTCTTTTCCCGCATAGTGTCCACCTGCTACACTAGCATGTGCTTCACTCATAACCCAGGGTCGTTCATAGTAAAAAACACAGCGACGCAGCACTTCATCCGCACCCATCTTATACAGATGTCCCGGGATCAATGTATAATTAGCTGCTCTGACGACCAAGTGTTTCTTCTGATTAGTTGACATTCCTTCAGGTGCATATCCTGTGCTCAAAAAGTGAATGATTGTGTTAAACTCATGGTTTTGATCATCCGTCATGTGGGTCACAAATAGTTGCACGTCACGCAAATTATCTTCCAAATTAGTTGGCTCTTCGCCACTTTCTATCCTTGACAAGTGGTCAGGCCTGACATTTAGTCGACCGGGTTTGACAACTACCTCAAAATCAAATTCCTGAAAGAGGAGAATCCATTTTCAAATATTCTCCCCCAACTTTGCCTTGTTGACTAGGTATTTCAGCACTGAATGGTCAGTATACATGTGAAAATGCCCACCCAACAAATAGTGTCTGAGCTTTTGAAGCACATGGACCATAGTGAGGCCTTCTCTTTCCATCGGCATGTAGTTATTTTTTGCTGTTGATAGTTTCCTGCTAGCAAAAGAAATAGGGTGGTCAAGCGCACCTTCTCCTAGTTGCGTCAAGACTATGCCGAGCGTGACAGATGACGCATCCACATGAACATGGAACTCCTTTTTCCAGTCTGGAAATAAAAGTATGGTGCAGTATCCATTTCTTTCTTCAACTTATCCAAGCTTTCCTGGAAAGCTGCTGTCCATTTAAAATTTGCATCTTTCTTCAGGAGTTTCTCCATAGGTGTAGTGATCCTTGCATAACCTCTGATGAACTTCCTGTAGTAGCCTGTATGTCCCAGAACTGATCTGAGTTGCGTGACTAATGTAGGTGGTGGTAAGTCAAGGATAATCACAATCTTTGTTGGGTCAACCAAAATACCATCGCGACACACGATGTGACCCAACAACACACCAAATGGTGCGTAAAAAATACATTTCTTAGAATTGAGCGCAATATGATACTGGCGACAGTGGTCCAACATCATGCGTAGACTCTCGATATGGTCTCTTATTAGACCAAACACAGTCCAATCATCAAATTAGACCTTAATAAATTTATGAATAAAATCTTTAAAACCAGAGACTACTATTCTAGAAAAAATAGCAGGTGCATTATTGAGTCCAAAGGGCATTACCGTATACTGGTAGCATCCCCATTCGGTGACGAAGGTTGTTTTGTGGCGATCCTCCTTCGTGATTCTAACTTGATGATATCCCGAAAAGGCATCAGTAAATGAATACATCTCTTTCCCTCCAACAATTTCAACTACTTCATCTGTAAACGGTGTTGGGAATGGATCGTGCAAGCATGCATCATTCAACTTCCTCAGGTCAACACAGATCCTTACTTCACCTGTTGTTTTCTTATCTTGGATCACTATAGGGCTGATCCACTATGACTCCTCAATAGGTTCAATGATTCCTATGTCAAGCATGCGATCCAATTCTTCTTTGACCCTTTCCTTATACTTGGGGTTCATCCTATATGGTTGTTGCTTACTAGGTTTAGCATCTAGTCGCAGGGGTATTTTCATCTCCCCTACGTATCCCACTAATCCCTTCATCTCTGAGAATTTGGCAGGCAATAGGTCCTGATATTCATGCAACAAGTCTGTGATCTTCGCGACTGTCTCTTCGTCCCAATAATCTCCCATATTGGCAAAATTTGGGTTTTATGGTGATGCAATGTTTACTTTCTTGATTTTCAACGGCTTAAGGAACTGGTCACTTGAAATACCACTCCCTTCTACTTCGTGTTTGCCCTCTAATTCTAGTATGTTTATGTTAGTCAGGTCATCATCTGGATCTCTAGCCAGATTGTAGCAAGCCATCCATTGCTGAATGGTCGCATTGCATTGGTGAGAATTAATCTCTTTAATAGGGATTTCAGTGAATATCTTCTCCTTTATCGTTTGAAGTGCAACATCCACTGTAGGGTGCTCATCAACAAATATGAATGTGTGCATGAAATGCTTAGCGATCCATTCCCAATCCTAAGTTCCTTGCCATAATTCCATAGATGCATACCATGTTCTAGGTGTCATTTCCAATGTATGTATGAAATGATGGACCCACTCCTGTCGCAGGTATTTTTCAAATACCATGCAACAATGGTTAATATGTTTGACAGGGTTTTCCAACCATGGATACTTGATTTATGAGGGTGACTTCTTCACCAAATCTAACTTCCATCAACCTTCTACACTGTGGCCAATCTGTTATATACTTCTTATGTGCACCCCACCATCTAGCGTGCGTATCTTTAAGCACATGATCTAGCACCGATAAATGCTGTGATTCTGTTAGAAATCCTTCAAAATCAGTTAAGAAGGTCATGAGGTTAGGTAAACCCTCATAGGTGGGTATCTTTCATAGCTCATTCCCCACCTGTCGCACAAACCTTGTAACTCTTGCGTACCTCCTCATAGAGACTTCATGTAGTCTATTTTTCCAATTCTCCAAATCCTCCCCTGAGTCAGACATGAAGGAACTAGCACTCTTCCAGCTCAGGTTTCCATCCACTATTGGATTGATATAGTCTTATTGTAATGCAGTGACATTGTAGATCTAGTCGAGATAGTTAACCTGTTCGTCATTGTAGACAAGCTCAACGTATCTCTGTCCCTTTAATGGATCAATTGGCGACACCACTCTCATCTCATTATCCTCGAATTACAAGATCCTTTTCTTAAAGTTTATAATGGTCTGGTTGACTATAGCCCAATCTATCCCCAACAATGTGGGATATGGATTTGTGTCATCAACAATGTTAATGACCTCAAAGTCTGCAACCCTTCAATGTTGACAGGGACTTGACTCAACAGACCAATGGGTAGGACTTTTTCCTGATTTGCAAGTCGTAGTAGGACAGGAGACCAATCCAAGTGCGGCTTACCCATACTTTCCCATGTTTGTTGTGTCAAAATATTGACATCAGACCCTAGGTCTAAGATGATGTAATCCATGTCGTAGTCGCCTATCTATGCAGTCATTCTTAACTTGTGCCCAATTTTGAATTTCTTTCTCACTTGGTTAACTTTATTTTCAGGTTGCAGCTCTATGGGTGTCTCTTTTATCATTTATTGTAGTTTTTCAATAGCATATTTATCTTGCATTAGCGTTAAGAAACTTGACAAAAAGGATTTTATCTTACTAACCTTTTGTGGGACATTCTTTTGGAATATGTGCTGAAATCGTTCAGGAATATCCCTGATTTCTTCTAACGTCGATGGTTCTGCTGGATCCACAAACTCTAGTCGCACATCCAAGAATACTTCCTTTTGTTTCTAGACATCGAATGAAACCTTCTTCTATTTTGCAGGCCGTACCTGTGGTTGTAGTTGTTCTTGCGGTTTATCTTGATCAGCTCCAGTCCCAGCACCTCCTCGTGTTATGACAACGACATTTAGATCTCATGGTTCAGCCACAATCATCTGGATGTTCATTTTGGGATTTAGGTTTGGGTTCTACACAGGGTTAGGCTCTGCGATAGTCCTTGCTTTCCATTTTGTGATCAACTGAGGACATTGCTCCACATTATGGTCTTGTCCATTACAGTATGAAAATTTATTTGTAGGTTCTAGGAAATATCTGGCATAGTGACCTAGTTGTCCATAGTTATAGCATATAACTTGACCTCTTCCTCTACCGAAACCTCCTCCTCTGTCTCTTCCTCTTAGGTTTCCACCACCCCTTCCCTACGGGTGTGGTTGCTGTGGCGGGTACTGATTCTGCTGGTAGTGAGGATGGTAGTGATTTTGTTGCGGGTATGGATGCTTAGGCGCATACTGAGGTTGATACTGGTTTTGATACTGATTGGGTGGGAACTGCACAAGCTGATATGATGCTTGTGTCGGTTCATCCTGAACATGCCCCTCATTTTTCATTAAATAGGTATCGATAGTATTTTCCTTCAAGAGATGGTATGCTCTGTAATCTTTTTCTTCATGGCCTACTAACTTACAAAATTTACAAATATAAACACTCCTCGTCTCGATGTCCTCTAGACTAGAATATGCAACACCATGGTAGTTAATGGCCATTTAATGGGTTTGGTGCACCAGATGAGACATAATTTATGAAGGTCGGGCAATTATCGTTGGTGTGTCCGTCCATTCTGCATTTCGTGCACCATAAATATTTTGTGCTTCCTTACCTTTCTTTATGTCCTACAGCTGTATCGTCAAATTAGCCAGCTATGACTGAATCTGCACTATTCCTGCAACACTGTCACCAATTGGTGAGGCTTCTAACTTCACTTCCAACTCTAGTGCTTCTGTCTATGAATCAATATTTTGTTGCATCAATGACCCTCAGATGTGTGGTAATAGCACAGCAATAAACCACTCTTTATGTTGAACAGTCGACATTTGTAAACTCACCTTGGCTATCAAATTTTTAAACCACAGGTCAATGTCCCATACTGATTCTATCGGTGCTTGCTTTATCTATTTGATCTCAGTAATGCACTGCGATTCTGATTTAGGTTTTATAAACTCAGAGATCATTGTAGCTCAGATCTCATCAAGGGTCTTCTACGGAGTTCCAGTCAGTACGACATAGAAATTCATAAACCAATCTAGCGCACGACCCCTTAGAGTTGTGATCATCTATGCCTTTCTTATGTCCATGTTATTGACTAAGCGAACCATCCAAAAAACTTCGTAGAGAAACCAATATTGCTCTAGGTATTCTGTTCCATTCCCATTGAATGTAGGTAACCGAATATCCATCTCGGCCATTGATTTGGTCACCAGGGTCCTCTAGTAAGGGGTTCAAAGGGAGTGAGCCCTCTTGCCTGCTAGTCCTAGTACTAGCACTATTAGTATTAGTAGTCCTTTTCGGGGATGAGACCCTATATCTTTCCTTCGGTGATATTCTTGATGTGATGTAGTTGTGTCCTAACCTTGGTGTCTCTGCAGATTCTTCCAATTCCTCTGTTCTTTCTGATATCGGGCTATAGTCCTCCTCTTCATCTCAAGACCCTTCGTCTTCCTGCGATCGAAGTTCATGTTCACTCTCCTCAAACATACTAGGATTCTGTCACCCTCTTTCGGTCTTTCTTCTTTTCCCTGATTTGAATCTCCTTCCACTCCTTAGGAATCCAACTTCTAGCTCATGTTCTGTACTTCCAGGGAACATCTCAACTCACCCTTTCCCATTTTCTTAATAATTTGTCTGTTGGCCACTTTTCATAACTTGCGCGACCCAGGTTCTGCATAGCCCGTCAATCCAACAACTACCCAAGATACCAGCCCGATAGAGCAAGCCCCATTGGCAACACCTGTGAAGCAGGTGTACTCTCACCCGAGATATCTCTTCGATGGGTAACCACCAAAACCATGTTTACATGATTGTCAAGGGATTATAGTCCCTTGGCTCTTGGAAAAGGAGCTCAATGAAGCCAACAGGATGGCTAGATAGGGGAGTCAGTCTCGTGCAACCAAGCACAAATATATGTCATCACGCGCAACTTGTCCTTACTCTCCACCTCACAACTAGTGCAACTTGTGCATAGTAGCTGACTCGTACCAACAGGCCGACTGCGACTTATGTCGTGACTTAATACAGAAGCACACAGGCTGACATATATGTAGGTTTCAATGACACTTTCCCTATTATTCGTCTACTTCTTTCATTATTACATCAGTCAATTAAACAATACCCAGCATTATACAAAAAGCAAATAACAATCATTCACATAAACAGTCACAGCATTGATCATCCATTCAAACACAAAAGATAACGTGGAAACCCATCTGGGAAAAACCACCAAGGTGCTCTTCATATGGCAAGAGAAAAGGATACAACACCTTGCAGTCTACGGGATGCAGACTGATCTTAAGATATGTCTTTAAGACTTAGACTTATGGTTCTCATGCTCTCTGGTTTGCTCTTCTACCCTACATCTACTCCTAGCGGTCCGCACACACAACAGCTAGACCCACAGCTCAACAGCCTCCTATCACCGCTAGGATCTTCCTGAGCCTTCTCTTTGTCTAATCTCTACAACATTACAACAAAATGGCATCCTTCCCTGTGGATTACCACTGAACATGTGAACTATTACTAGAAAACTGAACTAACATAGTTATGAATAACTAGAAGCAACTAAAAATCAACCTTCTATCTATTGCATCCCTCCTATTTATACTATTTTACATGACCACACAGGGTCAATTGCATACAAGCATTCTATTAACTGTTAGCATCAGCCTCCCCTCAGGCTACAACTATGGTGATTATGACTTGACATGAGGCACTATCGGACTGACTTACAAATATCCCTTCATACGTGCATAGCTATAGGCTTATGCCACCTTAATCGGTCATGATTTAGATTTTACACTTGTGGCTTTCCGGTTGTTATCACTTGTGCTCTTTTGTGCTTGCCTTTCCTTCACCGTGCACCTCTCTTCTCTGTCTGCGTTGGTCCTTTGCTTCCTTCGCGATCTTCCTTTGTTTCTACCGTGCACGTGACACAACTTATTTACTCATGCATGAGCTTATTCCTTGTGCTCCTTTCCCAGGAAACAGCCCCCCAACACTCACATGTGGCTAGTCCCGAGCCACGAAGCAAGGGACATATGAGGAGGCACGATCTGCGCAACATGTTTTGCAATTTTTTTTTTCGCACCTTCTCCTGGTTTCTTCCTTGCACACTTTCTTCCTTTGATTGATTTTTTTTTTGGCAGTTTTCTGCATCGTGGCTTCTTTCCATAATTATATGTTTTGCAAGGTTACAACACTGATATAGCTTCTTTCTTGGCACCATTGGAAGACTCGTAATGGAGGGTTCAAGTTCTGAGTTCGCTTGGGAAGACAAAGTAAGGTATGTGCTTCTTATTGGGACCAATATCCCAGCGATCAGTAATGTTGTCTTTGCTCTGGGACTCTTTCATTATCTTATCATAGTCTGCCTCCAATTTCACCAAGGGTGGATAGTGTCCCATTCCAACACAGCAATCTAAGTGGCCTTGGTTCTTCCACGCCTCTTAGGCTCCTGGTGTTTTGAGCATGCTTTCTGCGGCTTTTTCTCTTGTTGTTCTTCCTCGATTCCATCTCTTCTGCATATTACTCTTCACCACCCTCTTTGCCATAGATATGGACTTTGAAGACTTGTCCATATTGAAAACCAGAAAATCCCCACAATCCAGGGAGGTGGAGGTGAATGATTCGCCAAAATTTGACAATTTTCACCTGAGCAGCATAGAGTACAAGCTGTGACTAGCCATGTGGTCCTTCCCCGGTCCCTTGACGCATGGAGGTCCCATCTAGATTGCTGGAAAATGAGCCCACTTGCTAATTCTGTAGACTTTTTCAAATGCGGCAAGGACTCTGGTTCTTATTTCGCAGAGTTTGTCAAATTGGGAAAGAACTCTAGTACCTACCAGAGTCCTCTCTGGTGCTACAGACAGGGATTCTAATCTACTGATCTACAAATAGCCAAGGATGACTTAGCCAAATAATTCTATCTGGGTCGAATTAACTTGCAGACTATTACCATCTTTCTTATTCCCGTCTTTGGAGATACCTGACACACTAAAGGCTGCAGCAACTGCTTTAGCCTGCAAGGTTGCTCGCAGTGACACTCCCCAACCCATTTGTAATTGTAACTGGTGCTCAAGCAACACAAGTAAGTGATGTATGCTTGCTGTAGGGGTGCCCCGATCTTATAGGAGGAGCATCGGGTCACCTGCCGCGTAGGCTTATCCAGGTGCATCTTTAGAATAAGACCTTCATCTGGTGTATCGGATTTTCTTCTTAGATTTTCTATGATTAACGGTATCATCATTCTTCTGTATTGATAGTCATCATCAATATTGATGGAATGTCTAGTTACCATCACAAAATTTCCCACACTTGATACATCTAGGGTGACGTCTTGTTGCAGGCGCCAAATCTTTAGGGAATCTTGATGCATTTAACAATATGTCAATGCTTGCTAGCTGTATGGGACCTCCCGCCATTCATCTCATAAATGGTTTGCTAGCAGGTCTAAAGTGCACCATCCTTTCCTCGCAACTTCTTCTTTCGACCAATTTCATATTTCCGCGCACGCTGCACTAGGGATGCCTCCCTTGCAGGTTTCCAATTTTTTTTTTTGCTTTTGTTCCTTGGGTTTATTTCCTTGCATAGCTTTAAGCTTCCGGTGCTGGCTCAGGATGCGCAGCCAAACGAACCTTGTCTTGAAATATCTTCACCATTAGTTCAACCTTATCAACTTCCTCCGTATCTTCCTTTGCTTGCATGGCCAACTACTCCACATGGTCGGAATGGACATGTTCCAACGATTCTGCCTCTATCAATTGTACTATGCCTTGAAGTTTCTGCTATGCCAGCTAAATATGGTCTGTGAGTTGCTTCGCTTCCGACTGGAATGTATTAACCTCAACTTCCCTAGCTTTTTCTTGTTCGTGAAGGGTCTGCACTTCTTATTGTAGCCTTTTGATCTCTGCATTTTTAATGACCTTCTGCTGGAGGGGCAACTTTCTCATTTCTGCCTTTGTAGCACTGATTTTCTCATCTGCCTCTCACGCACTCTTCTTGATTTTCTCAGTTGTTTCATCTTTGAGTAGTGCTCCCCAAATGGTAGCGACAGCATCTATAGCCTTTGCATTGAGTGTTTCACCTTCTCTGATTTTCCCATCAGCTTCAAACACTGCTCTTCTTCTTTCCTCACGCACCTCCGGGGGTGTGCTTGGAATATTCCTAGTTTGTAGATATTCCACTTGCTGTCGAAGATCCTGTGTGATATTTGCAAGCTTGATGAATTTAGCCATGGAACATTCATCTTCTTGCCCTGTTCTTGGTGGGAATGTTGCAATGGCATTCTTGATAGAGTCCACCAATGCAATGCGGTTCTGTACACGTGCTAGTATTTCCCGCTCTTCCTCGGCAATAAGGGTGATGCGTTCCTGCAGTTATTTCTCTTTTTCCTTTGACAGGGCCTTGTGTAGCTTGGCCTTCCTTTGCTATTTTGCTTCCTGTCAAGCAACAACATTTTACCTTAGCCAAATTTCGGAGATTAATAATTGCATCCACATCGTCATTTGTCACCATGAAGCTAACATGGTGCACCCGCTGGAGTGGGTCCTTTGTTGGCAGCATGGTTATAACATGCGCATCAACTTGAAACTTGATGAATGAGGCATACCTATGTATAGTCATGATGCAGATCCTGTGAGACTACCGAACAACCTCAGGCAGCGCCTCTGTGTGCATAAAGAATGCAATGTTGTGATCTTTTTGGTGGTCGCTGTCTGCCTTATCTTCCCAGAGATTCTAGTACCTTGCACCCAGGAAAGATAGTGGGATATCCATCTGTACATAGTCTGGCGGGTTAGCCCACACACTGAACAAAATGAATATCAGTAGCCAAGAATAGCAGAATTTGTGGCCCTCCTTATGTTAAGCTTGCATCGTATCATCTACAAGTGCGTTCAACAGGTGCTGCGACCACTTGAATTTTCCTCCTAGCGCACATAAATCTACAAGTTCCACCACCTTTGTCGAACATTGTGTGGGTATCATCTTATGGAAAATCTTACAAGATAAGATTTTTGCAGCAACACACACACTCTTGTCCTGGATGGGCCCAATCAGGTAGCCTCGGCTTGCTCTCTAAAGGTTATGTTTTCGCTTGATAGGTTTAATGTCTTGCTTGGCTAGGTATGAAACAGGATCATCAGCTTCATTTGGGAGACCAGTGATCCTTGCAATTAGCTCGGCGTCAATCAGATATGGCTGATTCAGCCATAGGTATCCTCCATGGAAGTAGACTAGTAACTGCTTCACGTTTGTATTGACTTATATGCTATGGCCAAAGAGAGGCATAAAGAGCATGTTGGTTAGACCTGCATGGGAAAGTCCCTTGGCCCAATCCTTTGGCTTATGCACTTGGGAATCACTTGTAGTGGACTCGGTCATGGTCATGCGGTCTTTTATCTGCAGCCCCTCCTACTGTTGAGTGTCAAAGTCTTGGAACTTCAACACAGCCAAATTGGGCAAGATATCGTTAAGCAAGGTCATGCTGACAGGGATCCGCGATGCTACCAGAGTAGTCACCGTCTTCTTTGGGAGATCCGCCTCCCCTACATCAGCTCTCCTTGGTCGAACGTAACACGAGAAATTTGGATCAACCCACTCTGATTTTGGCTCTCTCTATTGTAGAAAGCCTTCATTCCTGACATCTTCTGCTTGCTCGCCAACAGGTGCCTTTCCTTGTCCGTTCAAAGCGGTCAGAGCCTTGCGTTTCATTTGATTCAGTGGTTGTTATGTAGACACCTCTCTTGGTTGCGTCTCACTAGGATTCCTTAGCTCTCTGTCAGGTACTAGAGCTACTTGTTGCAGTCCTGGTGAAACTAGCATTCTCTGAACTGGGTTCGGTACAGCACGCAACCTAGGGGTTGGAATGGTAGCATGATCATCTCATCTTCTTTGCTGCTTTTGTGTTCTTTCCATTGATTTGATCTCTGGTGGTTGCTGAACCTCGTCTGACTGTATTTCTACTTCCTCATTAATGGGGCAACTAGAGATGACAGTTGCTTCTGATGCCTCACTCTCAATGGGAATGTTAATTACCATGGACATCGGTGTAATTGAACACAAATGGCAGGGTTTAGCTCTACAATGGTTTGGCTTTGGTTCTCACTATCTGTAACAAAGTTCTTGACGGGGAAGTTGAATATTTAAATAGCCCTCAACGTCCTTCAATCATCATTTGACAGGAGGTCGAGGTCTAATCAATTTCCTAGGTTGCTGCTTCCGAAAATTCCTTCATTAACTTCTGTAACTGGCTTTTTGGGCTGTACCTGTCAGGCTGGTTATGGTAGTTATTGCAAGGATGGGTGATGGGATCAAAAAGTATGCCAACCTGCTCCTTGTACTGTGTCAAGTTAATGTCATGCAGTTGTCACAATTGCCTGCATATTTGTTAGAGATTTGTTGTTTAATGCTAGCCAACCTATCATTCCCACTTTTTGCATCCTTTTTCCTCTTCTTGCCTTGTCCCACGTACCAACAAATTTTTTCTTTACTCACACTTTTCATGCTCCCTTTCCCTTGCTTGAGTTCATGTGATGAGTTGATTTTTTTTTCACGTCTCATTGCTCGTGCTTTTATGCTGGTTCTGTCACAATTCTGTAACATAGCAGGTTACATCTTTTGGCCTCTCATATTTTTTTTAAGATGTTATACATGTTTTAGCATGGCTTCGGGTGACTACCGTTCACCATACCTGTGACATGGGTACCATCTAATTTTCTAAATTTTTTCTGTGCCCTCCTCAGTAGTGTGCGCAATTCTATATGGCCCTAGCCACTGTGTCTTCAGCTTGTCTGGTTGCTTTAACCATTTGTTCTTGTACCGTAAGACAAGTATTCCTTCTTTAGATGGCTTAACTATGAGATATTGATCCTTCTGTGCCGTTTTTCAATGCTGTCTTGACATAGTATGTATTCGCAAGGGTATTTTCATCTCCTCTAAATATCCCACTATTCCCCTCATTTTTGAGCAGTGGGTAGGGAATAGGGTCTGGTACTCCTATAGTAGATTTGTGATCTTTGTAGCTGCTTCATCATGCGAATAATCTCGGACATTGGTGAGGTTTGGGTTCTTTGATGATCCAATATGTACTTCCTTGATTTGCAGGGGTTGGAGGAACTGACCACTTGAAATTCTAACTCCTTCTACTTTTGGTGTGCCCTTTTCTTTTGGTCTACTAATATTAATCAGATTATCCTCTGGGTTTCTGGTTATGCTGTACTGCTGAATGGTTGCACTACATTGGTGAGAATTAGCCTCTTTGTTAGGGATCTCCTCAACTATACTCCCTTTTTCCTTGTGAAGCACAACATCAATTGTAGGGTGCTTGTCAGCAATTTCAACTATATGCGCAACCTACTGGGCTCCTTATTGCAACTATGTAGAGGTATGCCAGGTTTCAGGTGTCATTTCCAAAGTATATATGAAACCCTCGTATGTGGGTAGCTCCCTTGAATCAGTCTCCACCCATCGCATAGACCTTGTAATTCTTGCACACCTTCTCATAGAGACTTCATGTAATCTATTTTTCCAAACCTCTAAAGCCTCACCTGATTCAGATGTACATGAACTCACGCATATCCAACTCAGGTTTCCTTCTGCTGTTGGACTGGTATAATCTTCCTGCATAGCTGTGACATTGTAGATCTGGTCAAGGTAGTCACCTTGTCCCTCATTATGGACATGCTCGACGTATCTCTGTCCCTCAAATGGATCAATGGGTGATACTACCCTCATTTACTCATCTTCGAATGAAAGGATCCTTTTCTTGAATTTTATGATGGTTTGATTGTCTATGGCCCAATCTATTCCTAGCAGAGCGGGGTATGGGTTTGTGTCATCAACAATATTAATGAATTCAAAGTATGTGAATGTGTGCAATCCCTCGACATCGATGGGTACATTGCTCAGTTGACCAATAGGTAAGACCTTCGCCTAATTGGAAAGTCACAACTGGATAGAAGACCAGTCCAAACATGGCTTACCCATACTTTCACATGTTTGTCATGTCAAAATATTAACATCTGAACCCAGATCCAAGATGATATAATCCATGTCGTAGTCACCTATCTGCGTAGTCATCCTTAAATCGCTGCCAGTTTTGCAATTTTTTCGTACTTGGTTAACTTTCTTCTCAGGTTGTGGTTCTATAGAAATCTCTTCTACCATTTCTTGCAGTTTTGCAATAGCATCTTTATCTTGCATTAGTGTTAAACAACTTGACAGAAAGGTTCTTAGCTTACTAACCTTTGGTGGAGCCTTCTTCTGTAATATGTGTTGAAACCGTTTCGGCATGTCCTTGACTTCTGTAGAATTCTATGGTACTTCTGGGCTGATGAATTCTGATTGTACATCCTAGAATATTTCTTTCTATTTCTGGATGGTCGATGGTTCCTTTTTTTGTGCCACTGGTCTCACTTGTGGCTGTGGTTGCTCTTGTGGTTTATTTTGGTCTGCTCTAGTAGTCACACCTCCTTGAGTTACGACAGGGATGTTCAGGTCACATGGTTTAGCTGAAATCATCTGAACATTCACATTTGGATTCATGTTCAGGGTTCAGTGGAGGGTTAGGTGCTCCAATGGTCCTTGCTTGCCACTTTGGGATCAACTGAGGACATTGTTCGACATTATGGTCCTGTCCCTTACAGTATGAACATGTCTTCGTAGGCTCTAAGCAGTTTCTAGCATAGTGAACTGGTTGTCCATAGTTATAGAACGTAAATTGAACTCTGCCTCTGCCAAATCCTCTGTCTCCACCTCTTCCTCTAGAGTTTCCACCACCCCTTCCCTGCGGGCATGGCTGTTGTGGTGCATACTAGTTTTGCTGGTAGTGTGACTAATACGGGTTTTGTTGTGCATACGACTGCTAAAGCATGTTGTTGGAGACATTTACCATCATACACACTCTTTTTGGTCAAATTGGCCTAGTTAAACCACTATCCTCAGTATAATTGACATTAATTGACATCAGTGGAGCATTAATTTCCATAATCTAGTCACACCCATGCCTACCTACAGTCAAGAAGGATAACTTAGCCTTCTCCTACAGTCAAGGAGGCTAACTGGAGCACTCCGGGGGTGATTTAACTGATATTAATGCACCTAATTGCTAACTGGTGGTTACAATTAGTTCAACCAGTCAGTTAAGGTGCCTCCTCTCATTAAATATATTATTTAATGATTATTTATTATTATTTAATGATATGGAGTCAATAGGGCACCTCCACCAACTTTTGATGATCAGTTCAGCTTCAGATAACCTCATCGGGGTTCATTGAAGTCATGGAGCACTAGCACTTGATGGTTGGCTTGCTATGACATGTGTTTGATCTCCTTCAGTTGAGATTCAGTCATTTATTGCACTTTGACTTCATTTAGGGTTTGGTGAGTCAATTAGGGTTTTGGTCAAGTGGTTAACTGAGTGTGAATGAATGGCTAAGAGTCAGTTAAGCCAGACTCACTCATTGATTTCGAATTGCCTCCTTAGGTATTCGAATTCCTCATTGATCCAAGCTATTGATTGACATTGTTATTGTAACTATTCATTGTTTATTGAATATACACAGAGGAAACCATTCTGGTTCCAATTAACACCAATTCATGAGTATTTGTTGATTATTCTTTCATGAGATTTATTCTTTGTTCCTAGATCAATGTGCATAATTAATATGGTATCAGAGAATACGACGGGACGAAGATATATCTCTAAAAAAAACAAGCTTTTTGACATATTTCTCCATGAAAAGTGAGCAATAGCTCAAAAATCTAGCCCTGCACTAGAAGCCAAGGCTTACCACTTAATACCCCAAGTAAAGAACTTGTTGATCAAGCTTGCTTGATTGACTATGCTGGGTGTGATGAAAGCCTAAAATGTGTAGGCTGTTCAACCTTACGGTGCCATTTTTGTTTTGATTTACGGGTTTTAATAGGTACAACTTCGAATGTACTCATCAATCCCTCTTCTCACCCCATTCACAAGCTATTCAGAATGGAAGTTGAAGATGATTGCATCTTTGAAGAGACGAGGTCTCTATGAGGTGTATATTGGACTTGGAAAAGAGTCTTATGAGAATGAGAATGACTGGCTAAATGACGGTGACAGAGCTTTTGGATCAATAGGTCTGGCCCTTTCTCCTAGCTTGTACTACCTTATTGTTTCCGCTGAATACCCAAAGGAAGTCTAGACAAAACTGGACAAAACCTTTGGCAAGCAAAATGAGGATCATAATAGTACTTTGGAGATCACATCAAAAACCACAAGAGTTCTTTACTTAAAATTCTTGGCCTCTACTCTCTCTAATGAAGTTGTTCAAGATGAAGATGAAGCATAATCTTCTACACATTCAATTCGAATTGAAGAAAGTCTCCATGCAGTGACTCCTTCTCCTGATGCTCCGAAAGTTCATGAGATCTCTGATATCTCATCTCCTCATATTGATGAAACAGAAGAATACATTCAAATCTCTGATATTGAAGAAAAATACTGCTGCACTTCCATGCAAACATTCACCGATGATTTTCCTTTGAATTCTGTGCAAAATTTACTAGTAATTGCTTCCGAAAGTGAAGAGAAATTTGATTTTCCTCCCTCTAATGTTGCTACTGGTGTGAAAATATGTAAAAAATTGGATATTTTGGAAGAAATATCATATTATAAGAGTGACACATTCGCTCCCCATGATCTAGATCTTCCAGCAAAATCCTGCAGGATTGCATGCACCAAAGTTCAGAATTTTGAAGAAAAAGACAACTGTGCATCCACCATCTCGGTTGACCATAATTTTGGATCTGGTATGAACCTTATTGGATCTGATATGATCTTATTTGGATCTGATATGATATTTCTTGGTTCAAAATTTCAGGTTCATAAACCTTCTGTACTGCTTGTAGCTGTTCTCATCAACGGTGTGAAGAAACAAGTACTGCAAGTCTCGTTCGAAACTACTGCTGGGGATTTGATTTCATTTCATAGTTTTGGATCTGTTGTGAACTTATTTAGATCTGATTTACATTCTAATATGATATTATTTTGTTCATATTTTAAAATCCAATAGATTTCAGACATGCTTGTAGCTTCTCTCACCGATTCCGGTGTGAAAAATCAAGTACCGCAGTTCTTCTTCAATTTTGCTGATGGGGATTTGGTGTTAGTTTCCTCTTATGAGGTTATGGATATTTTATTTTGTGATTCATTAGCTATTTCAGAAGCTATATCAGATTATGGAGCTCAAGCATTCACTCTCCAGAGTCCCAGGGATTCTCTACCTTTGGTCACATGCTCATCTCCTCACAGAACAAGTAAAGAGGAAGACATTCTGCATATGCTTGGACACTTGCTCCTAAGATTTGGGGCTGATTTTACCACTCATGGTTTTCTGTTCAAAGCTAAAACATATCAGTTTCTTGAGTGTTCCACACATGGTTCAAATCCTCAAGAACCTTTGCTCTCTCTTCAGATGATTTCAACTACTCTACATGGGTCCAGTTTTCACCATGCAACTGTTTATATTTCTGATTCAGTTGAGTGCATTGTTCTTATTCCAAAGTGGAAGATTCCTCCAGACATATTAATTTAGTTTGGATTCATAGGTTCACATGCACAGTCTCAGGATGTTGCTGCATAGAAGAACCAATTCTTGATTTACTGCTTTGTTTGAGGGGGGGTATTTTTCCCATGAGGTTTTCCCCATTTCCTTAGTTATATTAAGCAGTTAATTTATTGTACAGGGTGACCTATGGCCTTTGTTTCTAGGGCCCTAGCATTTTATGCATCTATGTTTTCTAACTCTTCTTGAGTATAGCTTAAGGGGGGGTGTTGGAGACATTTACCATCATACACACTCTTTTTGGTCAAATTGGCCTAGTTAAATCACAATTCTAAGTATAATTGACATTAATTGACATCAGTGGAGCATTAATTTCCATCATCCAATCACACCCACGCCTACCTACAGTCAAGGAGGCTAACTTAGCCTTCTCCTACAGTCAAGGAGGCTAACTGGAGCACTCTGGGGGTGATCCGAGTGATATTAATGCACCTAATTGCTAACTGGTGGTTACAATCAGTTCAACCAGTCAGTTAAGGTGCCTCCTCTCATTAAATATATTATTTAATGATTATTTATTATTATTTAATGATCTGGAGTCAACAGGGCACCTCCACCAACTTTTGATGATCAGTTCAGCTTCAGATAACCTCATCGGGGTTCATTGAAGTCATGGAGCACTAGCACTTGATGGTTGGCTTGCTATGACATGTGTTTGATCTCCTTTAGTTGAGATTCAGTCATTTATTGCACTCCAACTTTAGTTAGGGTTTGGTGAGTCAATTAGGGTTTTGGTCAAGTGGTTAACTGAGTGTGAATGAATGGCTAAGAGTCAGTTAAGCCAGACTCACTCATTTATTTCGAATTGCCTCCTTGGGTATTCAAATTCCTCATTGATCCAAGCTATTGCTTGACATTGTTATTGTAATTATTCTTTGTTTATTGAATATACACAGAGGAAACCATTCTGGTTCCGATTAACACCAATTCATGAGTATTTGTTGATTATTATTTAATGAGATTTATTCTTTGTTCCTAGATCAATGTGCAGAATTAATACATGTACTGCGGTCGATACTGATTAGGTGGACACTGCATAGGCTGATACAAGGCTTGTGCTTGTTCAGCCTGAGTGAACCCTTCATTTTTCATTAAGTAGGTGTTGACAGTCTTTTCTTTCAAGAGATGATATGCTCTACAATCCTTTTCATCATGTCCTACTGATTTACAAAATTTACAGAATAGGTTTGCAGGGGTACTTACAAATTTTTGCAAATATAAACATTCTTCATCCTGGTGGCCTCTTGATTGGCATATATGACACCATGGTATCCCATGGCCGTTTAATGGGTTGGGTGCACTTGACGCAACATAGTTCAGGAAGGTCGGGAAATTATCCTTAGTGTGTCCATTCGTCCTACATTTTGTGCACCATAAATATTCTTGTGTTTATTTTCCATTCTTGATGTCTTGAAGTTGTATCGTTAGATTGGACAACTACGATTGGATCTGCATTATCCTTGCAGCACCATCGCCAATGGGCGAGGATTCTAACTTCATTGCCAGTTCTAGTGCTTCTGTTTGCGATTCAATCTTCTAATGCATCAATGGCCCTCAGATGTGGGGTAGCAGTGCAGCAATAAACCACTCTTTATGCTGTACATCGGACATTTGGAATCTTACTTTGGCCATCAACGTTTTAAACCGTTGGTCAAAATACCATACCGTTTTCGCTAGTGCTTGTTTGATTTCTTTGATTTCGGTAATACACTATGACTCCGATTTAGGTTTTTTGAACTTAGAGATCATTGCAGCTTAGATCTCCTCAACGGTATTCTGTGGTGTTTCAGTTGGTGCGGCATAGAACTTCATGAACCAGTCTAGTGCGTGACCCCTCAAGGTCATGATCATCTGTGCCTTTTTTATTTCTGCATTATGGACTAAACATATCATCCAAACAGCTTCATAGAGGAACCAATGTTGTTTGGGGTCTTCCGTTCCATTTCCATTAAATGTGGGTAAATGGACATCTGTCACAGCCATTGAGTTATCGTTAGGTTCTTCTGAGACATGATTCAAAGGGGGTGTACCTTCTTGTGCACTAGGTCCAGGGCTAGCACTATCTGTATCAATGGTCCTTTTTGGGGATGAAAATCTAGATCTTGCCTTAGGTGATATTGTTGGTGTTATGTAGTTGTGCTCTGATCCCGATGTCTCCTCATAGTCCTTAGAATATTCAGGTCCTTCCTAAATCGAGCTGTAGTCCTCCTCTTCGTTGCAAGACCCTTCTTCTTCGCATGACCAAATTTCATGTTCACTTCCCTCGAACAAACTAGGATTCTGTCACCCCCTTTCAGTTTTCCTTCTCTTTCCTGATCTAAATCTTCTACCACTCCTTAGGACTCCTAGTTCAGGTTCTATTCTTCCAGGGAACATTTCAACGCACCCTTTCCCATCTTCTTACTAGGTCATCCGTGACATAGCCTCCTTCTAGGCACAAGAATTAACTACTCAGCTGCAAAATACCCTTCTCATAGGCAAGCATTTTTATCCATGTACTGATACATAACAAGTATCTCCTTTGGGGTCCTCATAAAAAATTTCTTTCAGCTTCACTATATGAGGTTATGGTTTCTATTGCAAACTCAGTAATATATCCCTATAATATACTATCAACCCAAAAATCAACAGCTCTAGAGATGGTGTTACTTACACTGGTTATATCATGAACTGACTGATCACTCCACTCAAAGGGCTATGTTCTCTGGAAGTTTGTTTGCCTAGTCGCCAATCCTGACAACCATTCATGCAATAAAATGGGGAATTCAGAAAAGAAGATCTCATGAATATCAATATATATATATATATATATATATATATATATATATATTTGTCTATCTAGTTCTCTGCGTTTAACCGTGTCCCTGTGCTTTCTTCTTGTGCAAATACTAGCGTTTTGGAATCCATCCATTATTCTATATCCTTCTTAGTCGGGTGCCACAACATTTCCCTCAATTTGATCACTAAGGTCTCGACAATAGAACCATTTGTTGGCCACTTTTCCTAACTTGCGTGACCCAAGTTCTGCGTAACCCATCAATCCAACAACTACCCAAGATATTGGCCCGACAGAGCGAGCCCCGTCGGCAACACCTGTGAAGCAGGAAGAGTCTCACTCGAGATATCTCTTCGAATGGGTAATTGCCGAAACCATGTTTACATGATTGTCGAGGGATTATAGTCCCTTGGCGCTTGGCCAAGGATCTCAATGAAGGAAACATGATGGATGGACGGGGGAGTCGGTCTCACGTGACCAAGCACAACTATATGTCATTGCGTGCAACTTGTCCTTAGTCTCCCCCTCGCAGTTGGCGCAACTTGTGTGGTGCAGCTGGCTCTTACCAATAGGATGACTGTGACTTATGTCATGACTTAAGACAAAAGTGCACATGCCGACATATATGTAGGTTTCAATGACTCTTTCCTTATCATTCATCTACTAATTTCGTTATTAAATCAATCAATTAAACAATACCCAAAATTATACATAAAGCAAATAACAATAATTCACATAAACATTCACAGCATTGATCATCCATTCAAATGCAAAAGATAACGTGGAAACCCATCTGGGAAAAACCACCAAGGTGCTCTTCATCTGGCATGAGAAAAGGAGACAACACCTTGCAGTCTGTGGGATGCAGAATGATCTTAAGATATGTATTTAAGACTTAGACTTATGGTTCTCATGCTCTTTGGTTTTCTATTCTACCCTACATCTACTCCTAGTGGTACGTGCACACAGCAACCAAACCCATGACTCAACAACCTCCTATCACCGCCAAGCTCTTCCTGAGCCTTCTCTTCGTCTAATCTCTACAACATTCAACAAAATGGCATCCTTCCCCATGGATTACCACCGAAAAGGTGAGCTATTACTGGAAAACTGAGCTAACACAGTTATGACTAACTAGAAGAAACTAAAAAGCAACCTTCTATTTATTACATCCCTCTTATTTATACTATTTTACATGACCACATAGGGTCAACTGCATACAGGAATTCTGTTAATTGTCACCATTAGCCACCCCTCAGGCTACAACTGTGTTGACTATGACTTGAAATGAGGCACTATCATCCTGAATTACAAATATCCATTCATACGTGCCTAGCTACAGGCTTACGTTGCCATAAACGGTCGTGATATAGATTCTGTACCTGTCGCTTTTCGGCTATCACTTGCGTGCTCCTGCACTTGCCTTTCCTTTGCCACACACCTCTCCACTTTGTCTAAATTGGTACTTTGCTTCCTTCACGATCTTCCTTTGTTTCTGCCATGCACGTGACACACCTTCTTTGCTTAGGCACGAGATTCTTCCTTGTGCTCCTTTCCCAGGCCAACATCATCTGCGACACAACCTCCTTCCCGGGTATGCGACTCAACTACTCAACTGCAAGATACCCTTCTCATATACGAGCATCTTAATCCATGTATAGATAGATAAAAATATCTTCTTCAGGGTCCTTAGAAAAAATTTCTTTCAGCCCTACTATATGAGGTTATAGTTTCTACTACAAACTCAGTAATATATCCTTGCAAGATACTATTAACCCAAAAATCAACAGCTCTAGATATGGTGTTACTTACACTGGTTACCTCGCGAACCAACTGATCACTCATGATTCGATGACTTATTTTCTCTGGAAATTTGTCTGTCTAGTCACCAATCTTGAAAACAACTTGTGTAGTATAAAATGGATCTCTGCAAAGAATATCTCGTGGATATCAGAGTATATATACTCGTCTACCTAGTTTTTTGTGCTCAACCCTGATCTTGCACTCTCTTCTTGTCCAAATTCTAGCGTCTTAGACTCCAGCCAATCCTTTATCTCTTTCTTTGTCAGATGCCACAACATTTCCATCAACTCAAATGATTAAGGGTCCTGACAACAGAACCATTTTTTGGCCTCTTTCTCCTTCCTGTCTTAACCTGCGGTTCAACAATAACAAAATACCAACAAGACACCACAAGACATCAGCCTGACAGAGTAATCCCAGTCTGCAACACCTGCGAGGCATGCACAATCTCACCTGAGATATCTAATGGGTAACTTCTAGAACCATGTTTCCATAGTTGGCGAGGGATTATAGTCCCTTGGCACGTGACCAAGGTGCTCGATGAAGGAAACAGGATGATGGAGTCTATTACTGCATGACTGGACATAACTGTATGATAGCACACACGCGACATGACCCTGTCCTTAATCTGAACAATTGGTGCAACTTGTGCAGCGCAACTGATTCCTGGCACTGACAGACAGTGTGTGACTTATGCTTTAACTTAGGAAATTAAGCATAACTTATTCACATATTCCAGTAATCCTTAACAATCATCCATTCACTGATTAATAATATCGCGCCATACATTCAACAATAACTCATCAACTTACAGTAAGCAAATAATTGACATTCACATAAACATTCAACATCAATCAATCATTCAACACAGGAATTGACGTGGAAACCCATCTAGGAAAAACCACCAAGGTGCTCTTCATCTGGTATGAGAAATGGATATAGCACCTTGCAGTATTCGACCTGCATATTGATCTTATGATATGTCTTTTTGACTCAATCTTCTTGCTCTCATGCTCTCTGGTTTATTCTTCTATCTAGTCCTACTGATCCACACACAACCTGGATCAACTCTTATACCTACTATCTGCACACTCAACTATAGAGTCCTTCTACCTCTAGTATTCTACGCACATAGCTACAAGATCCACGTCTCAACAGCCTTGTACTAATACCAGACTCTTCTCTAAGTCTTTCTTCTCTCTAACCCTAAATTCCTTAGCAAAACTGAGTGACTTGGTGAATGAACAACTGATGAACAACCAACAATGATGAATAACCAACAACTAGCCCTTATACAGAATGGGTTCTTCCTATTTATAACTTATATAGGACCACGCATGGTTGACTACATACTTCTCATCTGTTAAGGGTCGTATTCAACCATAAAAAATGGTTACAAGATGTCATGGATTGACACAAGGCACTATTGGCCTGACTTACAAATATTCCTTCATATGTGTGTTGTCCACAGGATTACGTCAAATTTAGCAGCCATGATCTTCTAGACTTGTTGATTTCTGGCCATTATTCCTCAGTACTTTCACAAGCTCACCTTTCCCCCTTCATGCGCATGTCCTATCCTTTTGCGCCAGTCCCTTTGTTTGCTTCGCGACTTACTTTCCTTCTTGTCGCGTGCGTAACTTTCCTTCCTTGCTTGTGTGCCAGCTTCTTCTTTGTGCACCTTTCCTGGCCTAACACCTTTCCCATGTAATATACTTAGGATATGACATATAAATATGATAAATCTCTTTTGGGACCAAATTATATATTCTAAATGTCTAGTCATTTGAAATATGTCTTTCTACCAAAACTTTGTTTATTGAACTAGCAGAACCAAAAGTGATATGTAGTATAATTACTCAAATTGAACTATAAAAAATGCCAAAAGATGCAAAATTTACCATACAAGGTGAGCATCATCTCTTACCAAGGGGTCCTACCTATCATTAATATTATATATATAATATTTAGTATATGCCTTGCAAACATTTGCAGGGTAAGAATAGGTGATGAAAATTTGAGTCAACAATTGGCATTTGTTGAGAATATAGTTGTCATTGATGTCAAAGGTGTTCACGAATGAAAAAGGAATAACCAGTAGATATGGTAGAAGGATGAGCTCAACAATGAAAAAGGAAAAGGTTGAGTGCATGAGTGTATGAATGAAGAAAGAGTGTGGAGTGGAGAGTGTAGAGTCTATGTTATAGGAATTATCTGTGAGTAGAGTGTTGTGGATAGGAAATGAAAATTCCACTGATCAATTGAATCATAGAGTTAAAGGTCTGCTTCTTGGAAAGATCATCGATTAAAAAGACATTTCACAATTAGAAGTAGTACCCGAATTAATCCTAAACCAAACACCCATACGACTGAAGATCACACAGTGGAGATCGATCTTTGACAAGATCGATGGCGGTGAATGATTTCCGCACAAAGAAAAGAGGAAGGTGGAAAGCAGAAAGTAGAAGATGAGAAATAAAGGTCTAGAATAATATGGGTTTCCACAACCCAAAGTCCAGAAGGCGGAAAGCGGAAGACGAGAAATCAAGGTCTAGAATAATATGGTTTTTCTCGACCCGAAGTCTTCCAGTGGAATGCCGAAGTTGGAAAGAGGAAAGCGAAATGCGGAATGAAAAATATGAGAAATCAAAGTCTAAGATAATATGTATTTCTGCAACCCGAAGTCTACTAGGGGAATGCAAGAGTCGAAAAGAGGAAGGCAGAAAGTGGAAGGCGGAGAATCATGAAAAGACTTTAAGAAATGTCACAGTTCCACAACTGGAAGTCTGCCAGTGGAATGCATAAGGCAGAAACCGAAAGGCGGAGAATCACGAAATAATTTGGGAAATGTCATAGTTCCACTACCTGAAATATGAAATATCGACGGTACAGAAAACATCCACATAAATATTGATGGTGGAGAAGAAAATTTGTGTGGAAAGCGGAAATCTCGAAATGGCATGTAGAAAAGGTCACAAACCTGCAATCCGCAATCCGAAAGATTGACGATCACGATAGCACTCGAATGAGATAGACGGTGCAGAAAGATTGGTTCAGAAAGCAGAAATCGTGGAATGATATTTTGAAAAAGTCACATATCCGGTATTCGATTTCCACCTCATATCGACGGTCATGAAAAGATCGAAGGAGATTGACGATACAAAATGGTTGAGGCATAAATCTAAGTGTGGAAATACATTTTGAGAAATGTCACAGTTCGGAAATCCGCATATCACATCCTATCTTAGATTGATGATAAGGAAGAATCCTGATATAAAATCAACAGCTTAGGATGGTTGTGGAAATGGAGAATGCAGAAGGTCACGAGACGAAGATTCATGAAGAGGCACGATCAATGAAATGGCGCAATGATGAAGAGATGTGTTTGCAGGAAGTGAGAAGGTATCTATTAATAGAATGATTGAAGGAAATAACTCGTCTCTGTGATTGTGCATGACAGAGTCCAAGAAGTGAATAGTAGACTGATAAAAATCAGTCCAGGGTGACAGGGTGGCGCTAGGGTAGGCTATAAGTCTGCAAAGGGTGTTGTATCATCCTTGTCTGTTGTAGTAGGAAGAAACCTAGGGTATTGGAGCATCCTTGTCTGTTTTAGCAGTAAAAAATCCATGGTGTTGGATCATCCTTGTTTGTTGTTGTAGACAAAAACCCAGGGTGTTGTTGCATCCTTTCTGTAGCAGCAGATAAAGCAATTTTGTAGATTCATCTTATTAATGAGTTTGAATTGGTGGTTTTCTCTTTGAAGTTTCCATGATAAAATTTGTGTCTTAACCTGTTTGATTCATTTTGTGTTTTTATTTTAAAATAAAAAGATAATATTGATTCACCCACCCTCTCAGTATTGTGGGATAGTCCAGCAACATTTGGGTGCCTTGTTAAGAAATTGCTAAATTCAACGCAAACATCAATTGTATAAGCTACTTTGTTGAATATAATTGAAGCACTTGTTGTGCATTAATGTTGAACTATAGTGTATTAGTTTTTTTTTGCATTAATGTCACTTCTTTTCTTGAAGGAGTATGCTCTCCTTTTGAAAACAATCTAGTCCAAATTTTACCTGCTCTAGCAAACAATGTACTATTTGGTGATTGTGTCACCATGTCCTCTTGTTGTTATGATTGTAGTGAGAATTTATCCTCACTACAGGGGTAAGAATGGCTCCCTTGTGCCTATAGGGCACAAGGGTAGGTTCCTACCCTTAGAAAACAGTAAAAAACGGAAGTAAAAATGACTGAAACAGAGCTGCGAATTGAAACTAAGCTAAGCTACACTAGAACAAGTAAATGGAAGCTATTGTAAAATACATCTAAGAGCAAATAACATAAAGAAATATGGAGATACAGCGCTTGTAAACCCCTCTACACACAGTGGGTTAGGGTTCCTCCTCCAAAACCTGCAAAATAAACCTATACTACCATAAAACAACCTGCAAACAATGTTAATGGAAAACCTGCAAATGAAAATATTGATTAGAAAACAAAATAAGCAAATAAACATGCATAAAAAGAAGTTATACCTCACTTAGGTGGAAATGGGCCACCATGCCCTAGCTCTTGAGAACACCTCTCTCTTCGTTGGGGAGCAATGGCTTGGAGAAATGGAGATGAAGGAGAGGGAGAGTGGGTGGTTTGAGAGCAAGAGGTCTCAAAGCATCCATGGGCAGCATAACAATATGCAAATGAGGAGTGTTTTGAGAGTGACCCCCCACCCTCCTTATATAGTTTTTCCAAGGGGTTTTAGAGTTTTAAGCCCTTTGTTAGGGCTTTATCCCCTCTTTTGGGCCTTTATCCCCTTCCGCCCTAACTTTAGCCTCTTTCTAGGTTTTAGCCCCTTTTTGAGGGCTTTGGCTCCTGGGGGTCTATTTTGGGCTCTTTTTTGGGGTTTTTAGCCATTTTCTTCATCCTTGGGCTCTTTTGGAGGTGTGGGGGTCAAACGGAAGGTCATGGAAGGTCTTGTGGAGTGAAATGAGTGTTGTGAGGTGGCGTCCTTGGGTGGATTAGGCCATTGAGAGCTGTGTGGGGGATTTTTGGGTTAACAATGATGATTCTTGAACTAGTGCAGTAGCTTGATGTTGATGTCTCCTCTTCTTCCTATGAGGACACAATAATTCTTGAGGTATCTCTTGGTCCTTCTTCTTCTAAGACAATATTTGATATTATCAAGATTTAGTACTAATGGAACCTACAACTTGCTTTTTTTTCACCTTTCTCTACGGAGTATTTAAAATATCAACATCAGGGTATGACTATGATTTAAACTATGGAGGCCAATCCTCCATGGATTCACTAGTCTCTTCATATGAAATGAGGAATGACAAAACTTTGGTCATTTTCCGTGGAACTACACGAGGAATAATCTAATCATTATTATCATCAATTAAAAAATATAAAAAATCAACATATTTACCCACTAGGTGAGGTGGAATCTTATAGGAATATGTTGTTGCATGTATCATTTTAATACACCAGCATTGAAAAGCTAGGTTTGGAATTTGTTGTACCTCTTTATTAGTGCTATGCTTCCAAATATTAAAAATAGGAGAAAGGAAGGATCGATATCGATTCACTTTTGTATTATGATCTATTTGCTATGGAGGTCTCCATTCAATCATTGCAATCGATAATAAAACCCAACTTCAATGAAATTCTTTACTCATATCATGATAATCAAGAAATCATGGATAAATTCATCTAGTAAATACTTAATAAATAATTAGGTCAGCTCATATTTATTCCTTGTACACAATGATTTGCTGCAAATAATACCCCCATAGAGCATTCATCCTTAATACACTTTCTTACCACTTTCCCATCTAAAATCTATGTAGAAAACTGATCTCTAGATTGGGGATTACCTAAATAAATTCTGCTTTCATTCCTTGATGTGTTCCATATTTTTCATATGCTTCTTTAGCTTTCAAATATTGCGTAGATATCACCTCTGAAAGGTGCTCTCATAAGCGTGGAAACCTTGAATCCTTATGCATTAACTCCAAATCCAAATAATATATCTTATCCAACTAAAAACAACCTCCATGTAACTGGATCAATACAAATCTAATGCAATAGGTAATAGTAGGGCCACACCCAAAGTGTGGAACATCCGGTAAACACATAATATATAACTCATAAGTTTTATGTTCACACTCCTTGGGTATGGCATGCTCAATTCCATCTAGTTCCAAACCAATATATGCATAGTTTGAAAAATGTAGAATAGGAAGTGTTATCACTCCAGGAAACTCCTCTAGGTTGTAGCTCGAGGATGCCTGGTAAATTAAAATGTTTTTAGGGTTTTCTGATATGGATCAAGTCAGGTGACCTATATAACCTCCCACTCTTAAGACATGCATGAAGCTCACTCAATTACAAGGCTTTTAGTTACAACTTGTTCAGTAGTTTGACAATAAGGTGCAGGGATGGAGAACTCATCAAGCTGGTAGACTTACATACAAAATAGATGCATATAAATGGCTAAATCCTAACAAGGATGGTACTTATAAATCAAATCACATTAACTCACCAATAGGATGACAACTATTAGCTATTAATTAACTTGAAAATCACCTAAATGCACATTCAGGCATAAGTACAGTAAAGATAAAGATGATGGTTGAACAACTCATAAAAATATAGCTTATAATTAGAATAAACAAGATGAGATGCTTGACAATAGAATAGGCTTACAAATCCCCGAATTCAAACCTTTATTATAAAATCAATCATGGGCTTTATAGCCTTTTACAAAAATGACAAATCCTAAAAATCTGATCTGTTTACACAAAAAAATACTTGAAAGTGATAGTTTTCTTAGATTAGGGCTTTAAACCCTTGCTAACTATTTGTCTATTTGTTGTGAAGATCTAGTTCACTAAGCGAACTTTTAATAATTGAAGTAGTCGCTGATAATCACCACTACTGGTTCAGTGTAAAACCACCGCCAAAACCCAGTGTTTCGGTGGTTAACTTAAGTGACCTTTCTTGTTTAATCCGTCGGAGTTTTCTATCTTGTTGCCACGGTCGCTGATCGAAAGCTCTGTCTTCTAGCCTATTGACACCTTAGACCGGAACACTGCCGCTGTTTTGGAGGTGAAATGAACTAATTTTATCGCTGTCGAAAGTTGTTTGACGAAGGAATCAGGACATTAGTCCTTTATGCCATCGATGGCCAGTCTTGTTATTTGTCGATGCGCGACATAAATTTTGTTTTATTTGTTTTCAAAACTTTATGTTTTTAACTATCGACGATTTTGCTTTATCGCTATCGGAGGTCAGTAGAAGTTTGAATCAGAACTTTAGTTCTCTATGCCGCCGCTGTTTCAGAGGTGAAACAAACTAATTTTATTGCTATCGGAATGAGTTTTTTCATTGATTAGAGGATTTGTCCATTGCCTTACCGCCACTATGGAGATGCTTAGATTTAAACTCGCCGATCCATAGTCCTTAGTTCTTCTAATCGTCGATGATTTTCTATTATGGCGGAACCCATAGTCAGTCTATCTCCCGCTGTTGCGGCTCCTTAGTGAACTATTGTACTAATGGTTAGTGTTTTCAAGTTCTGATGCTTTATTAAGTAGTGGTTCTGATTTTCAATACGTGAATTTGGCATTTAGTGCTTTATATCGCCAACATTGCGGAACCTTTCAGCTTTTCCTCGCCGATACGTAGTCCTTAGAACCTTTGATTGTCGAAGTTTTCATCTAATCACGGAAGCCGTAGTCCATATGTTTTTCAGTGGCTAATGAGATGTTCTGATCCTCACCCAAGCCACTGAAAGCTACAACTTGTGAAATTTTCATAAAAAATAGAGGCTTTCAAACTGTCAGTGATATTCATATCCCTCATTGCATGAATTAGATTCTTCATAATATCGAAATAAATTATTTTGGGAGATAACATCTGGCTCCTACTTGGGGATGAGAACCTCCCAGCGAGGTCCCAAGAACCCTAGACAAAAATGCCTTTCCCTAAAATCAACTAAGAAACTTAACACTATCCTTTATTGTTCCATTGGGCATGGAGTTTATTCTGAAAGCAAAACAACCTACTATCTACTGATTTACAATCATAGGGCTTCAGAGTCTCAAATAAAATAAAGCTTCAAGAACCGCCCATTTACTGGGCCATCAAATACCTCTTCACCTTCCAGACTCTGCAATTTGAAGGTGTTATTCTTATGTACCTAGGCTATCACAAACAGGCCAATCCATAAAGAGTCGAATTTTCCATGTTTCCCCTTGTCCTGTTTGATAGCATCCCACTTGAGGACCCAATCTCTGACCTGGAAGTTGTCTGCCTTTGCTCTTTTGTCAAACATGCCCTTTATCCTTTGTTGATGAGCTTCTGATTTTCCTACAACTTGCTCCCTTATTTACTGTAATTCTACCAAATCCATCATCCTTCTTACCATATCATTTGGTTCATCCTCCTCTTCTTGAAAGAACTTTGCCACTGGAAGGATGATCTGGATAGGAAATATGGCCTCAGTTCCATAAACTAGTTTGAATGGAGAAGTCCCTATGGATCTTTTGTTTTTTACCCTATTAGCCCATAAAGCAAACTTAAGCTTTGAATCCCAACTTTTCTGATTTGTCTCTAGCAGTTTCCTGATCATTCTGACTAAGCTTTTGTTGGATGACTCAGCCAATCCATTGCCTTGTGGGTAATAGGATGTGGAGTGCACTAGTTGAATACCCATTGATTCATAAATTTTAACTAATGCCCCAGCCTTAAAAGTTGGTGCATTATCAGTTACTAACCTTACTAGGAAACCAAACCTGTTGAAAATGTTCTGATATAAAAATCTCATGATGACTTAATGAGTGGCATTTCTGGTGGGTACTGCTTCTATCCATTTGGTAAAGTATTTAGTGGCTACTAAGATCCATTTATGCTGTCCACTGGAAGATGGATTTATTTCACCTATGAAATCTAGACCCCATTACTGGAAACACCCATTCACTGTAACAGGCCTAAGGGTCAAGGATTTGAGCTGCTGCTTCCCTATAAATCTTTGACATTGGTCATAGGCCCTTAAAAAAGTGCATACATCAGCAAAGAGGACTGGCCAATAGTATCCTACTCTTAAGATATTGTGGGCTGTGGTTTTCTAGTAGTGGTGGCCTCCACATGTGCTGGAATGAAAGTGATGCATGACCTACTCTACTTCCTCTTTATATAGACACCTTAACAAAATTCTAGATTGAGTACAGTAGTTTGTCAATTATGCAAAAATTAAGAGATTTCAACTTGAGAGCTCGTGCTTGGTTAGGAGTGAGATCAGGAGAAACTTCTAATTTTAGCAAAAATTGAATGATGCTTGAGTACCACTCACATAAATATATGTTCTCAGCTACTGATGGATTGTTATTCTGATCTTGATTTACTTATGTTTCAGCTGCTACCATAGTCTACACCTTTTATGATCTGACACATGTGAAATTTATTCCCATCAGTTCACATTTTTCTTTGGCCATGAGTTTGGCCAGACCTAATCCCTTTACCAGCTTGGTGGGTTTCACCTCTACATCAAAATCAATGAGTTTGGAAATCCACTTAGCTCTCTTCCCATCAACGTTAGGCTGAGTCAAAACATCCTTCACAGTAGCTGAAGGGACATATGTAATGACCTTTGCATGGAGAATGTAGATTCTGAAAGTCTTCAAAATGTTTATGAGAGCATAAGCCCGTTTCTCAATTGGGTCATATTTTAGCTCAACATCTCTCAGGGTTCTGCTAAAGAAATAAATTGGATGGTCAAGACCTTCATCATTCTTTTGTAATAGTACAACTACCACTATGTCATAAGATGAAAAAGAGAAAATGTAAAAAACCTTGGTGTAGTTGGGACTAGTCAGGGCTGGGGCCCCCATGATGGATTTCTTAATGTATTCAAAAGAGTTTCTTGTCCGGTCAGTCCATTTTATTTCTGCATCCCTTTTTAGCATGATTGTTATGTGCTTTACCAGCTTAGAGAAATTAGGAATGAATCTCCTGACAAAGTTTATCTTGCCTAAAAAGGACTGAATGTCTCTTTTTGACCTTGGTATTGACAGCTGCTGAATTGCTTCCACCCTTACCAGATCGATCTTTACACCTTCAGCTGAGACTATGTGGCCTAGGAGCTTTCCTTCCTTGATTGCAAACTGGGACTTCTTGGGTTTCAGTGATATTCCATACCTTCCTTAAATGCTGCAAGTGGTCATGATGGCTGTGATAGTAAACTATTAAGTCATCCAAATATATCAGCACAAATTTATCTTTTAGCCCTACAAAAGCTAGGTCCATGGCTCTTTGAAAAGTAGCCCCAGCATTCATTAGCCCAAATGGCATTTTAGCATACATGAAGGTGCTCCAGGGGGTGGTAAAGGAAGTCTTCTTTTGGTCATCAGGGTGCACAGTGACTTGGTTGTATCCAGAGAAGCCATCAAGGAAGGACATAACTCTGGCCCCCAAGACTTTCTGCAATAGGTGTTCCATCTTGGGCAGTGGATAGTTGTCCTTCTTGGAACACTTGTTCATGTTTCTAAAATCCACACACAACCTGATTTCTCCATTTTTCTTTCTTACAACTACTAGGTTTGCAATCCACTTGGAATATCTGGCGGGAACTATGATATTGGATTTAAGGAGCTTGTGGATCTCTTTTTCAATCACTGGTAATAGGAGAGGGCTGATGGGTCTTAGCTTCTGTTTGAAAGGAATGGTGTCCTTCTCCAAAGGAATTCTGTGTTGGATGATATTGGTGTCATAATTTTTTAGGTCACTATACTCCTAGGAAAAAACATCAGCAAACTCTTTTATCAAGCTGCAAAATTCAGACTTCTGATCAGCATTCAACCCCGTGGAAATATTTATCAGCTTAGGACACCTTTGGCTGCCTATGTTTTGTTCTTGGATAGCAGGGTCTAGCTCCTTTTTGGTAGGCTTGAGAGGGATGTCATTGTGATCAAATAGTTCTTCCAGTGGTACTAGACCTTGGGGTATTTAGTTGCTGGGCAATTGGACAATATTCTGCTCAGTCACTTTATCTTTTAACTTGAGCTGTTTGGATTCCTCCATGTTAAGGTTTTCCTGGTCTATGTGTATGTTAGAGAATTCATCTACTAACTGAAGGAATTTATTAAGCTCCTCATCATTCTCAAACACCCTCCAAAATTTTACATTGTCTGGCAGAGAGGGTCTGTACTTGACCTAAACATCATAGCTGAGCTTAGGGGGTAAAGGAGGAACAAACAGATTTGTAGAGACGGCTAGGGAATCAACCAGGTGATTCAAAGCCCTAGGAATATATAACAGTTCAAAAAACATAAAGGAGTCTCTGAGTTTCCATACCTCATCCCTGAAGGCCTTCAATCTGATATTTTTTGTCTGAAAAGCATTGTTGACCTGCTGTATGATGACGTCTGCATCTCCAAAAATCTTCACGTACATGATCCCCATCTCCTTGGTATCTTTAACTCCTAGCAGCAAGACTTCATATTCTGCTATGTTGTTAGTGGTTTTGAAATCAATCTTATAAGATAAGTGAATGTTTTCCTTAGATGGGGAGATCAATACTACACCCACGCCTGCTGAGCTTTGAGTGCTAGCCCCATTGAAATACATGGTCCATATCACTGTTGATACTTCTTCAGGCTGCTGATGGGTGGGCTTAGTGAGATGAACTAATGTCTACTGATTATCATCTATTTTCAAAATGCAAGACCCAAAATCAGTGTCCATTGTGTAGATGGGGTGATTCATTGAGTGGCTCTCCTTGCTTATAATGTATGCTAGCTGATTTTCCCTGTCTAGCCTCTTAGTCTCCCCTCCAAACATGGGAATGGTGGCATATGTGAGATCCATCTGAAGGGTGCCACCTAGTCTTTTGCTCCATGACCGAAATAGCAAGAGGCTGAATTTTGGAGGAATATTAGCCACTACAATGTCCATCATTATGCTTTTTGAAGGTAGCTACGTTAAGTTTACAACCAGGTCTTTGATGAGGCCCAAGCACTTGACCTTCCTGGAGTCAAAAGAGAATAAATCATGGTAGGGATTGGTGATGCTGAGGCCAATCTCATCCATCACAGCCTTTGGAATTAGGTTATGAGAGGCTCCTGAATCCAGCAGACAGTTATGGAGGATTTTATCAGGGATTTTCAAGGATATATAGAATGGTGGGCAGGAGTCCGTTAGGTCTTCGATCATGGTGCCTAGGGTTACAACAGGCTTGTCATCTTGCAGGTTCACAAAATCAGTGTCAATGTGCACCTTGGGATGAAGGGAATTCAGAATGGAGGTTTTGAATGCATCATTCTTCATTAGCTCAATTAAAGGGAAAGGGATTTTCAATTTTTGAATTTCAGACTCGAGGTTGAAGGAATAATGCAGTCTATCTAGAAACCTTACCTCAGGAGCTGTAGGTTTGAGTTGGACTTGATCAGGTGTGGCTGAAGGTGCTTGTTTATGCAATGCTTTGGATGGGACAACCACTTTCTTTGGTAAAACAACAACCTTTCTAGCTGGTGTAGTAGGCTGCTTGACAGGTACAACATTCTTCTTGAGGGGAGCAACCAGCCTAGACCTCAGTTTGTAACCTCCCTAACCATCAACCTGATAGACAGCCTCTTCAGTGATCTTCTCATCAATCAGGGCTTCCTCATATTTTGCCTGTGTCAGAAAAGAATAGTCCACCTCATCCTCCATGCAGTGGATATTGTCTTCATCTTCTCCTTCTTCTTTAATGAATTCTGGCTCTTCTTCTAATACATCATTTTGAAATGGATCTCTTATGCTCTGATCTTCCCCTTGATTTCTCTCCCTTCTGAGAATCTAAACTGGGGGGTTTCCTCTTCTATAAGGAACAAGATTTGGGTTTCGAGGAGAAAAGTCACTTGGCCCTTTACCCCTCACCGGTAGATGTCCTTGGTCCTTCAATTTAGACATTTCAGCAGTCAGGTTATCTAACAGTTTGGTCATTTTTTCAATTTTGTTCTCTGATGCTGAAGCCCCACTATAGTCTGTTGGATGCTTTTTCCTGTCTATCTTCCCTTTTACCTTCTGAGATGCTAGAATGTTTGACTCTACTTCTAGGGCAGCATCCTACATGAGTGGTAAGGAAGCAAACCTCCTTTCTATGAGAAGTAGGCATAAGTCAGAGTCAAAGGCATTTTCATAAGTTATCCTACCTGAGGTATCAGTGGGCTTAATTTCGATAGATATCTTGCTGTACATATTGTTGAATCTCTTGGTAAAGTTGGAGACAGACTCCCCATTTTCTCTTTTCAGGTTGCTGAATTTTGTGATATTGTAGAGGTGGTCCCTCCTTTCTCGCCAATGCTTTAGGAAAATGCCATCTAGGGCCTCTATTCCTGCCACTGATCCGGCATGAAGTTCCTTAAACCACTTCCTAGCCTGGCCATCTAGGCTTTGCACGAAAAACCTAGTCCATACATCTCCTTGTTCTATGTTAATATTTTCAGCATATCTATAAAAAGCCTCTAGAGGTTCTTCAGTAGTGAAATCCCCTTCCCCTGTAAACTTAGGCATATACTTGAGATAATCCCTAGTAGGCATGGCTGCAAGAGGATTTGGTAGAATTAAGGGCGCATACCTAGCTACCAGGATCCTTTCCATCTTGGTCAATTGAGGGGCATCCATATTGGAAATGGGTATGGACAGGGTTGTGGAAGGCAACACTGATGAAGATACTTGCTGAGAAGGTGGTGCTATACTTATCCCAGTGGAGTCACCGGGGATCGGATCTTCACAAGCAACAGTGCTTGAAGATGCCCAACCCCTAGATTTTTCTGATGTATCTAAAAATTCCTGGGAATTAAGAGTTTCAATAGAAGAAATAATAGCAGAAAGATTTCTTGAAATACCTGATGTAGCTTTTTGTGCAGTACTACTGGTTTGTCTTAGTAAAGCCTAGGCTTTCCTCAAAATTTCTTCTAGATCTGAAACAGGTGTTGCTGGTGGCCCCTTTGGGTTTTATCTGGTAGTTGGTAATCTTGAAGCCACCTTATATCAATGAAGTCAATTACAACCATAATAATTTCCAAGCTTTGTCTATCATCAAATAATGGATCTATGTCATCTCCCAGGGAAGCTGAGCTTCAATCTCCTCTCCCCAACAACAGCACCAGTTTGTTATCACTCCAGGAAACTCCTCTAGGTTGTAGTTCGAGGATTCCTGGTAACTTAAAATGTTTTTAGGGTTTTCTGATATGGATCAAGTCAGGTGACCTATATAACCTCCCACTCTTAAGACATGCATGAAGCTCACTCAATTACAAGGCTTTTAGTTACAACTTGTTCAGTAGTTTGACAATAAGGTGCAGGGATGGAGAACTCATCAAGATGGTAGACTTACATACAAAACATATGCATATAAATGGCTAAATCTTGACAAGGATGGTACTTATAAATCAAATCACATTAACTCACCAATAGGATGATAGCTATTAGCTATTAATCAACTTGAAAATCACCTAAATGCACATTCAGGCATAAGTACAGTAAAGATAAAGATGATGGCTGAACAACTCATAACAAAAGAGCGTATAATTAGAATAAACAAGATGAGACGCTTGACAACAGAATAGGCTTACAAATCCCCGAAGTCAAACCTTTATTATAAAATCAATCATGGGCTTTATAGCCTTTTACAAAAATGACAGATCCTGCAAATCCGATCTGTTTACACAAAAAATACTTGAAAGTGATAATTTTCTTAGATTAGGGCTTCAAACCCTTGATAACTATTTATCTATCTATTGCGAAGATCTAGTTCATTGAGTGAAATTTTAATAACTGAAGTAGTTGCTGATAATCACCACTGCTGGTTCAGTGTAAAACTACCTTAAAAAACCATTGTTTCAGCAGTTAACTTAAGTGACCTTTCTTGTTTAATCCGTCAGAGTTTTCTACCATGTTCCCGCGATCGCTGATCGGAAGCTATGTCTTCTATCCTGTCGGCACCTTAGCCCGAAACACTGCCGCTATTTTGGAGGTGAAATGAACTAATTTTATCACTGTCGAAAGTCATTTGACGAAGGAATCGAGACATTAGTTCTTTATGCCGCCAATGGGAAGTCTTGTTATTCGTCGATGCACGACGTCACTTTTGTTTTATTTGTTTTCAAAACTTTATATTTTTAATTGTCGGTGATTTTTCTCTATCTCTATCGGAGGTCAGTAGAAGTTTGAATCGAAGCTTTAGTTCTCTATGTCGCTACTGTTTCGGAGGTGAAACAAACTAATTTTATCGCTATCAGAATGATTTTTGTCATTGATTGGAGGCTTTGTCCGTTGCCTTACCGCCACTATGGAGATGCTTAGCTTTAAACTCGCCGATCCATAGTCCTTAGTTCTTTCGATCACCGATGATTTTCTATTGTGGTGGAACCCATAGTTAGTCTATCTCCTGCCGTTGTGGCTCCTTAGTGAACTATTGTGCCGATGGTTAGTGTTTTCAAGTTTCGATGCTTTATTAAGCAGTGGTTTCGATTTCCGATACGTGACTTCGGCAGCATTTAGTGCTTTATATCATCGACATTGCGAAACCTTTCAGCTTTGCCTCGCCGATACGTAGTCCTTAGAACCTTTGATCGCCGAAGTTTTCATCTGATTACGGAAGCCGTAGTCCGTATGTCTGTCAGTGGCTAATGAGATGTTCTGATCCTCGCCCAAGCCACTGAAAGCTACAACTTGTGAAATTTTCATAAAAAACAGAGGCTTTCAAACTATCAGTGATATTCATATCCCTCATTGCATGAATTAGATTCTTCATACTATTGAAATAAATTATTTTGGGAGATAACAGGAAGATTGTTAAAATCTTGCGAATTGAAATCCAAAAACATTAGAGATGATACCTTCCCCAACAATGGTTTTACAATGTTCACTATGTTATCAATTTTAACTATTGGCATCTCGACTTTTTTCACAGTTTTCATCTTGGGACATGTTTTCGAAACTATACACATCATCATTATACCTAAAATATGTTATACAACTTTAGGAGAAATTTATACTCAAAACAATAATTCTAGCCATAAAAGCTCATATCTTTGTGAAAAAAACACCAAAAACACCTCCAAATCAAAAAGTGGTACTACTGGTAAAACCATTTTTTTTTGGCTAAAAATGTCGACATGGAGGAAAAATGTTCTTGTTATTTACTATAACCTTAAATTCAATCCCCAAATTGAAGATTGATGCTACCGATAGCACACTATTTCAAAAAATGGTATAATTATATCATTTTATCATAATTTAAAATTGTATTTATTAAACCTCTTAGTAACACTATATAAAACTTGTACTATATTAAACAAAAAATATTCAAGAAATTATTACACCACTCTTTCCATATAAAATAAAATAAAAATTACGGTCATAACAAAATATTAAAAAACAATAAAAAAATGAAAAAAAGTTAATGTAAAAAAAAAACAAATGAAAAAAAGTTAATGCAATAACAAAATATTAAATTTTTTTAAAACAATAAAAAAAGAAATGGAAAAAAGTTAATGTAATAATAAAATATTGAAAAAAAATTAAAAAACAAAATTTAGTATAACATATGTAAAGGAGTTTTGCGGATTTTTATGGGAATAGAGTAAGGTCTTAAGGGGGGCACGATTTGGGAATCGGGCCACCTTTTAAGCACCACTCCAAGAGGTGGTGGAGTGGTATTTAAGGAGTGGCGCGATACCCATAATCATGTCCCCCATAAGACCTTACATTTGACCACATAAAACTTGCCATTATTTGATATACGCTATGTATTTTGTTTTTTAATTTTATTTTTCTTTCTTTTAAATATTTTGTTATTATATATATATTTTTTAAAATTAAAAATTAAAAGCTTTTCATAAAAACTTAAAAAAAATAATTATTTATTTTTTCGTATTATTTTGAAGTTTAATCTTATATTATGTGTTTATGTTTGATTTTTTAATGCTATAAATTTAATTTTATACTATATGTTTGATATTTTTTAATGTTTTATTGTGATGCTTAAATATTTTGATATGGTTTTTACATCTTATTATAATCTTTCATTATTAAATGGAGTTCTTGATATTCTTGGTTAATTTCATGTTGTTTGTTTGAAATGTATTTATTTTCTTACATTTTTTACAAAAATTCCCATAAAATGGCTTATTTTAAAGAAACATTTAAATTCCAAAATTCCAAAATGTATATATTTTTCATTCTAACTAGCTTTTAAATGTTAAAACAAAATTGAAAATGTATATATTTTTTCATTATTACTAGTTACTAAATGTATATATTTTTGTAAAATTTGAAAAACCCATTTGTAAATAAAAATTATAGAGTTTTTATGACCAAGAAGTTTCAAAATCACAAAAAATGGCTCAACAGTAAAAATGGTGTTACCAATATACACAATTTTTGAAACGGAGGTAAAAACGATTACTAAAATTCACCCCCCAAAAAACGAGAACAATGTCGGGTTCTTGTCAAGTTGTATAACTTGTTATAACATGATGATGATGATGATGATGATGATTATGATTGACGTCCACTGAGACCAACGTTGGTCTATTGAATCTTAAGAAGGATAATACTTGGTTTATTTTAAAATCTTGTTCCTATGCTCAAATATCTTGCCAAGAATCTTTCCAAGCTCGCTATAGTTTTGGAAAGTTAGGAGGTTATAATGGTTTGTATTGTAGAAAATACTATGAAACTCAGATCTAATGTGGATGTAAGCAAGGCACTCTAAGAGAAAGTGATTTTCATCCTCAACGCTCATAGACTCACACAGATGGAAAACCATTTCTGCCCATGGAGTTGTAGGAATAGACCAACGCCTTGTTTCACTATGGAGTTCATGAGAGTTCATTCTAAACTTGGCTATATTAATTTTGTTCCCTGAGCTAGTTACTACCGAGAGATACTTCTGATCTTCCAAGTTAGGATTATTGACCTCCTTATAGTATCTTAATTTTCTTTTAACCGCTGAATTTTCCTCACACCAGAGTTTCTCTTTAAACTTATAAGAAATAATATTTTTGACATTATCAATGTTTTGCAAAATGTCATTTTCATCAATGCCCCAATGGTTTAACCAATCCATGGTATCTTTACACCAACACCACTTGAGGTGTAGTTGGTTTTGACTTGAGTTTACAGTAACTTTAGGAAGTATCTCATTTCCCATGTTATTTATCTTATGCTTGTACATTAGGTACCTAGTCATAGCAATGCTCTCTCGATGGGGGAAATACCCACTTCTATGAGAAGAATATGATAAGACATATTGCTTTTAATTTTAAGGTTATAAGTTATAAACCGCTTCTAGATTTGTTCAATCTTACTCTAAGATTCTCTAGAAATATTGCACCCCCATACTTCACAAGCATACAAGATAACTAGGATGACAAGAGTTTCAAAGAGGAACTTATTTTTATCGCACATGACCAGATTGGCCGATTTACAATTATTTTCAAGACCAAGATAAGCTTTCCACCCTCCATTAATCCTTTTCTCAATGCTATAGTTCCAATTGAGCTTGTGATGAATATCAATTCCGAGATACTTGTAAGAAGTCACTTCCTCTAGATTTATAGTATCATAAATAAAATTTGCATAGGTGTCTTCTTAGATTTTATAATCATGATTTTTGTCTTGTTGATGTTAACATTCATACCCATGTTAGAGAAAAAATCTTTAAGAATTATTAATTGCTTATCGAGATCAGAAAGACGCATTGCCATAAGAACAATATCATCAACATAAAGTAGGAGGATGATAACTATCCCAGCTAAGATTGTACTGACACAACCTTCTTCTTCTAAACACTTTTCTATCCTATCAATGTAAATGCAAAGAAGGGTAGGGGAGAGGGGGAAACCTTGTTTAACTCCAATATTACAATTTATATCTGTTGTCCACCCCTCATTATTCTTAAACTTGGAAATGACCTTTTCATATAACCTTATCACGACATCTCTCAACTCAAAAGGAACCTTAAACTCCTCTAGCCTATTCCATAGGTTATTTCTAGGCATTGTATCAAATTTTTTCTAAAATCCACAAAGTAAAAAAATAGGTCAGACTTATTATTATGGCATTCCTCTAAAATGATCCTAAGTGTAACAAGGTGGTCTATGGTTGAATGAGTCCTTCTAAAATCTGCTTGGCCTTTAGCCCACTTACCTTTTCCATTTCTAGACATTCATTGATCTTCTTCCATAAAACACATTAAAAACTATTAAATAACAAAAAAATAAAGATAAAAAAACATTAAAATACAACTAAATTACAAAAATAAAAATATTTTATTAAAAACAAAAATTACACTATTATTTGAAACCCTAACTAAACATTTAAAATTACAAATAACAAACAAATAAAACACCACAACAATATAAAATAAAATAAAACAAATGATAAAAATAAGTAAATATTAATATTATAACAAAGTAGTAAAAAACAATATAAAGAAACTTACCAAATAAATGTTAAAATTACGACAAAATATTGAAAAACAATATACACAAATAAATCATAACCATTTGAAAATGTTAATATTATAACACAATATTGTTAAAAAAGAAAAAAAAAATTCAAAACAAAAAATCTCACTCTGTAAATGATAAGCTTAGTGGATTAAGGAGAAATGTCTTAAGGTGGGGCAATTCCTAGAAGCGCACCACCCCTTAAGCACCACTCCACCACTACTTGGAGTGGTTCTTAAGGGGTGGCACGATTCCCAGAATCATGCCATCCTTAAGAGCCTCCCCTTATGCACTAAAAAATTGCAAAATATACCCTTAACACTTCATAAAACTGTAAAATATACCCTTAACATTTTTTTATTATATTGTTTTGAGATTTTATTATATATTAAATTTTTAAATCATATTGCTTTGAAATTTAATTTTATGTTATATGTATTATATTTGTTTTATTTATGTTTTAAATTTAATTTTATAATAAAGGTTTTGTATTTGTTTTTCTATGATTTTTAAATGTTTTGATGTAGGTTTTATAGTTTAATGTAATTTTTTTATTCTTCTTTTTAAGTATATTTTTTTTATTAAAGGACATTTTAATATTTTGTATTTCTTTTATGCACATGAGGAAAATATCAAACTTTACAATTTTTTGATAGATATTTTGGTAATGTTTTCACTTAAGATTTTATTTTGAGAATAAATATTATGTTTTTAATATGTTTTTTTCCAAATCTATGGTATATTTTTTGTTGAATTTATGTGAATCATCACTTTATGGAAAACAATAATAAATAGTATCATTTTTATACATAAAATAATTGAAAATACATTAAAAATGGTTGAAAATATCTTTATTTTCTCAAAATTTTAAACAAAATTTCTTGAAAAAATGACTTATTTAAGAGAAAAGTCGAAGAAAAAACTTCCAAAATGTATATATTTTGCATTTTAAGTAGCTTCTAAATGTTAAACAAAAATTGAAAATATGTATTTTTTCCATTATAACTAGCTACTAAATGTATATATTTTTTGCAAAATTTTAAAGTTTGAAATAACACATTTGTAAATAAAAAATATAGTTTTTTTATGACCAAGAAATTTCAAAATCGCAACAAAATGGCTCATAGTTAAAAATGGTGCTATGAGTATACACACTTTGTGAAATGAAGGTAAAATAAGCTATTAAAATTGACCGCCAAAAAAACGAGAACAATGTCTGGTTATCGTCAAGTTGTATAACTTGTTCTAATACAATTCATTGTTACTTAAATCACATAATCTTCCCTAAATACGAACTACTATACCTGCTCTATCTCATGTTGCTTAATTATTATCTAGACTTGTAACCATCTTAAAAAATTCTCTTGCTTTATATAACTTCTTTCCTATTCTTTCTGCTTCTAGTACCATTAATATATATTTCCCTTCATAATAACTCCTAACACTGCAATTCAAAATTTCTCAGATCTCTTTCTTGATACAAATTTTGTCCTTCGATCCTGGTCATCATCACATTAGTTGTAACCAATCTAATAAATTTCCTTCATATCAATACCTTCCATAAATGTATCCACAACATCTAAATGTACTCCACTTTATTCCAATATCTACATTAACTAACTTCATTCATTTTCAACCTATCTATCTTGTCAACTTCAAAAAATAAAAACACATGCACTAAATTTAATGTCATTGCCAACTATAAAATCTAATTATGTACAAATGATATGAAATGGTACTTATCCATCATTCATGTGACCCTTACCTGAAATAGTACACCTTGAGCCTACTTCCATTAACCAATCCTTTGAGTGGCTTACCCCATAAGGTTTGTAATTTCATACTGCCAACTTCAGTGATATAAATAATTCTAAACATACACATACAACACATCTACAATTTACCAGGATTTTTAATATACCCGCTTCCATGTAATTTACCTTTCTTGGGTTAAGATACACAAAGAAGAAAATTGAAGGAATACACTGACTAGTTTTGACAAGACTTGGAAAAACTTGGAGAAACTCTACTAAGTGGACCCAAAACCTTCCCAAAATTGGTACAAAGACTAGCTTACAGGTTTGTGACAGTTGAAAGAAGCGTAAACAATATATGATAATACTGTAATGTACCAATTTGATCTGATTGTACATTAATTAAGGCTTCCAGGATTTTAAACAAATATAATGATAAGGGAGGAATCAAACTAGTTACTTCTAACTCAGATCATGAGGGAAACTTAATAGATATGGAAGGTGGGAGGGATGTGATAGATCAAATATCCTTTTCACAATTTACTTGGACCATTTATGTTTCTAAATAAGTTATGTTGAAGTTTATTCCAAGGTTACCTAGGTACATCGGCGTAAACAAACTAGATCCTCAACTTGGAACTTCCTGAGGGATAAGGGTAAGTGGTTTTGACTTGGGAAGGATCAGAATAATACAAATTACTATAATAAATTATTTTTTTTAGGAATTATTTGGAAATACTTAGAGGTCTTACAAGCAAAATTGCCAATCGAGACTACACAACTAGCTCCGATTCAAGCTCTCCCAAATGGTGCATGAGGGTCATGAATTATCAGTTTCATAGTTGAATGGTATTCATTAACATATTAACTAACATCAAGAACAAAAATAAATCAAATTCATTGGGCAAAAGTTTGTTAAACAACACAATACTATAAACTAGTTAAACTACATGGAAATCTAGACTATGTATTGGAAATTCAAACGAAAATCATAATTTTGCATTACAAAAGTTCAAGAATGACTTTATAAATTAAACATAACATATATTAAATAAAATATTGTCCAAGAGACCATCCATAAGAGTCCCATATTTTTGGCATTACTCAGTACAATAACCATGAATGAAAGGAACTAGAGAACTTAAGGAATTTGAACTGCTGTCTTCAAGACTTCCTATGAATCTTGAACCAGGATGGAATCATCTTTAGGAATTGCAATAAAATTAATGAAAATGGATATAACATAATCCACTCATCTCACTGAAGGAGAAAGAATGGCACTTCTTTCTACTGTGACTAAGGGAACATCACCCAAGTCAAAAGAAAGCTACACAACTCTCAAGATCAATTCACAAATGAATAAAATATGTGATAGTGGTGTGCTGTCCTTGATTTATAACTTAGGTAGTTTCTTAGGAAAAATGTTGAATTCATGGCTTGTGGTCCCTAGATCAAACATGCATCCTCACTGATTGGTTTAGGAATTGCTTGCTTTGGGTTTCTTTCCTACTTTGTGATCTTTCCTTGTTTTGATTTTCTTTTCCATGATTTGTTGGATTTCTACTTTTCCTAGATTTTCCAGTATTTTTTCCAATTTCATTATTTTCTATTATTTTCTATCCTTTTGCTAGTTTCCTTCTTTTCTCTTATTTACCTACCTTTGTGCCAATTGTTGGAAAATTATACCACCTAGGACCATAGTCTCATTTGTTTTTACCTATGTTAAATGGTCCAAACCATGGTCTATGATGTTTTCCTAAGGTTGTTGGGGGGTTTTGGACCATTAATGACACCCACCACCCTCATTTTGTTTAACGCAGAGATAAGGCACCTCATTTGTGACCACTTGGTTCCTTGGGGTGCTCTTACTCCTTAATTTATGGATTTGGGTTGACTAGGGGTGCTCTTACTCCTTAATTTATGGATTTGGGTTGACTAGGGGTGCTCATGCATTGTATTTGGTTGATTTTGGCTCTTTTGGCCTCCTTGGGATGCCTAGAGCCACTCCCAGACCTCCACTCAATCCACCACACTTGGTCCACCTTCATTTATGACCATCCATGCCATCCCAATGTTCACATTAGATATTCATGACCGTTTGAGGTGTTTTGGGAGCCTATTGCTAAGCCTAGGGGGATTTTGAGGTCTAATGTAAACCTGCCACATGTATGCTATTTGAATGCCTCCAAAGGATATTTTTTTTCTCCTATTGTAATAAAATGATGTTTTTTTCATGTTTACATGTTGGACTGTAATATAAACTTAAGTTATTGGCATCATTTGTTTGTGACAATTTTGTTTTTCTCATGTATTTTCAAATTATTGCATTATGAGGATTCTATTAGATTATATATCTTGTTGTGAATCATATTTTTAAATGGGATCAGACCTCAAGGAAATTCTAATTGAATTCATAGAGTTCATAGGGTTCGAATTAGCAATCTAGGGTTTCCTCTAGAGGATCAAGTGTTTGCATTACAGGTTATTCAGTGGTTCTTTGTCATCCAGTGCACAATAAGAAATGGAGCTATGGAAATTGAACCCAGGTGTTAGAACAATTACACTCACAATAATTGCCAATTACACATGCAAATTACTCACAAAGGAGACTGAATAATGGAGCATAACACTAATATGTATTGAATAAGTGTACAATAGCCAACCCTGTGAAGTCATAGGCTACCACAATAAATAATTACATGAGGGATTTGAATGCATGAATATTCTATTCAAATCTAGTCAAAAGCAGGCTTACTAAATCTAAGCAAATCCCCCATAGGTGCATAAAGCAGTTTCCAAAACTGTCTAGGAGCTCACGAATTGGAAAAATCAATTAGCCAAGCTAATAGTGGATGGAAGGACAACTCATACATGCTTTTAATAGGAGAAAAGAGTGGAGGATGTGGAGGACAAAAAACAAGTTAACTTCACCTAGTCAAACTTTCCCAATTGCCTTAAAACACTGAAAAAGCAGGCAATAAAGCAGAAAAAGTAGACATGCACTAGGGAGGCCAGGAATAAAGCAGATTTGATTCCAGGAGGTTTCCCAAGTGCTCCATGACTCAAAATTACCAAGTTTGACCAATATGGATGTGTAGATGACAACTTGCATAAGGTGGAATATGGAAACTAGGCAAATAAGACAAAAATAGATTAATTAATGTCTAAGGTAGCTAACTATGGGTTGATTATTCTAACACCCCCCCTTAAGCCTGACTTATGAGTAATATATTAGAAAATTATAGGGCCTAGCAACAAGGCTTAGTCACCCTTTACATACTGCATGTCCATTTAACCAAGGAAAGAGGCAAAAACCCAGTGGGAAAATCCTCCCTTAAACATGGACTGTAAAACAAAATTTGGAAATCTTGTCATCACTCATGCTTCACAGCATGATCAGCAATCCCCAGCAGTGATTTGAGATCGCTGAATGTCTTATCACAAAAAACTTTGGTGAAGATATCAGCTACTTGTTCTAAAGATGAACAAAAGAGTAGGTGAATGGTGCCATCATGCACAAGCTGTCTGATGTAGTGCATATGGATCTCAATGTGTTTGGTTCTTTGCTTCTGAACTAGATCATTGCAGATTTGAATGGTACTCTGATTATCACAGTAGATAGTAGTTGAGTATTTTGATTCGAAACCACACTCTCCAAGTAACCCCTGCAACCATAAACATTGAGTTGCTGCATTTACAACTCCTCTGTACTCTGCTTCTGTAGATGAGAGTGCAATGGCACTCTGTTTTTTGCTTGGCCAGCTGATTGGCCCTTTTGAAAGCATGAACACATATCCTGATGTTGAATTTCGATCTGTACTGTCACCTGCCCAATCACTGTCAGTAAACCCAATCAAATCAAGATCAGATTTAGCTTTATAGAAGATCCCATGTGTCCTTGTTCCCTGAACAAAGTTAAGGATCCTTTTGGCTGCTTTCCAATGGATCTCATGAGGCTGATCCATGTATCTATAAGCCACACTTACTGCATAAGAAAGATCAGGTCTAGTATGTTTAAGATACAACAAACATCCAATCAATTGCCTATACAGTGTATTGTTTACCATAGGTGAAGAATCAGCTTCTTCAAGCTTCACTCCTGAAAGGAAAGGAGTCTTGCTTGGCTTGCAATCCTTCATTTTGAATTTTTTCAGAAAATCCAAGGAATAATTGGATTGGTGCACCTTGATTCCAGATTTAGTTTGAGCAATCTCAATCCCCAAGAATTGGCTCAATAGCCCCAAATCTGTCATGGAGAAGGCATGGTTCATTGCATCCTTCAAGGAAGCAATTTCATCCTTTGAGCTTCCTGTAATGAGAAGGTCATCAACATATAAAACAATGATCATTAATGAACCATTAATAATATTTAAATAGACATTTGGATCTGATTTGCATCGAACAAAATTCAGTGATAGCAGAAAGCTATCAATCTTCGCATACCAAGCCCTGGGGGCTTGCTTAAGCCCATACAATGACTTCTTTAGCCTGCAAACAACAGATGGGTTAGTAGCAAATCCTTGAGGTTGCTGCATGTATATCTCTTCAGTGATATCTCCATTTAGTAAAGCACACTTCACATCCATGTGATGTACTTCCCATTGCTTTGAAGCTGCAATGGCTAAGGCTAGCTTGATGGAGTCCATCTTTGCCACTGGTTCAAAGGTCTCATTGTAGTCTATGCCATGAACCTGTGAGTAGCCCTTGGATACCAATATGGCCTTGTACTTCAGAGGTGAACCATCAGCAGCAATTTTGGTCTTGTACACCCACTTACATTGAACTAGCTTCCTCCCTGGGGGAAGATCAACCAGCTCCCAAGTGTTGCTCTTCTGGAGTGAGCTGAACTCTTCCTTCATGGATGATTGCCATCTTGGATCTTTTACTGCATGTTAATATGCTTGAGGATCTAATTCAACCATCAGATAGCATTTCTCAGCAAACATAGGATCTTTCATGCATAGAGCACTCTCAAATTGAGATCTAGTCCTCCTAGGGTCATTAGGATTTCCAGCTAGTTCTCCAACTGCATGAATGGTCTTGGCTTCCCATTTTGGCCTTGTAGGGCTGTTAGGATATGCAATAAAATCATCATTATTAAACATATCAGAATCAGCATGTTCAACTATCTCTTCACTTACATTCAGAGGTTCTGGTGGTGAAGAGGATTCTCCAACTTCCACTGCTGCTAGGGGTTCCTCTTGAAACTGAACACACCTTTCAATGAAGGCTTTGTTTGTGCTCAAATTGATCAGTTTGTACCCTTTTGAATCTTTAGAGTACCCAACAAATAGACACTCTTGGCTTTGGGGCTGCAAAGCCTTTCTCTTTTCTGTTGGAATTCTAGCCCAAGCCCTTGAGCCAAAAATCCTAAAATGGGTCAAATTTGGCTTGTGCCCACTCCATGCTTCGAAAGGAGTCATACCATCAAGCTGTTTATGAGGCACCCTATTCTGGATATAGGCTGCATAGTTTATAGCTTCAGCCCAGTACTTTGGTGGCAAAGTATTAGCCTCCATCATGCATGTTGCCATCTCTTTCAGTGATCTGTTCTTCCTCTCAGCAACACTATTCTGCTGTGGTGTGTAAGGGATAGAATGCTGCATCTGAATACCTACATCTACATAATATTGAATAAAATCAGACTTGACATACTCACCACCATTGTCAGATCTGAGGACCTTGAGTTTTCTCCCAGACTGGTTTTCAACCAAAGCCTTAAAGACTTTGAAGAGGCCAAAAACTTCAGACTTGTGTTTCAGGAAGTAAACCCAGCAATACCTGGAAAAGTCATCTATGAAAGTTAATGCATATTTGGCCTGACTCATTGACATATGAGGGAATGGGCCAGCAACATCACTATGGATCAACTCAAGAGGTGCAGAGGTTCTCTCATGACTAGCTCTCTCAAATTTATGCTCTGGGTGTTTTCCTAGGATGCAACCTTGACAGACTCCTTTGGAAAATTTAATCTTTGGTAACCCTATGACCATTTATTTTTCACTAAGATCAGAAAGATACTTGTAATTTAGGTGGCCAAATATTTCATGCCAAAGCTTTCTTTGCTCATTAGCATGAATCAGAAGAGCAGAGGGGTTTGAGTAGGGTAGGAAGTGTGAGAACATGTATACATTCGAAGTATGATTTGCAACTCCTTTTGCAATGACTTTACCACTTGAGATCTTTGTGATCTCAACTTCATCAGGGGAGAATATGACCTTCTTTGGAGACCCTATGTGGGTCATCTGATACATTGATAAGAGGTTAGAGGCAAGACCTGGAACATACAACACGTTGCTGAACTTACCATGATCAAGATCAATCCTCCCTTTGCCCAAAATTTCAGTGAGAGAGTCATCTCCCAGTACTATTGGTGGACCTTTTGACATGTCAAGTGAGGTGAATGCCTCCTTGGTCGAAACCATATGTCTTGAAGCTCCAGAATCAATGATGAAACTAGGTGAGCTTGATGTGCCAACAACCAATGCATGAACTCTCTCTCTGTATTCTGAACTTGATCCTCCTTCCCTCTTCTTTGAGCTGTATGGAAGGGAGATGCCATTCTTTTCCAGGAGTTGGGTCAGCATGTCTATTTGCTTCTTCATGCAGGAGCTCTCAGAATGATTTCCCTTACTGCAGTATGCACACTTGCTCATTTCTCCTTTGTTCTTCTTCTTCTGGTAGTTCTTCTTGGAACCTTGAGGCTCCTCCAGAGACTTGTTCTTGTCTCTCTTTTGCTCAGGTGGATTTTTAGCTTTCTTCTTACTTTTTGAATCCACCCTTGAATCTCCAGCAACCAGATCTTGGTCTTTGGATGGTTTGATGGTGCCCATCATCACCAATTTATCTTGTTCTTGTGTGAGAGATTCCATGAAATATGCAAGGCTAGGCATCTTCCAGGCTCAAGCTGTCAATTTTGTGGCATAGAAGGTCGACACAAACACTGAATAGTCAGGGCCAAGATTCGAGAGTATGGCCAAGACCAGCTGATCATCCTTATTTTTGATCCTACATTGTTTTAGCTGCAAAACAAGTGCTTTGAACTTGGAAAAATAGAGTTGCAGGGATTCAAAGCTATTGGGACTCAGGGAGATCAGTTCATTTTCAATTTGATGTCCCCTCATCTCATATGTCTTTCCAAAAAGATCAACAAGCTTCTCCCATACTTCATTCAGTGATGTCAATCCATCAACATGGAAAAGGAGGTCTTTGGATATACTCAGACACAAGAGACCATTGGCCTCATCCCTCCTGTTGTGCCATTTTATTTTCTCTGCAGCTGCATTGGGATCTACTTCTGTTGCCATAGTCACTCCGTAGAGGCCTTTCTCTCTCAACAATATCTCCATCTCTGCTTTCCATTCAAATAAATTAAATGGAGTCAAGATGATCTTCTGAGATTGATCCATAGCTCAAATTGTCCTGTCAGTCAGCAGAATGCTCCCAGTCAATGATGTCAAACCTGCAAAACAAATTGGAAGGAGAGAAATTGATCTAAAAAGGCTCTGATACCATGTGGAAATTGAACCCAGGTGTTAGAACAATTACACTCACAATAATTGCCAAGTACACATGCAAATTACTCACAAAGGAGACTGAATAATGGAGCAGAACACTAATCTGTATTGAATAAGTGTACAATAGCCAAACCTATGAAGTCATAGGCTTCCATAATAAATAATTACATGAGGGATTCAAATGCATGAAGATGCTATTCGAATCTAGTCAAAAGCAGGCTTACTAAATCTAAGCAAATCCCCCATAGGTGCATAAAGCAGTTACCAAAACTGTCTAGGAGTTCACGAATTGGAAAAATCAATTAGGCAAGATAATAGTGGATGGAAGGACAACTGATACATGCTTTTCATAGGAGAAAAGAGTGGAGTATGCGGAGTACAAAAAACAAGTTAACTTCACCTAGTCAAACTTTCCCAATTGCCTTAAAACACTGAAAAAGCAGGCAATAAAGCAAAAAAAGCAGACATGCACTAGGGAGGCCAGGAATAAAGCAGATTTGATTCCAGGAGGTTTCCCAAGCACTCCATGACTCAAAATTAGCAAGTTTTACCACTATGGATGTGTAGATGACAACTTGCATAAGGTGGAATATGGAAACTAGGCAAATAAGACAAAATTGGATTAATTAATGTCTAAGGTAGCTAAATATGGGTTGATTATTCTAACAGGAGCAGTATCATGTCACATTGTTTACTCCATTAAACTAATTTGAGTGGAATTTTGAGATGGCAATCCAACTAAGATCCATAGGTCTCTATAGAGTTATCATGTAGACAAAAAATGAGCCAAAATCAACTGTTGAGAAGTCCAAGTTTTTTAATAGAATGGATGAAGCGATTGGGATGCCACGTATCAGTATCTCGAGAGACCTCCTGTTTCATGTCAAAAGTATCACAAATCCAAATGAATTATGTATCAATCTCGAGTCATTGTTTGGGAAGACAGATGAACTAAGAGGCCATCAACTTGAGAATGAGTTGATCTCCTTGATCCCAACCCATTTAGAGATGATCCAATACTTATTCACCGAGTTCAAATCTCTAGTTCTTCAACTGAAGCAATGTGGGATTGAGAAAAAGGAACAAAATCTCGTTCTATCCATACTTTCAAAGATAAGGCCTTAATACTCAGTGACTGCTTCAAAATTTCACTCAGGAAAGCCAACAATTTGAAATTGGAGAATGCCATATTTGACAGACTTCATGGAGTCTCTGACTCAAGAACAAGAAAAGTTGGTTGAAATGGGTACCATCAAACCTACTAAGGGTCAAGCTCTTGCAGTAGGAGATTCGAATCAAGCAAATGGAAATAAAAATACTAAATATTTGAAGCAACAAGAGAGGAATGAGAAAGAGAAATCGAGATCTTCTAATGGGGGTTCGAATCCTAACAAGGAGAGAGAGAAGAAGCAAGGGAAGTTAACATGCTCTTACTGTCAAAAGGGATGGAACCTTGAGAGTGCATGCATGAATAAAACCATTGAAATGATGGAACAACTCCTTGAGAAGAACAATATCCATCTTCCAGATGGAACAAAGAAGAAGGATGGAGGTTCATATTCCGAAAAAAAGGAGAGATGCCATGTATTGGTGGCTAGCAATTCTGGATATTCCTCCTTCATCATAGATTAAGGAGCTTCAAGGAATATGGATTCTACATAATAATACTTCTCTTCCCTTCATCCATACAATGGTCCCACCATCCTCATGGGATATGACTCAGAGATCCCAATGAAAGGGATTGGTAGGATCAATCTAGACAATGGCTACTTAAACAATGTGTTATTTGTTCCAGATCTTGCAGCAAATATTCTCTCTATCTACCAAATGACCCACACTATTTCGGCCATTAGAGTGACATTCACTCAAGAATATGTATAAATTTATGAAGTTTCTACTGTTAAAGTGGATGTTCGAGATCATGAGTCGAGGATATACAAGTTTTCACACTTTCTTCCTTACTCCTTAGTAAATGCGCTTATGTCACATGCCAATAAGATATGTAAGATATGGAATGAGAGGTTTGGACACCTCAGCTACATATATATTCAATATTTTAGCAAAGAGAATATGGTTGAAGGACTTCCAAGCAACAAATTCTCCAAAGGAACATGAAAGGTATGGATTGTTGGGAAGCATGCAGAGCACAATTATGACACAGGGAAGGAAAGAAGGGCTGTTCAAGTTCTCAAATTGATTCATTCAGATATTATAATTCCTCTTCCCACACCCTCCTATGGAAACTCAAGGTATTTCCTAACGTTAATTTATTATTTTTTAAGATATCGTTGGGTGTTCTTCCTCAAGTTAAAATTTGAAGTGTTTGAAATATTCAAAGCTTTCAAAGCTTCGATTGAGAACTTTAGTAGGAATAAGATAAAGGTATTAAGGAATTGTAATGTAAATTAATATGTCAATAAGAACCTAAAACAACTATTTAAATGGAATTCAATTCAAATGAAACATTTAGTGCCCTACACACAAAAACAAAATGGTGTGGCAGAGTGAAAAAATAGAGCATTGAAGGAGATGGCCACTTGCATGTTGGAGGCTAAGTATCTATCTACTAAGAAATGGGATGAGACCATAAATTTTGATGCATATGTTTATAAAATATTTAAACATGAATCCTTGGAATAAAAAACTCCATTTGAGGCTTGGAGAGGACACAAGCATGATGTGTCTCATCTCAGGTTGTTTGGCTCAAAAGCATAGGCTAGGATACCTCCCGAGAAGAGAAAATCCTTACAGCCCCAAATAAAAGAGTCCATAATGGTTGGATATGATGAATATGAAAATGGATACAATCTCTTTGATCCCTCATCTCAGAAAAATTTCATTGATAGAAGTGTTCAGTTCGAAGAAGAACCCATGCAAGAGGTTGAACTAGTAGAGGGGGATTGCTCACACCCTCCACTCAATGATGATGTAAGTGATGCTTCCATTTATAATTTTTATGATTCTGATATGGAATATGAGGATAATGACATGAATTCATATAATTACTCTACCAAAAGGCCAAAGTGGGCTGATAAAACCATACAAGCAGCTGGTGATCTTTCTGAAGATCCACTAGACACTAGGAATACTAGATCTCAGTTTCACAATGATTTCTCCACTTGTGATTCGAATATTATTGAAATGTGTTTTATGATGGTTGTATCTAATCAAAATTCATATTAATAATAATCACATGAACCAATATGGAAATCATCTATTAAAGAAGAGTTCAAGTCTTTGCAAGACAATGAAACTTGGGAGTTGGATCCTCTACCTTCCAAGAGGAAACTAGTAGAATGTAAGTGGGTTTATAGGATAAAAATGAATTCCAATGGTTTTTATGTAAATTATAATTATATATTTGTTTCCAAGAATTTCTCTCAATTCCATAGAGTGGATTATACCAAGACATTTTCTCTGGTGGCAAAGATGGACTCAACCAGGCTAGTTTTGGCCATTGTTGCATCCAAACGATGGGAGGTGCATGATATGGATGTGAAGAGTGATTTTATTCATGGTAAAATTCATGAGGATATTTATATTCAGAATCTTGAAGGTTTCATATATGATCCTTCACTTTTTTGTAGGTTGAGTAAGTGTCCCTATGGCCTAAAGCAAGCTCCCAGAGATTGGTATGCCAAGATGGATATATTTCTTCTCTCACAAGGTTTTGAAAGATTCAAATCTTATCCTAATGCGTATTTGTAGAATTTAGATGAATCTATTATAATAATTTTACTTTATGTTGATGATCTGTTGATCACTGGAAGTTGCATTGTTGATATAGGTTCAGTTAAGTCTTCATTGTACAATGCATTTTCTATGACTAACCTAAGATTTTTGAAACAATTTCTTTGCATGGAGATTGAGAAATATGATGCAGGTACCATGGTAATACAATAAAATTATGCTTCAAACCTGTTATATAATTTCAAAATGGTTGAATGTAAAGTTTCTAAGTGTCCCTTCCTTTCATGAGTAAAACTAGGTGATTTTGGTTCATCTCCATTGGTGGACATCTCGTTGTATAGACAACTACTTGGGAGCTTATTGTATCTCTCACACTCTCAACCTGATTTGGATTATGAAGTAGGTAATATTTATAGATATATGTAGGATCCTCATGAGATCCATTGTAAGGATTCCCAAAGGATCTTTCACTATGTGCAAGGAACCAGACATTTTCGGATACACTACGCAACTGGTTCTCCATTAGAACTAGTAGGATTTACTGATTTTTCCTGGGATGGAGATAGAAATGACAAAAAATTCATTTCAAGTTATGTATTAATTCTTGCACATGGTACTATTTTCTATTCAAGTAAGAAACAACACACTATTTCGTTATCTTCATTTGAGGCCTAGTACCAAGGAGCAGTGAATGCAGCTACACAATGTGTGTGGTTGCAAGGCATTCTTGGAGAACTTGGTTTTCCATTTGATTCACCCACTATCATTTGGTGTGAAAATAAAAGTGAAATCAAGATATGCATAGATACAGTGCAAGGAAAGAGGACCAAGCACATTGATATTCACATTCATTACATCAGGATCTTGGTGCATGACCAGGTGATATCATTGCAATATTGCCCATCTGCTTAGAAAACTACTGACATATTCACCAAGAAATTCACTAAGAATAATTTCATTTATCTTAGAACACTCTTTGGGGTGGGTGACACATGGCAATGATTGATATTCACTTCATATTTTGCTTCATGTCCATTTTAGAGGGAGGTTTTATTCCCATGAGGTTTTCCTCCTTAACTTGGTTACATGGACTAATAAAATTGGTAAGAGGTGAATTAAGCCTTAGTTTCCGAGGAATCATTTTTATTTGTTTAAACTACGTTAGGATTAAGGGGGTGTGTTAGAAAATTATACCACCTAGGTCCATAGTCTCATTCATTTTTACCTATGATGGTCCAAACCATGGTATATGATGTTTTCCTAAGGTTGTTGGGGGGGTTTTGGACCATTAATGACACCAATCACCCTCATTTTGGTCAACTAGGAGATAAGGTACCTAGTTTATGACCACTTGGGGCCTTGGGGCACTCCTACTCCTTAATTTATGGATCTGGTTGACTAGGGTCGCTCATGCATTGTATTTGGATGATTTTGGCTCTTTTTTCCTCCTTTGTATTCCTAGAGCTACTCACATGCCTCCACTTACTCCACTAGGCCTAGGACAACTTAATTTATGATCACAGATGCCATCCCAATGTTCACATTATACATTCATGACTATTTGAGGTGGTTTTGGTTCCTATTGGTCAACCTGGGGGAGTTTTGAGTTCCAATGTAAGCCTGCCACATGTATGCCATTTGAATTCCTCTAAACACTAATGATTTTCTCCTATCGTAATATAATGACGTTCCATACATGTTTACATGTTGGACTGTAATAGAAACTTCAGTTATTGGAATCATTTGTTTGTGGCAATTTTTCCTCTTTTCACCATTTTGATCATGCATTGTCAAATTATTGTATTGTGAGGATTCTCTTAGATTATAGATCTTGTTGTGAATTAGAACTTTACACCAATTTCCTTCTTTCATTGTTTTTCTTGCTATGTTGTAGTTTCTAAATTTGTGCAAGGAAACATTTGAGGCCCACCTTATCACTTATGCGCCCTCATGGTCTCATTTTTTTTTCTTTGGCCTTTTCAATTTATCAAATAAATAACATCAAACAATATAAAATACAAATTACATCCTTTTTATTTTAATTTATCCCCACAACTATGAAAAAACTATTCCTAGTGAATTAATTGATTTGACTAGGAAATTCAAAGGGAAACACTATTTCCTCTTGCCGATGGAACTAAATGGGTATCAACCTACTACCAAAATCTAGGGACATTATAGTCCTCCCTTCCCAAATTTTATTTTCCTCAAGCAAATGAAAATATGCATGATGAGCATGAGCACTCCCTCCAATATGTTTCTTCAATATTCCAGTGAATCACGCCTCCATAGTAGATGACTCTTTTGTATAGAATACCATAAATATCCTCTTGAGTCAAAATTTTCCTTGGACCAATTTTTTTAATCAAACTTGACCCAAGATTGTCTCATTTTGAGTATGGTCCCATGGGATGCACAACTTACTCCTATTCAACAATGGGATGTTCATCCAATCCAATCTTATTCCTTCTTCCAAATTATGAAGAAAAATTTAGGGAAAATACATGGGGAAGCACATCACCACTTACTTCATCCCTTTGTGAACCTTTCCTGACTTCTCATCCCAATAGGAAACTCCTATCCTAACTTGAAAACCATATTTTCCCTCAAATGGAGAGAATCTATGCAAAGGGAATCACACCTAATGGATTTACTAAGCTTGGTCATAACTTGGGAAAAGGCCCAAACATAGTTAAGCCAATTCCTCTTTATGTAGGTTCTCACCTTGTCTAGTTTAAGTAGAAGATCAATCTTTCCAACTTTACATTCAAGCAAACTGTCATGCAATGACTGTTCTACCCCAGAGTACACTAAAACTCCCAAATTGAGACAATGAATCTCCGAAATCCTACAATGCATCATAATCCTACCCAAGGAAGTAAATATTGTGATATTTATAAATATCCTTGATGACAACAAGCAATAATAAGCTAAGTATTTGAAGCACAATGTAATCATACTTAGTTGTGCAACATAAATTAACAACAAAACTAGTGAAGACAATATTGAACATAATACTTAAAAGATAGATCTCAATGGAATAAATCCTTCTTGTGTATTAATAAATAATGAGAGTACAATATAAATACATATCCAAAGGATAAACTCTTGAGCCTAAAGAGGTAGCTGAACCCCACACATGTGGCAGCCTTAGATAACATAGAAAATGTCACTAGACATAATTGCGAGTCATAACTCCTGAAGCATATCAGTTAAATACGTGTAATTGACAGTAGGTGGACCAATAAGGCACATTATCTAGTTAACTAATGATAAATAATGATGGAGGGAACATAATAGGTGTTAGTGGTCATCAGATCTCATACTAACTTAGGTGATGAAATGAAGGCTAGTTAACTAATGGCAGGCTCCTAAATTATAGAACATTGACTCAAGTGAGCCTAAAATCACGCATAAGGGTGCATTAACTCCTATAAACAAGGAATATGGCACATATGTGGATAATGAGTATAATAATGACAAAAAAATAGTCCAGATTAATTAGGGTACTTAATACTATACACTAGGTGGTCGCCTGGTAATGGTATAAGCACTAGGAAATCAAATAAATGATTAAGGATAATGTATATATGGGTTAAATATTCCAAAACCCCCTTAATCCTGACTTATGTGAAAAACAAAAAGGATTTTAGGTCCCAACAATAAAGGCTAAGGTACCCTTTACACTGTTCATCCATGTAAACCGAGGAAAAAGACAAAACCACATGGGGAATATCCTTCCTAAAAAATGGACATGAGGTACACCAGAAATAAACTGCTCCAAATCCAAGTAGGTGTGAACTTGATCAAATTTCTGGAGGGATCTTCTTCTTGGGAAGAAGAGGTTGCTGCTGAACTTGATCAAGGACATATACAACTACGTAATGGAGACTGGAACCATGTATAGAAACTAAGGTATATTGATGAGAGAGCAAACGTTCTTGAGAATTCAAACCATATGACGTAAAATCAAGAAATTGAGAAGTTACAGCCTTAAAAATTGAACCATGTGAGGTAAAATCAACTCAAGATATGAGGAGCAAGTGTCCAACCAAATTCAAGATGTCTCCAAATTTAGTAGTATTGTGAGGAACTGTGCATGTGACTATGTAGGAAAGAATAGGATGCATGGAAGCATGGAGAGAGAATTCTTGAGCTCCATAATATGATATATCTTCCAAAATATCTAGTGAATCAATATCCAACATATTAAAAAATTCATGATATAGAGCAGCATTTGATTAAAAAGTCCCCATCAACAAAATATTTGAAGGAGACTCGAGGTGCTTGTTTTATCACACCAAAAAGGATGAGATCAGTCCCAATCATGATTGGAAGGTTTTGAAACTTTAACTTTGACCCAAACAAGGTGATATCAGCTCCAAGAATGAGGAACAAAATTCCCAGGCATGCCACTAAGATGGAAAATGCACAATTTTCTCCTTCTTCAGTACAAGTTTGAGAATTGGTGAAAGTAATAATGTAGGAAAACATAGGAATAATTGGACCAATGAGGAATAATGGATGACTACCAAAATTTTATGTTTCTTCCAAAATATCCAATATAAAACTATTTTACACACCAACAACAACATTGGAGATAGAGGAATCAAATTCCTCTTCAAATTCTAGAGCAATCACTGGAAAACTTTGCTCAGAATTCATAATAGAAGAATCATAGGAGAATGACTAAGAAGGATGGAAAGATAGTTCTTATTCAACAATGTAGGATCAAATATCCTCTTCTAAAGAACCTGCATGAAAACATGAGACTCCAACTTCTCACAAAATTCTATAACAATAGTAGAAGGAGTCTCATAAAGAAGACTCACAAATTCGAAATGAATGAGTTGAAGATCCTATTATTTCTTCATCTGACACAACTTAAGCTTCCTCAAAAGTAGTGGAGGCTATAAATACTTTTGGAGGATCTTGCAAGGAGATGTCAGATGCATTTTCCCAATGATTTGTACTATTCTCTTCAATTTACTGACCAAATGCTCTATCCAATATGGACCATATTTCACTTGGGAATTCAACAATGTCAATGAGATAGAAAATCCTATGAGGAATGGATAGACACATGGATCCATACACTTTATCATGGTAATTTAACCAAATAGAATTTTCATCATCATATTTTGGAATTTCCACATCTCCAATAGACACATCAAAGAGCTCACAGCTTTCAAGATATGCAACCATCTTGAATTTACACTCAGCATAATGAATGGTGATAAAGGAGGAACTAATATCAAATCCATATTGAAGTTTGTTGTACCAGCAAAACAATTTTCAAATATGTATTGAGTATTAATCGAATATACTAAGATCCTTATTCTCTGATACCATGCGATATTTCTAAATATCCTTGATGACAACAAGAAATTATAAGATAAGGATCTAAATCACAATGTAATCCTACTTAGATGTGTAACATAGATTAACAACAAAACTAGTGAAGAAAATATCGAACATAACACATAAAAGATAGAAATCAATGGTATAATTCCTTCTTGTGTATTAATTAGTAATGAAAGTACAATATAAATACATCTCCAAAGGAGAAATTTGTGAGCCTAAAGAGGCAGCTGGATTCCACACACGTGGAAAACTTAGATAACATATAAAACATCACTAGACATAATTTTCAGTCATAACTCCTAAAGTAGATCAATTAACTAAGTGTAACTAATAGTAGGTGGACCTTGTGATAATTATGAATCCTTGATGGCAACAAGAATTCTATAAACAAGCTAAGGATCTAGGCACACAATTAACCTCACAGAGAATTGCAAAGAATTAGCATAAGGAGAGAAGAAGAATAATCATGAACACACATTGGGAATGATCAATGAATAGTGATTGATATTATTACATACGTAATACATATTTATAAAGGAAAATAGAGTTTCTAGGAGACAACTCATGCTAGCTCATAAATTAGGCTTACTATATAAGATAAACACCCATAGGTGAATAAAGTAGTTTCATAATTAGACCAAGATCTCACGAATTAGACAAGGAATTAGTGAGTGATGATGTGTAAAGGGAAAGATTTCTAATCATGGAACATGGAGAGAAAATCATGGAGGATGAATTGGCCACAAAATATAGCAGTTTCCTAGTTGACTAGATTTACCTTATCCACTGAAAAGCAAGAATAAAGCAGCTTAAAGGCAGAATATTCAGGAAGGTGCAATTGCTAATTCTAGCAGTCAATAAAGTTGTTAGGATCAAACTAGAATCAAGATAAAAGCATTCATGGGCTATATATGGAAAGTGTTGACCATATGGTTCAAGTGGATGCCAACTATATAGGCTAGTGGGTAGGAAATTAATAAAATAATGATAAAATATTTTTATCCTAAGTATTAATTGGGTTTATTATATCCCAACACCCCCACTTAAGTATGGATTTATGATGATATCTCTGAAATAGTCATAAATACAGATTCATATAGGGCCTAAAAACAAGGCTATGGTCACCCTTTTATAATTTATCTTGTTTAAAGAACTGAGGAAAGATGCAAAATCACATGGGGAAAATCCTCCCCCAATAAAGGACATGAAAGGCAAACCAAAAATGCTAAACTACTGCTGATACTGCTCCAAACTAAATGCTGATGTTTGAAGGAATATTCTTCTTGGGAAGAAGATAAATCTACTCACTAGGATAAAAAGCATAAACAATTGCAGAATGGAAACTTGGACCATGTAGAACAATTGATATCCAATGATGTGTAATAAGGACTGCAATATCTTAAAAGATTTAATCATCTCGAAGATGATGAGATGACTTGAAATTTGAACCAGTAGAGATGAAATCAACTCTAGATAGGTGAAATAAGTGTCCAAGCGAATGCATAAGATCTCAAACTTCATTTACATTGAGAGGAGGTGTGAAATATGTTGGAAAAAGGACAAGGCTTAGGATCGGGGAGTTGAATGGAGAGACTCCATAGATTGATATAAATTCCAAGGTATCCAAAGGAACACATATAGCACATTAGTAGACTCATGAGAAGAAAATAGATTATCTTTTAGAGCATAAACTGATAAAGAATCCTCTATGGTAGAAGTATGTAAGGATGAAAGAGAGTGATGTTCAAAATATTCAAGGAGGCTATGAGAATGAGTGCCAAGAACAAAGGAGGAGTCTCAAAAGCACATAGGATCAAGTATGGTGAGTGTTATGACACAAATAGGACTTGATATAGCTAAGCAAGAATCCAACTAAGACATTTATTTGCACACCATCAAGAACAGAGGTATGCACAAAGTGTGAAAGGTATGGCATATGGATTTCAAAATCCATGATATAATACATATAGAACACTAAATGTGTGAGAGAATCAACAAAAATGGTAATGGAAGCTCCATTAGTCACTTCTTCTTCATTATTATCATCATAAGAAGATGAATCAATATATTAAACTTCAAGAGATACAGAAAAATATGGCACTTCAATATTTGCTTCTTGATAGAAAGAGGAAGCATTCAAATAAAATAAAATGGTAGAAATAAGAACTGCATGAGAGATTTCTTCATCATGAAAAACTTCATTAGAGACTATAGAGGATGATATATATTGAGAGAGAGCAATAATTGAGGAGATAGAGGTGCTCTCCAAATTGAAAGAAGGATCCTCATTGTTCTTTCCCAAAACTCGATCCAATTTTGTCTAGAGATCCTTTGGGTATTTAAGAGAATCAATAAGGTTACGCATGCTTGGAGGAATAACTAGACATATAGATCCAAAATCTCTATCACAGTCATTCATCTAGTCACTTATCTCTTCCTAAGACTCTTCACCAGCTCTAGTATATATCTCATAGAGATTTTGTCTCTTTAGATATGAAATCATCTTCAATTTCCATTCTGAATTGTTTGTGAATGGAGCAAGAAGTGGAAATGATACCCTCGAATCCATTTGAAGTTGTACCTGCAAAATAAATAGACAAATATGAAAGGGAGGATTAATTAATGAGATCTCAAAGCTCTGATGTCATGTATAGATTTCATAACCTAGGCTCTAATACAATTTTAGAATTCTAAAGCCCTGATGGAAACAAGAATTCTATAAACAAGCTAAGGATCTAGGCACACAATTAACCTCACAGAGAATTACAGAGAATTAGAATAAGGATAGAAGAAGAATAATCATGAGCACATATTAGGAATGATCAATGAATGATAATTGATATTATTACATATGTAATACATCCTTATAAAGTAAAATAGAGTTTGTAGGAGACAACTCATGCTATCTCATAAAGAAGACTTACTAAATATGATAAACCCCCATAGGTGAATAAATCTGTTTCCTAATTATACCAAGAGCTCATGAATTAGACATGACATGATTGAGTGATGATGTGTAAAGGGAAATATTTCTAATAATGGAATGTGGAGAAAAAATCATGGAGGGTGAGTTGGCCACAAAAGATAGCAATTTCCTAGTTGACTAGCTTTACCTTATCCACTGAAAAGCAGGAATATAGAAGTCTATAGGAAAAATATGTAGGAAGCCGCAATTGCTAATCTTGGCTGTCAATAAATTTGGAAATATCAAACTAGAATCAAGATAAAATCTCTCTTGGGGTATATATGGAAAGTGTTGACCATGTGGTGCAAGTGGATGCCAATTATATAGGCTAGTGGGTAGGAAATTAATCAAATAATGATTAAATATTTTCATCCTAATTATTAAGTGGGTTTATTATATCCAAATAGACCAAGAAGGTGCATTATCTAGTTAACTAATGATAACTAATTATGAAGGGCGCATAATAGATGTTCATTTCAGTGTTAGTGGTCATTGAAGCTCATACTAACTCAGGTGATGAAATGAAGGCTGGTTAAGTGATGGTAGGATAATAAATTATAGGATATTGACTCAAGTGGGCCTAAAATCATGCATGAGGGTGCATTAACTCCCCCAAAAAAGAAGAGGGCACATCTGTGGATAATGAGGCTAATAATGACAAAATAATAGTCTGGAGTGATCAATATACTTAATACTATACACTATGTGGTCAACTAATAATGGTCTAAGCACCAGGAAAAATAAATGATTAAGGATAATGTCTAGATGGGATGAATATTACAACAAATTCAAACTCACCAAATTACTTGTTGTATAATCTTCTCATGAAAGAGGATAAAATAATAGGTGCACTAGCTAGGCTAAATTTCATGCATACAGATATCAAATGATCATAATAAAAACAAAGGAATGTTTCTTTCTGAAAATCCCCCCTGCCCAATAGAATATGTTGGTGATGGCCAAAGTGGAAATCAATTTAAGGAGAATACTAACCCTTATGCACCTCTTTCTTCTTGAGATGTGTATTTTTCCTCAATACTACTGAATAATTCTTCCATCCAAGGAAGTTGAGACCAAGAATGATTTCTGGGTCCCAAATTAATATGAGATATATAGAGTGTCTATGAAATCCACACCAAACAATAAAAGGATCCCATAGTATTTGTTACGCTCCCTCATCCATCATTAACATATGCTCCAATATTTCATTTTGAGGAGTGTTAGGATCCCACTATCTAGACTGTATATTCCAAAATCATATTTCTCTGAGTCTCTCCAACCCAACATGAAAATACTTATGCTCCTTGTGAAAAAAACACTAAGACTCACATCATTTCCATCTACTTGACATAGGAGGCAATCCCATGTCCTCCAAGAATAATCTAGGAGTCATGGATGTCCATGAAATTGCTCATAAATTTTGTGTGATGAACCATACCCATTTCCACTTATGTAATAAAAAAACTTACCTTTGGGGTTACTCAATTCCAACATGTCTACACTCACCAAATCAATTAAGGAATCCAAACTACAACATATTGATCCAAGTGGAAAGCATATAGATCCCCCATGTGTAGGGTTATATCTATCCCATGATCTCAAATTTGTATCATTGATTCCACTCAAATGGATCAAGTGGACATTGCATGCATCACTATGCATGATGGAGACATCAGATATATTCCTCTGTTGATGCTTAACAAACTGGTAAGAGATTGGTTCACTTTTCCAACCTCAAGGTTTGATCATAAATTAATCAAATATCCCCTTACCCAATATTCATCCCTATATGTCATGGACGCCATATGTATGTGGTATAATGAACAATGAACCAACCTTTTCCAACAACCCTCCATTAGTCTCGTGGATGGATCAACTGCCATGAGATCAAGCGTCTCCTCCAAAACTGTGCAACAACCTCCTAGAGGAAATTCATAACCTATTTAACATTGTACAAATGCTTGGCCTTCATATTTCTTGAATTCAAAATATTCAAGCGTTTAATTTAGAAAAGATTAGGATCCTTATGCCTAAATGAATTCATTGTGAAAGAAGGTTGTAGGAGAGAGAAACAATTCATTGAATATTGATCAAACATTCATGGTGAAAATTGAACAACCAAGAGAAAAAATTTGGTCAGCATAACCTTACATGAATTATCATTAACCTCTCTATAATACAATGATCATACAATAGGAAGAAGTCAAATGCCATATGTAGGATTCAAATTCACCAACTTGGACTGAATCTAGTGCTAACTCAATGTGGGAAAATCACCACTAGAGACTCACTAATGAAAATACTAACAGCTAAAATAGTTCACACCCAATTAACTAATCAAGGTATGTGAGAAAATGTGCCCAACCTCCCTTAAATCATGCAAAGTGGCTTTAGATTAACTGAAGATAAACTAACTGATGGGAATCAGAGCATAATTGAACATAACTGAACATTGACTAGGGTCAACTATTGGTGGCACTTAGTGTGGGTTTCTTAATTATAGGTATTGGTATTTGGAGATCCTAAACTCATGCAAACTAGCACATTAAGTGTTAGGTGGTCCCCAGATTATTCCCCCATGGAACTAGTGAGGTGGAAATAACCTCCTAAGCTAGCAAAAGACAATTAGACTATGGTGGTCAATGACGGATTAATTAATTAATCCTAACACCTCCCCTTAATCCGAGCCTGGACAACCTGGGTCCTGGAATCTAAGACTGAAGGTCACCCATAAAATATAAATAAAAAAATGATTGCTTAACAAACTGAGCAAATGGAGAAAAAATCATGGGAACCCTCCCCCCCCGCCCACTCAAAATGAACAGTGGAACCGGTGTCAATATTTCACACCAAGAGATTTCCTCTTGAGTAAAAAAACTTGTGAAAAATTTCTGTAGTTTGCATATATGTGGAGTAATGATGAAGTGTAATGGTCCTTGTGTGCACTAGTTCCTTGGTACAATGCATGTGAACCTATACACCTTCTTCCAATTTGATGATAGATAGGAGAATAAATGTTTCTTCTTTCGCAACCAATCTTGCATCTTTCAAACCTCTTTGACAATATGGAAGAGATGAAGATGGCATGCCATGCCTTGGGGATTTTCTTGATCCCACACAATGGATTCATAATATTATATCTTAGAAGAGAATTAGTGTACTCCTTAGGATTTTACATGTATATTTTCCTTCCAATTTGTCATGTAGAAAGTTGCATTTGTCTCTTCTTTCTAGAGGAAAAGTGACATGATCCAATGTCTCATTGTTATTCAATGAGAAGAAATGTTGATCAAACTTTACCATCATGTAGTATCTCTTTGGAATTTTGTAGCACCTATATGGGAGAAGTGGATTTTCTTGACACATCACAAGGCTCTCATTTTTAAACTGATATATTGTTCTCCCCTTTCTAGATGACTCTCCAATCATGTTCCCAGCAACCTAAATAAACGTTTGAGTGCATTTAGGCCTAGTATATGGATTAGGTACTAGATATGGGTCTGGATCTGATTGAACTCCATCTTCGATTACAAAAATTGATTCAACTTGGTCCTTTGCTTTAGATTCTGAATTTGAAACATTAATGGAAAAATGATCATATGCAAAAGGTTTATGTAGAATGAATTTACCTTCCCTTTCAAATGGAAGCTGAGATTACACTGGATCTGAGTATGGAAGAAAGTGTGAGAATTCATATGCCTTGGAGGCATGGTTTGCAACACCTTTCTCTATCAACCTCCTAGTTGAGATATCTGAGATATCCACCAAGTCAGGATCAAATGCAACTCGCTTTAGTGAGCTTGCATGAGTCATATGATATACAAACAACAAATTTGTTGATAAGGAGATCACATAGAGGACATTCTTGAATAATCCATGCTCTAATTTGATTGTACCATTCTCTTAAGCTCGGATTTCAGTGTCATGTCCCATATGAATACTTGTACCATAATTAATATTTAATGAAGATAATGATTCTTTGGATGAAACCATGTGATAGGAGGATCTTGAATAAATGAGGAAGGCATGGGATTTTGAAAATCCAGCATTTAGTGCATGCCATCTCTTATGATATTCAGTCTTGTGTCCATATTTAGCCTTCCTACAACTTTAGGGAGAGAAATATTGTTTTGTTTAAGGATTATTGACATCTGATCTATGGCATTCTTCATACAACATTTATATTTATGGTTTCATTTCTTACAGTAGGAGCACTTTCCCTTGTCAATCCTCTGATGTCTGTCCTTCTTAGAGATTGAGGCTTCATCTAATGGATTATGGTATTCCTTAGGCTCGAATTCAGTGTTCCTATTATCCTTTCCTTTATTCTTCCTCCTTTATTATGCATTATTTGTCTCCCCATCCAAGAGAGCTTGATTTGTGGATGCCCTGAGGGATCCCATCTATATCATCTTGTCTTGTTTTTGAATAAGAGATTTTGTGAAGGAATCAAGTGATGAAATTTGAAAATTAGGAGTTGTTAGTATCCCAGGGTGAAAGGTGGATATGAAAACTGATAATTATGGGCCATTTTTTCTTAGAATTAAGATCACCAATTGCTCATCCTTCTTGTCAATCCCGCACTTCCTGCATTGCATGGAAAGGGATTTGAATTTGGAGAATAATTGTTGTATAGTTTTGAAGTTGTCGGGCCGTAGTGCAATCAACTAATTCTCAATAATATGGCCCCTCAGTTCATCCTGCTTTCTAAACAAGGATTCCAACTTCTCCCATACTTCCTTTGGAGTTTTCATTGCATCAAGATGGAAGAGTAACTCCCTGGAGATGTGGATGCACATGAAGCCAAATGCTTCATCCAACTTGTTCAAATACTTTGATTTCTCAAGAGGCTACTGGGGTTCAACCTCTCCGCCCATGGTGACCCTGTACAGACCCTTGTTGTGTAATATTATCTGCATATTATCCCTCCAATCAATATAGTTTAAGGTTGTGAGGATCCTTGTTGTCAAAGATACTGAATTCTCCATCTTGAAGCTTCAAGGAACAATTAATTCTTCAGAATTATTTGATTTACTTGCTAAAAAACTACAAAAACACTTTAATTCAAAATAAAACCAATTCAAACACTCTCCACTTCAATGTGTGCACTTTATTTGGGTGCATTACACCTGGATATACTTCTCTGGACAAAATCCAAAGTGAGGAAGAAAAGAATACCGGGAATTATGTGGAACCCAATTGCTTCTGGTGCATCAATGGAAATATTTGAGGCTTGAAGCTGGCCTAAATACCTACTCTAATAATTTCTCCTTGTATTCTTTCCTTGCTCTTATGCCTTGTTTAATTTATCAAAGCTTAATATCCTTAGTCATGAATGAATTCATTGTGAAAGACGGATGCAGGAGAGATAAACAATTAAGTGAATACTGATCAAACATTCATGGTGAAAATTGAACAACCAAGAATTTTTTTTTTGGTTAGAATAACATTACATGAATTATCATTAATGTATCTATAATACAATGGTAATACAATAATAATAATTCTAATTCCATAGGTAGGATTCGAATTCACCAACTTGGATTGAATCCAGTGCTAACTCAATGTGGGAAAATCACCACTAGAGACTTACCAATGCAACGCCGGACAACTGAACTAGCTTACACCCAGTTAAGTGATCAAGGTAGGTGATAAAATGTGCCCAACCTACCTTAAATCATGCAAAGTAGCACTATATTAACTGAATATGAACTAACTTATGAGAATAGGAGCATAACCAAACATAATTGAACACCGACTAGGGTCAATTGCTAGTGGTACTCAGTGTGGGTTCCTAAATCATAGGGATTGGTCTCTGAAGTTCCTAATCTCATTAAAAATGGTGCATAAAGTGTTAGGTGGGCCCTATATGAGTCTCTTATGGCACTAGTGAGGTGGAAATAACCTCCTAAGCTAGGAAACAACAATTAGTCAATGGTGGTAAAGGGAGGACTAATTAATTAATCCTAACATCAAGCACATACAAAACTGAATGTTCCTCATATTCCACCATCACATGAAGTTCCTCCTTTGGATCACAAATGAAACCATCCATATGAAAAATGTTTGTATATAATGAAGGAGATGGAGTATGTATCTTGCAACTTCACATGAATCTTCTCATTGTGATGATTGTACTCTTGAAGTGCACTAAGAGTACTCTTCAAAGAATTCTAGGTAGATTCCAACTCATAAGTGAGCTTGTCAATTTATTCTACATCCCTAAAAGATGCACATGTTACAACATCATACCACCTAGTACCATAGGAACCATACCATTGAGGACCATAGTCTCATTCGTTTTCACTTCTGCTAGATAGTCCAAACTTGGTTTATGGTGTCTCCCTAAGGTTGTTGGGGGTTTTGTACCATTAAATGTAACCAACACCCTCATTTTGGTCAACCTAGGGGTGAGGTTTCATCATTAATGACCTTTTGGTCCCTTGGGGAACTCCCACTCCATAAATCATGGATCTGGGTTGATTCGTTGGGTGTTTTTAGCTCTTGTGGACCATTTTTGACTCCCTAGATCCACTCCCACTCCACCATGCACTCCACTATGCCTACTCTACCCTAATTTGTGATCACCCATTCCTCTCCAACATTCACATTACAATTAGTGACTGTTTGAGGTGGTTTGGGAGCCTATTGGTCCACCTAGGGGGTTTGAGGTCCAATGTAAGCCTGCCACTTGTATGCCACCATTTTGACTCCAAATGATAATGATTTTATCCTAATGTAATATAATCATGTTCCAAACATGTTTACATGTTGGAATGTAATAGAAAATTCAGTTATTGGCATCATTTGTTGGTGTAATTTTTGCCTCTTTTCACTATTTTTCTCATGCATTGTCAAATTATTTCATTGTGAGTATTTACTTAGCTTCTAGATACTATTGTAATTCATAATTTCACATGAAATTATATATTCAGTAGCTTCAAACTGAATTTAGAGAGTTCATAGGGTTTGAATTATTAATCTAGGGTTTCCTTCAGAATATTGAGAGTTTGCATTGCAGGTTTTTCAGTGGTTCTTTGTCACCCAATTCACAAAAAAATGGAGCAGTCTCATGTCACCTTGACCAATCCATTAAGATAATTTGAGTGGAAGTCCTATATGGTAATCCAACTAATATCCAGAGGTCTCTATAGAGTTACCACGGGGACAGAAAATGAGCCAAAAGCAGTTGTTGAGAAGTCCATTTTTTTTTAACAAAATGGATGAACTGTTTGGGATGCTATGTCTCAACATTTTGAGAGACCTCCTATTTCATGTTCATAGTCTCACAACTCCAAATGAAGTGTGGCTCAAGCACAAGTCATCTTTTTGGAATACTGATGAACTGAGAGGCCATCAACTTGAAAACGAGTTGATCACCTTGACCTCAACTCATTTCGATATAATCCAAGAGATCTTCACCAAGTTCAAATCCCTGGTTCTTCAACTGAAGCAATGTGGCATCGAAAAGAAGGAAGAACAACTGATTCTATCCATACTTTCAAAGGTAGGGCCTGGATATTTAGTGTTTTTTTTGACATTTCACTCAAGCAAGTTGATAGTTCAAAACTAGAGAATTCCATCTTTGTCAGAATTCATGGAGTCTTTGACTCAAGAATAAGACAAGTTGGTTCAAATGGGTACCATCAAATCTAACAAGGACCAAGCTATTGCAGCAGAATATTTAAAGCATAAAAAGGGAAAGAATAAGCCCAAAGATTTGAAGAAACAAGAGAGGAAGAAGGAAAAAGAGAAACCCAAATATTCTGATGGGGGTTTGAAGCCTAGAAAGGACAAAGGGAAGAAACAAGAGAATACCAAATGCACTTACTGTCACAAGGGTTGGCACCCTGATATTGAATGCATGAATAAAACCATTTACATGATGGTACAAATCCTTGATAAGAACAACATTCCCCTTCCAAATGGATCACAAAAGAAGGATGGAGGTTTGAATTCTGAAAATAAGGAGAGATGCCATGCACTAGTTTCCAGATCTTCTAGATCTTCCTCGTTAATTATAGATTTAGGTTCCTCAAGGAACATGGATTATGTAGAAGTCTCCTTCTTAGTCCTACATCTATACAATGGTCCATCCATCCTAATGGGTGATGACTCAGAGATCCCAACCAAAGGGATTAGTATGATCAATCTTGACAATGGATACTTCAACATTGTGTTGTTTGTGCCTGATATTGCAACAAACCTACTCTAGGTCTGTCAAATGAATCACACAATTTTAGCCAAGAGAGTGACATTCAATCAAGATGATGTGGAAATTTTAGAAATTTCTACAGAAAAGTAGTTACACTGGGTATTGCAGATCATGAGTAAAAGATGTACAAGTTTTCACACTTTCTTCCTTACTCCTCATCAAATGCATTCCTGTTACATGTAAATGAGATAAAAAATATATGGAATGAGAGGTTTGGACACCTCAAATACATATATCTTCAATAATTTAGCAAATAAAATATGGTAGAAGGACATCCAAGCATCAAATTTTCCAAGGGAACATGCAAGGGATGCATTGTTGGGAAGCATGTAGAGTGCAAGTATGACAAGGGAAAGGAAAGAAGGGTTTTCCAAGTGCTTGAACTGATCCATTCAGATATGAGAGGGCCTCTTACCACACCATACTATGGAAACTCAAGGTATGTGTTAATATTCATTGATGATTTCTCAAGGTATTGTTGGGTGTTTTTCCTCAAGCAAAAATATGAAGTGTATGAGATCTTCAAATCTTTCAAAGATTTTGCTGAGAAATTCGGTGGGAAGAAGATCAAGGTCTTAAGGAATGATAATGGAAATTAATATGTCAATAAGAACCTAAAACATATATGTGAAGAGAATGGAATTCAAATGCAACATTCTGTGCCTTACACACCACAACAAAATGGTGTGGCAGAGTGCATGAATGGAACATTGAAGTAGATGGCCACATGCATGTTGGAGGCTAAGTCTTTGTCTCATAAACCATGGGATGAAGCCATACATTGTGATGCATATTTTCAGAATATTTTTCCACACAAATACTTGGAATAAAAAATTCCATTTTAGGATTGTATAGGATATAAGCCTGTTGTGTCTCATCTCAGGGTTTTTGGCTCAAAGGCATGGGTTAGAAATCCTCCAGAGAAGAGAAAATCCTTGCAGCCCCAAATAAAGGAGTCCATAATGGGTGGATATGATGAATGTGCAAATGGATACAACCCATTTTATCCCTCATCTCATAAATAATTCATTGAGAGAAGTGTATAGGTTGAAGAAGAGCTTATGCAAGAGGTTGAACTAGTAGAGGGGGATTACTCACACACTCCACTCAATGACGATGTAAGTGATGTTTACATTTATGATTTTTATGATTCTGATATGGAATATGAGGATGATGACATGCATGAATATAATGAATCTCCAACAAGGCCAACTGTTAGAATAATCAACCCATAGTTACCTACCTTAGACATTAATTAATTCATTTTTGTCTTATTTTCCTAGTTTCCTATATTCCACTCTATGCAAGTTGTCTTCCACATATCATAGAAGTTAAAATTGCTAAAATTTAGTCATGGAGTGCTTGGGAAACATCTTGGAAACCATATTTAGCATGTCTACTTTATTCCAGATCCTCCAAAGCGCATATCTGCTTTTTCTGCAAAGCTGCTTGTTTTATTTAGAAATAAGGCAAAAGAGAAAGAAAGACTAGGTGTAGTTGACTTGTTTTTTTCCCACATCATCCTCCATACTTTTATCCTAATAAAAGAATGTATGAGTTGTCTTTCCATCCCTTATTATACTACCTACTTGAATTTGCCAATTCGTGAGCTTGTAAGTGGATTTGGAAACTAATTTATGCACCTATGGGGGATTTGACTAGATTTAGTAAGCCTACTTTTTGACTATTTCTAATGGAATCATTATGCGTTCAAATCTCTCATGTAATTATATATTGCAGCAGCCTATGAATTCACAAGGTTTTCCATTGTACACTTATTTAATATAGATTAGTGTTATGCTCCAATTTCAGTCTCCTTTGTTGGTAGTTTTGCATGTTTGATTAGCAATTTTGTGAGTGTAATTGTTCTATCACTTGGGTTAAATTTACACATGGTATAAGAGCCTTTGTATATCAATTTCTCTCCTTCCATATTGCTATTTCAGTTTTGACATCTTGACTGGGAGCATATTCTGCTGACTAAAGGACACAATTTCTGAGCTATGGATCAATCTCAGAAGATCATATTGACTCCATTTAATTTATTTGAATGGAAAGATGAGATGGAGATACTGTTGAGAGAGAAAGGTCTCTACAGGGTGACTATGGAAACTGAGGTAGAGCCCAATGCAGCTGTAGAGAAAATAAAATGGCACAACAGGAGGGATGAGGCCTATGGTCTTTTGTGTCTGAGCATTTCAAGAGACCTCCTCTTCCATCTTGATGGATTGACATCACGTAATGAAGTGTGGGAGAATATTGTAGAGATTTTTGGTAAGATAGATGAGATGAGAGGACATCAAATTGATAATGAATTGATCTCTTTGAGTCCTAGCAGCTTCAAATCCTTGCAACTTTATTTTTCCAAGTTTAAAGCCCTTGTTTTGCAGCTAAAACAATGTGGAATTGAAAAGAAGGAAGAGAAACTAGTTTTGGCCATACTCTCGAAGTGTGGCCGTGAATATTCAATGTTTGTTTCAACCTTGCATGCCAACAAGTTGACAGCTCAATCTTGGAAGATGCCTAAGCTTGCAGAGTTCATGGAATCCCTCACACAGGAACAAGATAAATTGGTGATGATGGGAACCATCAAACCTTCCAAAGACCAATCTTTGGTTGTTGGAGATTTGAGGGTGGATTAAAAAGGAAATAAGAAAGCTAAGAAGCCACCTGAGAAAAAGAGAGACAAGAACAATTCTCAAGAGGATCCCCAAGGCTCCAAGAAGAACTTCCAGAAGAAGAAGAACAAAAGAGAAATGAGCAAGTGCACATACTGCAGTAAGGGCTATCACCCTGAGAGCTCTTGTATGAAGAATCAAATTGACATGTTGACCCAAATCCTAGAGAATAATAACATCTCCCTTCTTGATTGCTCAAAGAAGAGGGAAGGAGGATCAAATTTAGAGGACGGAGAGAGAGTACATGCTTTGGTTGATGGCACATCAATCTCACCTAGCTTTATCATAGACTCCGGAGCTTCTAGACATATGGTTTTGACCAAGGAGGAATTCTCCTCTCTTGACATGTCGAAAGGTCCACCAATAGTGTTGGGATATGATTCTCTCACTGACAGTTTGGGGAAAGGAAGGATTGATCTTGACCATGGTAAGTTCAATAATGTGTTGTATGTTCTAGGTCTTGCCTCTAACCTCTTGTCATTGTATCAGATGACTCACATAGGGTCTCCAAAGAAGGTCATCTTCTCCCCTGATGATGTTGAGATCACAAATATCTCAAATTCTAAAGTAATTGCAAAAGGTGTTGTTGATCACACTTCGAAGGTATACATGTTTTCCCATTTTCTACCCTACTCAAACCCCTCTGCTCTTCTGATTCATGCTAATGAGGCAAGTAAGCTTTGGCATGAAATATTTTTCCATCTTAACTATAAGTATCTTTCCTATCTGAGTGAAAAAGATATGGTCAGAGGGTTACCAAAGATTAAGTTTTCCAAGGGAGTCTGTCAAGGCTGTATCCTAGGAAAACACCCAGAGCACAAATTTGAGAGAGCTAGTCATGAGAGAACCTCTTCACCTCTTGAGTTGATCCACAGTGATGTTGCTGGTCCATTTCCTCATATGTACATGAGTCAATCCAAATATGCATTGAACTTCATAGATGAATTTTCCAGGTATTGTTGGGTTTGCTTCCTAAAGCATAAGTCTGAAGTTTTTGACCTCTTCAAAGTCTTTAAGGCCTTGGTTGAAAACCAGTCTGGGAGGAGACTCAAGATCATTAGATATGACAATGGTGGTGAGTATGTCAAGTCTAATTTCATTCAATATTGTAAAGATGCACGTATTCAGATGCAACATTCGATCCCTTACACACCACAACAAAATGGTGTTCCTGAGAGAAAGAACAGGTCACTGAAGGAGATGGAAAATTGTATGATGGAGGCTAAGACTTTGCCACCAAAGTTTTGGGCCAAGGCTATAAACTGTGCATCCTACATCCAGAATAGGGTGCCTCATAAACAACTTGATGTTATGACTCCTTTTGAATCTTGGAGTGGGCACAAGCCAGATGTGACCCATTTTAGGATTTTTGGCTCAAAGGCTTGGGCTAGAATTCCAACTAAAAAGAGAAAGGTTTTGCAGCCCCAAAGCCAAGAGTGCCTATTTGTTGGGTATTCTGAATATTTAAAATTGTACAAGCTGATAAAATTGAGCACAAACAAATCCTTCATTGAAAGGAGTGTTCAGTTCCAAGAAGAGTCTTTAGTAGTAGTTAAAGTTGGAGAGTCTTCTTCACCACCAGATCGATTGAATGTAAGTGGAGAGACAAATGAGTTTGCTGATTCTGATATGTCTGATAATGATGATTTAATTGTAGATCCTGACAATCCTACAAGACCAAAATGGGCAGCAAATACCATTCATGTAGCTGCGGAACTAGCTGGAAATCCTAGTGAACCTGGGAGGACTAGATCTCAGTTTGAGAGTGCCCAGTGTATGAAAGACCCTTTGTTTGAAAAGAAGTGCTATCTGATGGTTGAATCATACCCAAAAACATATGAAGATGCAGCACATTATCAAATATGGGAAACAGCCATGAAAGAAGAATTCAGCTCGCTCCAGAAGAACAACACTTGGGAACTGATTGATCTTCCCCCAGGGAGGAAGCTAGTTCAATGTAAGTGGGTTTTCAAGACTAAGTTTTCTGCTAATGGTTCACCTTTGAAATATAAGGCAATATTGGTAGCAAAGGGATACTCATAGGTACATGGTATTGACTACAATGAAACCTTTGCACTAGTGGAAAAGATGGACTCCATAAGGTTAGCTTTAGCCATTGTAGCTTCGAAGCAGTGGGAGGTACATCCCATGGATGTCAAGTTTACTTTCATAAATGGAGATATCACTGAATATATTTACATGCAGCAACCTCAAGGGTTTGTTTCTAATCTATCTTTTGTGTGCAGGTTAAAGAAATCATTGTATGGGCTCAAGCAAGCCCCCAGGGCTTGGTATGCCAAGATTGATGGCTTTCTGCTGTCATTGAGTTTTGTTTGATGAAAGTATGATCCTAATGTTTATTTGAAGATGATTCATGGTTCTTTTATGATTATTGTCTTGTATGTGGATGACCTTTTGATTACAGGAAGTTCAGAGAAAGAGATTGCCTCCTTGAAGGATGCAATGAACCATGCATTTTCTATGACTGATTTGAGGTTGTTGAGCCAATTCTTGGGTCTCAAAATTGCTCAATACCAACATGGAATCAAAGTAAATTAGTCCAAGTATGCCTTAGATTTGTTGAACAAGTTCAGCATGAAATATTGCAAGCCAAGCAAGACTCCCTTCCTTTTAGGAGTTAAGCTTGAAGAAGCAGGTTCTTCTCCTATGGTAAATAATACACTATATAGGCAGTTGATTGGGTGTTTGCTTTACCTTACACACACTCGACCTGATATTTATTATGCAGTTAGTGTGGCTTCAATATACATGGATCAGCTTCATGATATCCATTGGAGAGCAGCTAAAAGGATCCTTAACTTTGTTCAAGGAACAAGAACTCATGGGATCTTCTACAAAGCTAAATCTGATCTTGATTTGATTGGGTTTACTGATAGTGATTGGGAAGGTGACAACACAGATCGAAAGTCAACATCAGGATATGTGTTCATGCTTGCAGAAAGACCAATTGGCTGGTCAAGCAAGAAGCAGAGTGCCATAGCACAATCATCTACAGAAGACGCAGAGTACAGAGGAGTTGTAAATGCAGCAACTCAATGTTTATGGTTGCAGGTAATACTTGGTGAGTGTGGCTTCCAATAAGATTTTTCAACTATTATCTATTGTGATAATAAGAGCGCCATTCAAATCTGCAATGATCCAGTTCAGAGACAGAGAACCAAACACATTGAGATCCATATGCACTACATCAGACAGCTTGTGCATGATGGCACCATTCACCTACTCTTCTGTGCATCTTCAGAACAAGTAGCAGACATATTCACCAAAGTTTTTTGTGAGAAGACATTCAGAAATCTCAAATCACTACTAGGGATTTTTGATCATGCTGTGAAGCATGCTTGATGACAATATTTTCAAATTTTGTTTTACTGTCCATGTTTAAGGGAGGATTTTCCCACTGGGTTTTTGCCTCTTTCCTTGGTTAAATGGACATGCAGTATGTAAAGGGTGACTAAGCCTTGTTTCTAGGCCCTATAGTTTTCTGATATTTACTCATAAAGTCAGGCTTAAAGGGGGGTGTTAGAATAATCAGCCCACAGTTACCTACCTTAGACATTAATTAATTCATTTTTGTCTTATTTTCCTAGTTTCCTATATTCCACTCTATGCAAGTTGTCTTCCACATGTCATAGAAGTCAAAATTGCTAAAAATGAGTCATGGAGCACTTGGGAAACCTCTTGGAAACCATATTTAGCATGTTTTCTTTATTCCAGATCCTCCAAAGTGCATATTTTCTTTTTCTGCAAAGCCGCCTGTTTTACTTAGAAATAAGGCAAAAGGGAAAGAAAGACTAGGTGTAGTTGACTTGTTTTTTGCCCACATCATCCTCCATCCTTTTCTCCTAATAAAAGCATGTATGAGTTGTCGTTCCATCCCTTATTAGCTTGCCTACTTTAATTTTCCAATTCGTGAGCCTCTAAGTGGATTTGGAAACTGCTTTATCCACCTATGGGAGATTTAACTAGATTTAGTAAGCCTACTTTTTGACTATTTCAAATGGCATCCTTATGCATTCAAATCTCTCATGTAATTATATATTGCAGCAGCCTATGACTTCACATGGTTGGCTATTGTACACTTATTCAATACAGATTAGTGTTATGCTCTAATTTCAGTCTCCTTTGTTGGTAATTTTGCATGTTTGATTAGCAATTTTGTGAGTGTAATTGTTCTATCACTTGGGTTCAATTTCCACACCAACATGGGCTGAGAAAACCATACAAGTAGCTGGTGATATTGTAGGAGATCCACTAGACATTAGGAAGACAAAATCTCAGTTTCACAATGCTTTTTCCACTTGTGACTAGAATATTCCAGAGAGGTGTTTTATAATGGTTGTATCTAATTCATAGTCATATGAAGAAGAATCACATGACCCAAGTCAAAAAACATCCATGCAGGAAGATTTCAAGTCTTTGCAAGACAATGAAACTTGGGAGTTGGTTCCCCTACATTCCAAGAGGAAAATAGTGCAATGTAAGTGGGTTTATAGGACCAAGATAGATTTTGATGGTTCATATGTGAAGTATATTTCAATATTTATTTCCAAAGTATTCTCAAGTCCATGGACTGGACTATACAAAGACATTTGCACCAGTGTAAAATATGGACTCAATCAAGTTAGTTTTGGCCATTGCTACATCCAAACGATGGGAGGTGCACCATATGGATGTGAAGTGTGATATTATTCATGGTGAAATTCATGAGGAGATTTATATGCAGAATAATGAAGGTTTCATTCATTATCCTTCACTTTTTTGCAGGTTGAAGAAGACTCTCTATGGACTCAAGCAAGCTACCAGAGATTGGTATGACAAGATGGACATCTTTCTTCTCTCAAAAGGTTTTGAAAGATGAAAATATGATCCTAATGTATATTTATAGAATTTATACGACTCTATTTAGATCATTTTATTGTATGTTGATGATATTTTTATCACTGTAAGATGCATTGCTAATATAGATTCATTTAAGTCTTCATTACACAATGCGTTTTCTATGACTAACCTATGATTGTTGAAACAATTTCCGGGCTTGGAGATTACACAGTTTGATCCAGGGATAAATGCTAGAAAATCAAAGTATGCTTCAGATGTGTTATTAAAATTCAAAATGTCTAAATGTAAAGTTTCTAAGTGTCCCTTCCTTTTAGGAGTAAAAATACATGATTTTGGTTCATTTCCATTGGTGGACTACTCGTTGTATAGAGAACTAGTTGGGAGCTTGTTGTATCTCACACACTCTCTATCTGATTTGGCTTATGTAGTAGGTGATGTTTCTAGATATATGTAGGGGCCTCATGAGATCCATTGGAAGGCTTCTAAAATTATTTTTCATTATGTGCAAGGAACCAAACACTTCAGGATACACTATGCAGCTAGTTCTCCACTAAAACTAGTAGGATTTACTGATTCTGATTGGGAAGGATAAAACACTGACATAAAATATTCTTAAGGTTATGTATTCATGCTTTCACATGGTACTATTTTCTGTTCAAGTAAGAAGCAACACACTATTTCGTTATTTTTAGCTGATGCCGAGTATAGAGGAGCAATGAATGCAACTACACAATGTGTGTGGTTGTAAGGAATTCTTGGAGAACTTGGTTTTGATTTTGATTCACCCACTACTATTTGGTGTGAAAATCAAAGTGCAATCAAGATATCCAAATATATAGTACAAAAACAAATCACCAAGCAAATTGAGATTCGCATGCACTACATTAGGAGTTTGGTGCATGACTAGGTGATATCATTGTAGTATTTCCCATATGTAGAGAAAACTATGACATCTTCACCAAGAGATTCACTAAGAATAATTTCACCTATCTTAGATCACTCCTTGGGGTGGATGACTGATATTTAATTTCATATTTTTCTCCATGTCCATTTTAGAGGGGATATTTTATTCCCATGTGGTTTTCCTTCTTACCTTGGTTATATTGACTAATAAAATTTTGTAAGAGGTGACTTGAGCCTTAGTTTCCAAGGCCTCAATTTTGATTTGGTTACATTAAGTGAGGATTAAGGGAGGGTGTTAGAACATCATACATTCTAGTGCAATAGGAATAATAACACATAGGACCTTAGTCTCATTCATTTTCACTTACGCTAGATAGTCTACACTTGGTTTATGGTGTCTCCCTAAGATTGTTGGTGGTTGTAATACCCTAGTTTTGACCCCATGGTATTTAATTGTACATGATGTAAATATTGTATGAAATTCGTGGTGAGGAGATCAAGGCAAAGGCCCTACCATTGATTGATGTTTTGTGTATAGGTGATCAAGGCTGATACCTATGGTTTTGGTGTTGAGTTAGACATTGTATATTTTGATATATCTGGGAGATGTAGAAATTAATATAATACCACAACTAGCTATGGGACTGAAAACGTTAAAGAGATGAGGGCATGATTCCATAAGGGATAGGGAGGGGAGTTAGTAAAACTCCATGATCCAATAGGGTGTGACCAGATGTCAATGGGGAAACCCATGAAACCTTCATCTACCCTTTTGTCCTCTATCCTTAATCATCAATTTATTTCAGAAGTTGGTTGAGGCAGTTAATGTCGTGGGAACAGGAAGGCATGGCAGTTTTATGGCTTGACTGAGAAATCTTGGAATTCTACATCCTAGGAGTCCACATTCTTGCTTTTGCAGCAAGTAAATCCTCATGGGAGTGCGTTCCCATTCCCTCATCCTTGAGTCGCATTGAACATTGGGTTCATTCGCGCTGTTGGCAGAGCCGAATGGGGGAGTCATGTTTATGTTTGTGGTTGTTCATTATTGATGACTTTTCTACCATTTGACCATTTTGTTCATTTATGATCGATGCAGGAGTTGTTCATTCATAATTATGCATTGTTCTGCTAGCCTGAGTCGCAGATGAGTGGTTCCGTAGTGATTTTCTCTGTGTTACAGAGTGAAGCTTGTGTGTTGTATTTTATTTGAAGATTGCCAGGTTGTGCATCCCTATTTTGTTTTGAAGTCTTAGGAGTGGAGGAGGGCCATAATTGGATGATAATCCTATTAAGAGAGGAACCTCACAGATAGATCAAGAGGGGTTGGTAAATCTGACCTGCACACATAGGAGAACACTAGAAGGGAAGGCATGGCCTGAAGGACTGTGTAGCAGTGAAAGTAATACTTCCTTGTGTTGGGTGGTGTAGGAGTTGTGGAGGCCAATCTAGATCTGGTTTAGGTGTCCTTAGCTCTGGGGTTGAGCTCACCAACCTAGCAATTCTACCTTTCCATTGCCTTAGCAGCCTGATAAGTCTAACTATTAGTTGGTTTGGTTGTGTCTTGTTGCCTTGGATAGTCTAAGAAATCCAAATGTAGGTTGGTTTGATTGTGTTTTTATGTGTGTTGAATGTGTGTAAGACTATTGTTCCATAGTTCCTTGTGGATATCATGCCCATCTCAGGGGTGGAAGTGCGTTGAGAGATTAATGAACACACTTGCCTATGGTTGGGTGGAACATTGCAGTAACCTAGCTAGTTGTGGGACACCTTAATCATCAAGATAAGTATTCTTTGTTATTCTTGTTTATGCATTGAAGTTGCTTATGAATGAATATGATGAATTGACAAGGAAGAATGCTTGCTATGAATGAAGTAGGATTCACTATTGCATAAGTATCTATGTTATGCTTTTTATGCCATATATTTGTCTATGAATCACTATGTTCATGTTGGATGCTTGATGATGACTAAGTAGAGGTTTACTTGTGTATATTTCCCTGCATATAACTTCTACATTGCCTTGTATGTTAAATGCATTTTGCTTAAGTCCCTGGAGGCTAGAAAATCCTAGGGAAAGAGTCAATTTGTTGCTGATCTAAGTGGTTCCACATCCTGGGATCCGCACCAAAAGGTGGAACATAAAAGGTGCGAGAAACAAGTTTTTATCGAAGAAGAATGTGGGATTTCTGATTTCTGAGATCCGCCTACAGAAGGCAGAAGGCGGAAGATGGAAATTAGGAGAAAAGATAAAGCAGAATGTGGGATTTTCGACTTCTGGGATCCACATGTGGAAGGTAGAAGGTGGAAGGTGGAAGGTGGAAATCAGGAGAAACTTTAAGGTAGAAGCTAGGTTTTTCGCACCCCGGTATCCACCTACAAAAGGTAGAGGGCAGGAGGTGGAAAACTTGAGAAAGTATAAGGTAAAAAGTTGGTCTTCTGATTCCTGAGTTTCACACTAGAGGGTGGAAAGGAAGAATGTGAAAGGCGGGAATGAGGATAGAGGTTCTGTCATTTGATAGTTTTCTAACTTATGAGTTCTGAAGGCGGAAGGTGAAATGTGGTGAAGTAAGTTCGTCGATAGGTTGTTTCCAACTTCTGAGTTCTAAAAGCAGAAGGAAGAATGCCATTACACGATTCCGTCGAGAGGTTGTGTTTCCAAATTCTGAGTTCCGAGGGTGGAAGGCGGAAGGAGGAATGGTGGTTGAAGGACTTCATCGAGCGTTATGTTTTCTACTTCTGAGTTCTGGGGGAGAAAGGAGGAAGAGTCATTAAGTGTCCTCGTCACACATTATGTTTCTAATTTCCATTTTTTGGGGTCGGAAGGGTGGAAAGCAGAAGTGTGGAAGGTGAAAGGCTGACCATTCAATTCATTGAATCTTTGAGTTTTTGACTCCTAAGTTTTGAGGTCACAAAGGCAGAGAGCAAAAGTGCAGAACGAACAGGTTTAGTGTGGAAGAAGGCTTTCCGTGCAAAGAATGGATTTATTAATGGTGAAAAGACTATTACAGTGATGTACAGGGGTTCTTAAGCCTGAGAATGAAGGTGGAAGAGTGAGTTAATGTCCATGCGCGGTGTTTGAAATGAGAACAGGTGTCCTTGAGGAAAAAAATTTAAATTATCCGCATTATGGGGTATGGGGATGTTACAGTAAGGAAGGCAGAAGAGTCATTAAGTGTCCTTGTCGTACATTATGTTTTTGATTTCCATTTTTCGGGGTCAGAAGGGAAGAAAGTAGAAGTGTAGAAGGCAGAATAATGACCATTCACTTCATTGATCCTTTGAGTTTTCAGCTCTCGAGTTCTGAGGTTGGAAAGGTGGAGAGCAGAAGTGTAGAAGGCAGAAAGCTAAGTGCGGAAAGAACAAGTTCAGTGCGGAAGAAGACTTTTCATGCATAGAATGGATTTGTTAATGGTGGAATGACTATTACAGTGATGTAGAGGGGTTCTTAAGCCCGAGAATGAAGGTGGAAGAGTGAGTTAATGTCCATGCTCGATGTTTGAAAGGAGAACATGTGTGCTTGAGGAATTTTTTTTAATTATCTGCATTATGGGTTATGGGGACATTACAGTTTGGTATCAGAGTTACGGGTTGCAGAATTGGGCCTATATGGGATAGAGTGAGTAGTTAAAAGACATAAGAGTATCCTCTGACACCAACATTGTATTACACTATATATTGGTATCAGAACTGCTGCTTGTAGCACTAGTGCCTAAATGGGCCAGCTGACAGTAAGTAAATGGTTTTTTACTTCTGAAATTGTTATGCAGCTAACAAATGATGTTGTTAATAAGATTTTGCAGAGACACAGTGCCATTTGGAAAAGTGGGATTTTCGCTCAGCCATGAGAACCTACATCATGAATGATGCGCAGGATCCCTATGAGCAAAAGGAACATGTTATGGGGGAAAATGTTTGCGTTGGAAATGCTGAGGCAGAGTCTAATGGGAGAAAATTCCAAGAGACTCCACCAGATTTTGCAGCCACCATGAGAATCCTAAGGGTGGATATGCAAAGTTACTGAGAATATAATGAAATATTGGTTAAGGCTTAGGAAGAGAAAAATCATCTGAATGCAGCCATGCTGCAGAGTTTGACAGAAATTCATCGGAGAATGAACTCAGAGCATCGAACAGTAAATCCAGAAGGAAGTAGGAGTGGCGTTAGAAGAAGAAATAGGTCTTCTAGTGGATCATCTGACTCAGGAGGACCCACTGGGGGTTCAAGTTCTTCTTCTCTTAGGAACAAAAGAAAGAGGTGTTACCAGATCCGTTCGCGTGTGATGAATTCAGGAAGGCAAGACCGCCTACCTTTAATGGTGAGATAAAGAACGATCAAGAAGCTGAATTTTGGATTCTTGGGATGAGAAAATATTTTCAAGTCTAAGACTTCTTTGGAAATATGAAGGCTAGGGTATCCGTATTCAATTTGACTGGAAGAAAATCCATATGGTGGGAGAACTTCAGGCAAGTGAATAAGATCAATGAAAGGAAGATTGTGTGGAAACAGTTCCATAAATTTTTCAGGTAGAAGTACCTCTCTGATAGGTACTATGATGGTAAGATTAAAGAATTCCATGAGCTAAGATTGGGGCAACAAACCATGGAAGAGTATGCCAATAATTTCTTGGAACTATTGAGGTACGTCAGGTATATCAGGGATGATAAAGTAAAAATCCAACGTTTTCTGAGTGTATTTTCTCAACCTTACAAATACAAAATTGAATTTGATGAACCTAGAAATTTAGAAGAAGCTATAAGAAAGGCTAAGTATTGTTATGATAAGAATAAAGGCAAAACTGATTACCGTAATACATGGAATGATAAAAAGAATGAAAAGTATGATAAGAGGAAGAAAGGTTTCAAACCCTTTAATTTTAGGAATTAGCAGAATAATCCATCATAAGCTATGAACCAATGAACTAAGGTGATGGGGGGAAATCCAAGAGACCCAAAAGATATCAGAGAACCTATCCAATATTGGAAATGTGGAGGACCCCACATGTGCAATAATTTTCCACTTGAGAATGAGAATTTAAGTCTAGCTTACAACATACAAGAAGAAGAAACTGTGGATCAAGTAGGAAGGAAAATCCCTAGGATTTATGTAGCACTGAAGGACCGTGAGGCAGATCATCAATCAACTATGGTTGAGGTTGCAGGTAAGATTGCTGAGCAATGTCACTATGAAGAATAAATACCCTTTTCCTAGGATTGAAGACCTCTTTGATCAAATGAGAGGAGAAAAGGTATTTTCCAATATTGACTTGAGGTCTAGTTACCATCAGGTAAGAATCAAGGACGAAGACATTCATAAGACAAACTTCAGAACAAAGTATGGACATTATGAGTTTGTAGTGGTACCATTTTGTCTCGCAAATGCACTAGCTATATTGATATTCCTTATGAACATTGTTTTCAGTAGATATCTAGACAAGTTTGTTCTTGTTTTACTTGATGACATTCTCATTTATTCTAATATTGAGGAAGAACATGAAGAACATTTGAGATTTTCATTGCAATTGCTTAGGGAGAATAAGTTGTATGAAAAGTTGAGCAAGTGTGACTTCTATAAAGATAGAATTCATTATTTGGGTCACATCATCTCGGATGAGGGCATATCTATAGACCCTGAAAATATTGAGGCCATTATGAATTGGCCAACCCCAAGACATGTGATAGATGTAAGATCTTTTATGGGACTTCCAGGATACTACAGGAGATTCATTGAAGGATTCTCTAAGGTTGCACATCCAGTCACTTCTTTGCAAAAGAAGGGAATAAAGTTTGAATGGACACCAATGTGTGAATAAAGCTTCCAACAGTTGAAGAGTATTCTTACAAGTGCACAAGTTCTGAAAATTGCTGACCCATAAAATATTTTGCAGTGAGTACTAATGCATGCGGTCAAGGACTGGGAGGAGTTCTTATGCAATATAAACACGTGGTATGTTATGAGTCAAGAACTTTGAAGGATCATGAGAAGAACTATGCCACTCATGATTTAGAACTTGCAACCGTAGTACATGCTCTCAAGATGTTGAGGAATTACTTATGGGCAGAATATTTGAGTTAAGGACAGACCACTGTGGTCTGAAATATTTGTTCGATCAGCCTACTCTAAATGCTAGGCAAGCTAGATGGCTGGAGTTTTTATGTGAGTTTTATTTTGAGATCAAACACATAAAAGGAAAAGAAAACAAAGTGGCTGATGCACTCAGTAGGAAGGTGCATGAACTGCACTTGGCATCTCTTAGTATTTCCCAATCATTTTTCACACAACATATTGTTTTTTTTTTTGACTAAGGGAATCGACAACTGGGGCCGGGCTGGTACTCATGTGACACGGGGTCCAGGGATCCATTCCAACTACCACTATAAACCTAGGTGCCCCACACCCGCTGCAAGACATGGGACACGGTTAATTTCATGTGGGATTGATCTCGTGAGCTCCAATTTACAAACAACTTCATTACAATGGAACTACAAATGAGGCACACCTGTGTGGGCTTCAAAAAACATATTGTTAATCATGCTGCAGAAGATGAATTGTATGTACATGTAAAAGACAAATTGCAGTAGAAAAGTCTTGAGAAGATGTATGAGGGATATAAATTGGAAGAAGGTGGAATTATTACTTATAATTACATAATTTATATTCCAAATGTAGAATATTTGAGGAGAAGTGTTATGGATGAAATCCATCAGGCTCCATATTCTGGTCACCTAGGATATCATAAGACGATTGCTACAACCAAAAAGCAGTATTTTTGGCCGAGAATGAAGAAGGACATTGCTGAATATATTTCAAAGTGAATGAAATGTCAATAGTTGAATGTTGAGCATCGACACCCAGTTGCAGCCTTTGCATTTGTAACATCCATAGTTGGATATTCTCAATTAAGTAATTTTTGAAATAACCCACATATCCTTAGATAATAAAATATGAATAAATTGATAGGTAAAAACATGATAGGATATTACAACATAACTCACCTTTAATATGGCTTGAGTGTTTCAGAATGGTACTACTATAATAATAGCTACTACTATAATAATTAACAATTATTATTTTATTTAATTATTAACCTTATTTAATTATTATCCTATTTATGTTCGTTACATTGCCACTCCCTTAGAAAGGATTTGTCCTCAAATCCTTATAATGTTTCTGCATCATTTTTTGTGGTGTCGCAGCTTACGAGACATGTCGATACAAACTACTAAGTGTTGAGCACAACTTTCGATATGTGGATGAATCAATCCATCCCAAATTGATTTGTTGTGGACTATTGGCATTCCATACTGATATATCATTAGAAGATTTGATCACATTGGTACCGTTATCTTTTGACATTTCCCACTTTTTAGAATATATGTTTTTATGGTTGGGGTGTCGATATGGAATTTTTACAATGTCATTTTCTTTTACAAGTGTCATCTTTTGAGCATTGATCTGAGTAGAAAATTGTATTTTCGTCTCTTGAGGTTTTAAGGTTTCATTATGTATATTTTCTAACTTGTTTTCTAATTGCATATTATCATTTTGAAACTTCTTAATCACTTGTACATGTGATTTTCTGTCATCTTCAGACTTCTTAGGTTGTTCCTTAAGATCTTTGTTATGCCTTCTAATACAACGATTTTCTTCCTGTTTGTCTAGAAGTTTTTCTTCAATGTATTCCATAGATTGTTCTGTCTTCCGACTACTTTTCAACTTCTTAATTTTTGTGACTAGTGTCTTGTTATGATTACTTAATCTGAAAATTTCTTTAGAATGGCTTGATAAAACCTTGTTGACTTTTGTCAGTTCTAACTTATGTGTCTTCTTACTATCATCATACTGCTGCTGGAGTTTTTCTTTTTGCTGTTTATGATGACGTAACTCTGCTTCTTGATTTTCTAACCTCATCCGGACTTGCGCCAATTCAACATCTTTTTCCATGATGAGTTTGTTTAGATGCTTTATTTCTTCTTCTAATTCATTATCGCATCCATATGGTGATTTGTTGTCATTTTTTGACTTTCTAATCTGGTCTTCTAGGTTTTGATTATGAATTTTTAAATATGATATTTCTTTTTCCTGATCATATACCATTTTCTTGTTATCTCTTATGGTTCGTTCTAGCTGTCGATTCTGATTCCATAAGCGGTGATTCTCATCGTCTTTCCACTCTTTTAACCAATTTTTCATCTAAACCTTAGCTTATAGACTTTTATTGATCGCATTGTATTTTTCTAACTCGTCCACTGTTGTTTGTAGCTCTACCTTTATTTCCGAATATGTAGTAGCCATTGTTTGTGACTATGTTTCTACTTCACTTTTGTCTTCTTTTCTTCTAGAAGGGTAGATACAAAAGCTGTAATAATTCTCAATATGTCTCTTTTGGAAAAAACTTTCTTCGACTATTTCTTGTTAGGTCAAATATCCCCTTCTTTTTCCAAAAAAAATTATTATTTTAATAAAATAATAATAATAACAATTATTATTATTTTTAAATTTAAGTTATATAAAATAATATATAACCTTCCAAATTCTAGTCCTTAACTTTTATTTTTTCCATTACTTTTGTAAAATTCCAGTAGATTGGGTGGTTGGGAGGAATGAGTGTTACCTTCCCCACCTAACTAAGTTCAAATCTCGCTTGCTTTTTTAGTAGCAATTATTATGCATTTTTTATTTTTTCCTTAAGTTTTGTAAAATGTGAGTAGATTGGGTGGTTGGGAGGAATGATGGTTATATTCCCCACCTAAATTCAAATCTCACTTTCTCTTTACTTGTAATTATTATGCACCTTTTATATTCAAACCCAAACCCACTTTAAGAAACAAGGTGTGGTTTCACTTTTACCCTCTCTTTTTTGTTTTACTTTTATCTTTTCTTTTTTAACTTTTCTTTTCTTTTCTTTTACCTCTTTTTTTGGGGGGGTTACTTTTACCCTTTTTTTGTTTTTTTTTTTTAATTTTTTTATTCTTTAAGGACAAAGTCCTATTTTTCTAGGAAACCCAAATCTACAAAAGAAGTAAATAATATTGTCCAAGGTTCATATAACTCTGATACCACTGTAACATCCATAGTTGGATAATCTCAATTAAGTAATTTCTGAAATAACCCACATATCCGCAGATAATAAAATATGAATAAATTGATAGATAAAAATATGATAGGATATTACAACATATCTCGCCTTTAATATGGCTTGAGCATTTCATAATGAAGAGTTATGTCCCTTCACATTAATAGCTACTACTATAATAATTAACAATTATTATTTTATTTAATTATTAACCTTATTTAATTATTATCCTATTTATGTTCGTTACAAGAAGTGTCATGGATGAAATCCATCAGGCTCCATATTTTGGTCACCCAGGATATCAAAAGACAATTGCTACAACCAAAAAGTAGTATTTTTGGCCAGGAATGAAGAAGGACATTGCTGAATATATTTCAAAGTGCATGAAATGTCAGCAGTTGAAGGTTGAGCATCAACACCCAGTTGCAGCCTTTGCTAGTTCCAGAATGGAAATGGGAAGTTGTTTCCATGAATTTTATTACAGGATTTCCAATGACTTGGAGGAAGCATGATTCCATCATGGTTGTGGTGGACAAGTTGAAAAAGGAAACACATTTTATACCAATTAAGTCCACTTATAAGACTAATGCCATTGCAAAAATATTCATGAAGGATATTTTCAGATTGCATGGATTAACTAAGGCAATAGTCTCTAACAAAGATCCTAAGTTCACTTCCAATTTTTGGAAGGGTTTATTTGTAGATTTAGGTACCAAGTTGAACTTCAACACTGCCTACAATCCTTAGACTAATGGTCAGACATAGAGAGTGAATCAAGTACTTGAAGACATGCTTTGTATGTATGTGATGGAAAAACTATCCAAGTGGGAGGATTATTTACACTCGGTAGAATTTTCTTATAATAATGGACAACAAGCATCCTTGGGGATGAGTCCTTAGAATCTATGTAGATAAGCATATGGTGGACATAGAGTTTAATGTTGGGGATCATGTTTACCTCAGAGTGAGGGCAAGGAATAATGCCTTGAAGCTTGGAAGTTGTGCCAAGCTGTCTCCTAGATACCGTGGGCTGTTTGAAATGCTTGAAAGAATAGGGACTATTGCATATAGACTTGTATTTCCTACTAGTACTAGGGATGATAATGTTTTTCATGTTTCTTTGCTTAAGAAATATGTACATGATCCTAACCATGTGATTGATTCGTATGTGATTTAGGTGGAACCCGAGGGAGAGTTCCAAACAGATCCATTGTGCATCCTTGATAGGAAGGTCACAATGCCTCAGTATCGAGCCATTGGGCAGGTAAAGGTGCAATGGGAGCACTACAGTCCTAATGAGGCTACTTGGGAGATGGAGGAAGCCATGTGATTGGCACATCCATTTTCATTCAATTTTGCAGAGCACCTAGGGAGGTGCTAGTGTAGCATTTTGTTTAAATTTGTAAAGCATTGAGGACAGTGCTGTTGTAAGGGGGAGGGCATTGCAATACCCCAGTTTTGACCCCATGGTATTTAATTGTACATGATGTAAATATTATATGAAATTAATGGAAAGGAGATCAAGGAAAAGGCCCTTACATTGACTGATTTTTTGTGGATTGGTGATCAAGGATGATACTTATGGTTTTGGTGTTGAATCAGACACTGTATATTTTTATATATCCATGAGATGTAGAAATTAATATAATACCACAACTATCTATGGGACCGCAAATGTTAAAGAGATGGGGGTATGATTCCATAAGGGATAGGGAGGGGAGTTAATCAAACCCCCTGAACCCATAGGGTGTGACCAGATGTCAATGGGGAAACCCATGAAACCTTCATCTACCCTTTTTTCCTCTATCCTCAATCATCAATTTCTTTTAGAAGTTGGTTAAGGCAGTTAATGCCATGGGCAAAGAAAGGCATGGCAGTCTGACATCTTTACTGAGCAAGCCTATAAGTATGCAGGTTTTCAGCCTGGGAGGCTGCATTCTTGCTTCTGCAACAAGTAAATACTCATGGGAATGCGTGTCCATTCCCTCATCTCTGAGTCACGATGAATGTTGGGTTCATTCGTGCTATTGGTAGAGCCGATTGGGGGAGTCATGTTTCTTTTTGTGGTTGTTCATTATTCATGACCATTCTACAATTCTACCATTATGTTCATTTACAATCGATGCAAGAGTTGTTCATTCATGATTTTGCATTGTTCAACTAGCCTGAGTCATGGATGAGTGGTTCCATAGTGATTTTCTCTATGTTACAGAGTGATGCCTGCGTGCTATGTTTTATTTGAGGATTGATGTGTTGTGCATCCCTATTTTGGTTTGAATGCTTAGGAGTGGAGGAGGGCTAGAAATGGTTGATAAGCCTAGTAAAGAGAGGAACCTCATAGATAGATCAAGAGGGGTTGGTAAATCTGGCCTGCACACCTAGGAGAACACTAGAAGGGAAGGTATGGCCTGAAGGGCTGTGTAGTAGTCAAAGGAAACTTACTATATGTTGGGTGCTGTAGGAGTTGTGGAGGCCAAGCCAGATCTGGTGTAGGTGCCCTTAGCTCTAGGGTTGAGCTCACTAGCCTAATAATTCTACCTTTTTGTTGCTGTAGTAGCATGATAAGTCCAAATGTTAGTTGGTTTGGTTGTTTCTTGTTGTGTTTTGACTTGTTGCCTTGGAAAGTATGAGAAATCCAACTTTAGGTTGGTTTGACTATGTTTTGATGTGTGTTGGTTGTGTGTAAGCATGGTGTTCCCTAGTTCCTTGTGGAAATTGTGCCCATATCAGGGTGGTAGAGTGTTGAGAGATTAATGAGCACACTGGCCTATGGTTGGGTGGAATGTTGCAGACACCTAGCTAGTTGTGGGACAACTTAATCATCAAGATACGTATTCTATGTTATTCTTGTTTATGCATTGAAGTTTCTTATGAATGAATATGATGAGTTGATAAGGAAGAATGCTTGCTATGAATGAAGTAGGATTCACTGTTGCATAAGTATCCCTGTTATGCTTGTTTATGCCATATATTTGTCTATGAATCACTATGTTCATGTTGGATACTTGATGATGAGTAAGTAGAGGTTTACTTGTGTATATTTCCCTGCATATTGCTTCTGCATTGCCATGTATGTTCAATTAATTTTGCTTAAGTCCCTAGAGGCTAGAAAATCATGGTGAAAGATTCAGTTTGCAAATGATCTAAGTGGTTCCGCACCTCAATATCCACAGCGGAAGGTAGCATGCGGGAGGTGGGAGAAAGAAGTTTTATCGAAGAAAAATGTGGGATTTTCGACTTCTAGGATCCACTTCCGGAAGGTGGAAATTAGGAGAAAATATAAAGCAGAATGTAGGATTTCCAACTTCTGGGATCCACTTGCGGAAGGTGGAAGGAAGAAGGTGGAAATCAGGAGAAAAGTTAAGGCACAAGGTGGGTTTTCCACACCCCAAGATCTGCCTGTGGAAGGCAAGAGGTGGAAAACTAGAGAAATGATAAGGTAAAGAGTTGGTATTCCGATTCCTGAGTTTTGCACTAGAGGGAGAAAAGGGGGAATGCAGAAGGCATAAACAAGGATAGAGGTTCCGTCATTTGATAGTTTTCTGACTTTCAAGTTCTGAAGGTGGAAGGTGGAAGGGAGGAAGGAGGAAGGTGGAAAGTGGCGAAGTAAGTTGGTCAATAGGTTGTTTTCGACTTTCAAGTTTTGAAGGTGGAAGGCCATTACATGATTCCATTAAGAGGTTGTGTTTTCGACTTCCAAGTTCTGAGGGTGGAAAGCAGAAGGGAGGAAGGTGAAAGGTATAACAATGGTTGAAGGACTTCATCGAGCGTTATGTTTCCAACTTTCGAGTTTCGAGGGAGAAAGGCAGAATGCAGAAGAGTCATTAAGTGTCCTCACCACACATTATGTTTTTGATTTTTGTTTTCTGGGGTTGGAAGGGTGAAAGGTGGAAGGCAGAAGGATGACCATTCATTTTATTGAACCTTTGAGTTTTCAGCTCCCTATTTCCAAGTTTGGAAAGGCATAGAGCAGAAGTGCGGAAGGAGGAAGGAAAAGTGCAGAAATAATAGGTTGAATGCACAAAATGGAATTGTTAATGGTGAAACGACTATTACAGTGATGTACAGGGGTTCTTAAGCCCAAGAATGAAGGAGAAAGAGTGAGTTAATGTCCATTCCTAGTGTTTGAAAGGAGAATAAGTGTCCTTGAAATAAAAATTTTAAATTATTTGCATTATGGGGTATGGGGACATTACAGTGGTTTTGGACCATTAAATGCACCCAAAACCCTCATTTTGGTAAACCAAGAGGTGTGTTTCAATCATTAATTACATATTTTCCCCCCTGGGAGCTCCTACTCCTTAAAACCATGGATCTAGGTTGATTAGGGGCACCTATGCACCGTATTTGGGTGTTTTTGGCTATTTTGGGAAATTTATGAGTTACTAGAGGCACTTCCACTCCACCATGCCTACTCTACCCTAATTTATGATAACCCATGCCTCTCCAATGTTCACATGGTAATTCGTGACTATTTGTGGTGGTTTGGGAGCCTATTGGTCCAGCTAGAGGGGTTTTGAGGTCCAATGTAAGCCTACCACTTGTATGGAACCAATTTTCCTCCAAAGGATAATGATTTTCTCCTAATTTAATATAATCATGTTGTGGACATGTTTACATGTTGGACTATAATATAAACTTTAGTTATTGGCATCATTTGTTGGTGTAATGTTTTCCTCCTTTCACTGTTTTGATCATGCATTGTCAAATTATTTATTTATGAGGACTCACTTAGCTTCTATATCCGAATATAAATCATAATTTCATATCACCATGATACATATTTGCAATATCCATCAAATTATATCTATCATAAATCAAATGTAAGAAGTTACCTTTGATAGTTGTCATTGCTTTCTGAAGGGATTCCAAATATTCAATAGAAGATGATTATTCCATTGATGCAACTCTCCAAAATGAATTTGAAACCAATTCCACTGTTTCATGTATAATTCTCGAGGCCTCATTGATATCCCTTTCTCTCATCTTCAAAGGCCATGCAAATGAGTGTGGCTCTCGAGGAAAAACATCCTCTTATTATTTTTTTGGACCAACTTCATGATGAAGCTCAGGTGGTAACTAAGGGTCTAATCCTTGTTCTTATTACCTTTCTACAACATCTTTCTTTTCATTCTCATGGGAAACTTCTTCTTCTCCTTCACTACAAATACCTTGCAATGACTTACGCTCCTTTTCATGGATCTTTGTTTATGCTTTCCCACCTGCAAGACTAGGTGGGTGGTTCATGGCTCTTCTCAATGATTATAGCGGGATTTGGTTGCTCACTCATGTAAATTATATCCTCATTTTTACAAGAGGGAACACATATCTAAATTGTGTTAATATATTTTCATGATTTCTTCCTCCAAATTCTCTAGTTCACACCCAACTGGTGTGGGCTTGTCTTCCACTTCATTATGAAGTTTAAATGATGATTTCAGATTTGATCTATGTTCTTCTTCTGGATATGATCTAAAATTTTCCTTACCACCATTAACAACATTATCCTCCTTTACAATTTTTTTTATCACTAACAGAGAAATTGGAAGTGATTTTACCTCCCACATTGCCAACACTAGTTGTTGGACTGCTGATTCTTCAGCTGCACATGAATCCTCTTCATATTACTCTTAGAGTAATGGGGCATAAGAAATATCTTCCTGGTCATCTTATTTCAAGAAACTTGATAATTCTCCATCTTGAGTGGTGCTCATATCACCACTTTTGGAATCTTTTCTTGAAGAAAAAACAAACAATCTCATAATGCTTGAAGATGTAGATGGATTTGGTGAATCTTCACCTTTGGTTCCTTATTCTTGTTCTTTACTCATAGACATGGAACAATTCAGTTCCTCCCTTGATTTTTTTCTCTCTCCATTGAATCCACATCTATATCCTTGGTATCAAATCCAAATCTACAATAAAAATAATCTTTGAAAGGTATGGATTTACAAATCTCTTCCCCCAAGGAAAGATACTCCTAATATTGATGAGGAAAATTTTCACTTGCTTCTATCTTCCTTGCTAAATAATATTTTAATCTAAACATGGGTGGTTCAGCCCTAATTTCTTCTCTTCATTATATATTATAGAATTCATCATCCTCAATCTTGGTAGGACTCCATCGACATAGAGGATTTCTTATTCTACAAATTGCTCAAAGTCAACATCTTTAACTACTATTCCAAGCCTCATAGCTGCAACTTGAGAAGTGATCTACAAGATTTATTAAACTAAGAGATTAATTTCCATAGGTGAAGAGGAAATTTCTATAATACCACCATAATGTACCTTTCTTGGATTAAGATACACTATGGCATAAAATTTAAGGAAGACACTGACTAGACAAATTCCGTAATCAATTAGACAATCAGACGCTAATAGATAAGATGACACAAAAGATTGCAATTAATATGTTATCAAATGTTCATAAGAAACTATACTATATGATTAAAAATTTACATGACCATCCCGTGGCATCCAAAATCTAACCCCCTTTTCCTCTTGATCTTTACAATATATATATTTTACATCACGACAATCTAGACTCTTTCTTTGGGATTCAATAATAATCCTCTTTACTAAAAACAGTTTTTCAAGTCGAAGGATGATTCAACTTAAAAAATGATTCTAAGATCCTATTTAAATAGGACACATCATCTAATCACATACTAAGTTTTTGAAGTCTTATCTCATACTTGTTAAAATAGAACATCTAGAAAAACGTGTTCAAACTTTATATAAATTTAGTAAATAAAAGTCTAGAATCTAAAATCATGACAATTGTTTTATAATACTGCTTCCTATAGATGTAAAATACCAAGCACTTGTAACAGCTACTTGCAAGTCATGACCTTATCCTCATATGATTTTAAGTGGTCAAGTCTAATTCTGCATGGTTTCCTATAGGATATGCATTCCCAGATTAGTCAAAATACCCAACTTCTCACTTATTTCCAAACTCTTATTCCTTTTGTTGTATGCATTCTTGCTTCCAATATCTTTTCTGTGTGAGATTTTCAGCATTGATATTCTTTAGTTTTTGGGAAAATATGCAAACTTTTGTAAACCTGATCATTAATCTATCCCTCTTATCACCAACTCTATGCGCCTTATCCTATAATAACTTATTTTTTTCTTAAGACCCTTGATTGAACCCTTGCATTTCTTCACTTTCTTCTTCAATTCTTTTGTTAGCTTCATTTGTATTGTTTTTAGGTTCAGCATAGGAAAATTCCTCCAAAGCTGGAGATGGTGCAACTGAATCTTCTTCTTTAACTTCTTTACCAGATATAAAATCTAGATTAGGTTTCTTGTAACTTGTGATAGGTTTTGTTGTTGTAATTGTAACATCAGAAGATATTTTGATGTATATTATTGTACCCCCATCGGAGATGTGTTTTCCTCCTTTTGGGATGTAATTATTGTATATGGTCATCGAGGTAAAACCTTCGTTGTAAGTTAGGGAAATAGTCCCAAATATAAATAAAGTAAAATGTACTTATGAATATTCCTAGGTATGTCAGCCCCAAAGAGGTTACTTGGTCGACCTAGTTAGTTGAGTAAGTCACTCAAAAAAATGACATAAATAGGGAGGACCCCTCCTCAATTGATACACACAATCACACTCTCTCCTATGCGGTTTAGGAGAGAGAGGATGACGAGGAAGAGAGAGATATTTAGGAGACATCTTGTTCTTGGGTTTTTCCATATTGTGATATTGTCTTAGTGATGAAAATATTTTGAGGAATTTTGCGGGGTTTTCTCCTTTATGATTTCCCTGATGAAAATATTTTGAGGAATTTTGTGGGGTTTTCTCCTTTATGATTTCCCTGATGAAAATATTTGTGTCTTGTGTCTCTTGGATATATTTTTGTGCTTGTTATTCTTTTAGATAAATATCCTAATCAAATTAAAGTAGAAAAACTAACATGGTATCCGATCAAGTCTGAAAGATGACACTGTACAATAGAAATATTGCTACAATGGAAGCTACTAGAAATTAGGGTTTCATGCTTGAAAACCCTAGAAGACAAAATCTAGTCATATTGGTACTTTCTCTATAACTCAAGATCAGAGAAGGCTCATGAGCTGAAACTTGGACAGGTTACAAACCTAGAATCGTTAAGATCTATATCTCTGTTATTTCCATTTGAGGTTCTCATTTCAAAATGACTCTTCACACCGATCATGATGATAAGCTTGGTGGAGATGATAAATTCTAGGCATGGATGTATACGATCTCCCTTATCCTTGAATATAATGACTTGAATTAGTATATCAATAAGGAAGTTCCAGAGCTAGAGGGAGATGAGGCTAAGGTTATGCATAAGAATAAATTGGTCAAGGCCAAGATAATGACTGTACGTTTTACTAAGGATAATCTCATCCCTCATGTGTCATCCTTGAAGACACCTAAGGAAGTGTTCAATGCTTTGAAAAAGTTGTTCAAAGGAAAGAACATTAGCTAGAAGATGACATTGAGGAACCAAATGAAGAATGTGAAGATTCAAAACTTAGAAACTATACAGTCCTACTTCATAAGGGTTTATCAAATCAAGAAACAACTTGAAGCAGTCGAAGAGAATGTAGAAGAAGGAGATATTGTTATGGCCACCTTGAATGGTCTCCCAAGACCATGGGATTCATTCATTCAAGGAATATGTGCCAGAAGGAATGATATGGGTTCCCAGGTGCATGATGGGGACAATAGATTTATTGAATGAATCAATTATTTTAATGGAGGAATCATAATAATAATAATCAAAGTAGGGAATACACTACACATAGAACATACACACACAAAGAGAGAATATGCAAGAATTTGGGCAAATATCTGTTACTTAATTACTGCTCTATTACTTCCCTATATTACAATAATGTACATGCTTAAATAGAGTGTTGAGAATGATTGGGTATTCTACTCGTTATGCTCAGTTACAAGAGAAGTTGGAATGGTTCCATAAGTTCATCTGTCACAGGCAACTGGGAGACAGAGAGACAATATGTCGTAGTTTGTTGGTTGCCGGTGTTGATGATGCATGTCGAGATGCTGAACTTGTCAAATTCGATATTGAACCTGTCGAGGTCATTTCGAGGTGCATAACTTGTCAAAGTCGATGTTGGCATCCTTCATCTCCGATAAACAATGACAACTACTAGGTGGATCATACTTCCTTCCCTAAGAAACAATGGTCCCCATTGTTTGCTCATATAGATGAGGAAACTTGTTGTTTAGTTTAGTAGAAGAGTACCATTTTCCTTGTGCTGGGAGATGTCCAACTTTAGTCACCTGAAACAAGGGAATTGTGTTCTTCCTTGTATGGCGTATTCATCGTCCCATAATGGTGTCACAAGGAAGAGGATCCTAAACATATGGATGGATGTATTTGGGTTTTACTGTCTTCAAGTCATTTTATTCCAATAGTGGTGTGTGGTATGGTCAGAGTAGATCCACATTAAATATTGGACGTAGAACTAGACATGAAGGAATGCCAAGATGGAAAGTGTTTTCTCCAATCTCTTTAAGAATAATGTACATACCATATCACAAAAGATTCATCTTTCTGTATGGACCAGTGAAGCATTCCTTCTTGAGAAGCAACTAGACCTAATCCCTAATTTGAAATGAGTGAGGGATACAATTATTATCATGTTAGACCTTATATTTTGCATTAGATCATTGCAACATTTCCCATGCTTGTTTCTAGATGTGGAAGAGAATGATTACAACACACTAACATATTGCTTTCACCAAGAGCACTAGAGAGTGGAGATCAAATGGAACATTGTATATAACTTTCCAAGTGCATAACACTTTAATAACAAGTCAAATTGGGTTTTACAACAAAAATAGAATGGTTGCATGTATCAACAACTTGTTAACACTTATAAAACTTATCCATATTCAATCATGCACCCCCAATTGATCTGGTGCCAATATGGCACTCCATAATTATCTACCACTAGAATATATGCACCTTCCATTAGTTAACTAACTCTAAACCGAGTGTACTCAGCTGAACTTAATGGAACTGCATGCAACTAAATGGAACTGAGTGTAACTACATACAAATGAGTTAACTGAACTGAACTAAAGGGAAATGCATGCAACTAAATGTAACTGGACATAACTACATGTAACTGAACATAACTGAACATAACTAGTGCTTCTCCATCAATGTTTATTTCCAACAACCACTTGCATAACTTAAGAAGACGATTCATTAATTAAATGAACTTTGTTTACCATAACAAATACTTAACTGATATCTTGTCAATTTGAGTTCACTTGATGGCAACATGGGTAATTCAAATTCTCTCTCCATCTCTGTTCTTATATTAAATATCTATGGATGGTCCATATGTGTTTTCATTAATTAATCATCTATATCATATCACACTCATAATATTGTTTTTGAACCTATGATCACATGTATTACCCTGGTTCATATAGTCACATGCTAAATTAAATCACTCTAGGGGTCGCTAATCCCTAAAGGAGACTTGTAGCACTTGTTGACCATGACTAGCCATACATAACATAGTATATCTACTTTAGAAAATAAAGTAAGACACCTCACAACATGATAATATTTGTAGAACTTGATTTTACTCACAAGTCTACTGTCTTGATATTACTCACAAGACATTACTTGATATTACACACAAGTTTACAGACTTGATATTACTCACAAGTCTATTGCCTTGATATTACTCACAAGACTTGAATTGATATTACTCACAAGCTTACTGACTTGATATTACTCACATATCTAATGTCTTGATATTACTCACAAGACTCAGCTTGATATTTCTCACAAGCTTTACAACATCACCACCTCAATCATATGAGGATATTTGTAGGACTTTATATTACTCACAAGTCTACTGTCTTGATATTACTCACAAGTATGGAGAATGAATCCTAAAGTTGTAATCTCAACACTCCCTCTCAACAAGGGATACATTCTTTTCCATACCAAGATTATATAGGAAGTATTTAAACTTCATCACAGATAAAGGCTTGTCACAAACTTCCAATATTCTCATTAGTACCTATGTACTGGAACTCATGACTATGAATTCAATGAAGTAAAAATTCATCTCGAATGTGTTTTTATCATAAAACACATATAGGGTTTTTGAGAAAGATAGACTATTAACACCTAATGAATGTAGGCTCAAGTATTTCACCCTAGTAGGTAACTTCCCAAGCTACACTACTCCTTAGTATGTAGTACTATCTGTAAAACACATTTTTCTTCTATAGTACTCTCAGACATACATCTTGCTTCTGTAGTACTAGCCGCAACACACTTAGATTTTGTTGTACTAGCCTCAAATTACATTACTTATCTCAGGATAAAACAATAGTTGGATAACACAATCAAATAATAGGTCTTCCATATATCAAATGCAATAAATATCCTATTCTAATGTACCTCAAAGGTACTCAAATGTATGCCTAGTAGAAAGCATAAAATACAACAGGTCTGCTCAAAGACCAACCAACTAATTACACAAAGTAGCATCATGTGCATCCAATCCAGAATAAAGTTTCTCTAAACTAGAAACCATGGATTTTAAATCCATCACATACAACATTATACAACAAATGTGTAATAATATGCATAAATAAAGACTTATATTTTCTTTCACTCTTCAACATTTGTTGATTTCTTGAATCTTCTGCTATTTGGAGAAGTTATCTATGAGATTGCATTCTTTGTGATGTTCTTTAAGTCATGATCACTTTCTCAGTGACCCTTCTCTTTATATTGCAGCTCCCCAACTACCTCTCCGAGAGTTTTAACTGTTCTCTGACAGAACCAGAATATAAATCTTCTTGAGTATCAATAGTATTTGAGAATTTGACCATGTGTTAGATCACGTGGATTCTCTCCACAAGATATCACAACCCTTGGCTACCCAAGTCATGTACAATGACTAACTGGTGGGGATTTTATCTACTGCTACCTATGAAGACACATCAATACTTCCTCTTCAAATGGATGGGTTTTTCTGTACTATACCTGAAGTGCTCCTTTGTCAACTAGATCCACTAAATTGATCAATTCGAAGATTTTTATGCTATTATAATATAATGGAATATTTACAACATCCTTGTTCACATATTTCTATTTTCATTTTAACAAAATAAATGTGCAACATATTTCTATAAAAAAATAATTGTGCAAACTAGCTATGAGATAAATAAAAATTTATAAAGCACATTTCCATTTCACACAAGAATTGAAATACTATAAGATAATGCTTGCAGAATACCTAGATTCAGTAGTTTATCTACCGTTTTCGTAGCTCCAGCTCCCGTGTCCTCCTTTGGTAGCTTCCCTTCACCAAGCTTATTGACTAGACCAACAAACCACCCTACCGACCAGCTTATCGTGTTGGCTTTAGGAAACCAACATGTTTCCTAACCCCCGATCCCACAGTCCGATAATCCCCATAGCAAATTTCCTTAATTCAAAATCTCTCAATCAATAGTACAGTTTCACCCCCCTCCTTTGAGTTTCCCACCTCCTCATATCCCCGAGTTAACCCCCTCCTTGGTCTTCCTCATTTTCTCCCCCCAAAAATACTAAGTCTAATTCTTCCCAAAGAAAACCAACCCCCCTTTTCCTCCGTGAGACCTTCCTTTAATATCCATTTTCCTCCTCCTTCATTCTTACTCCAACTCTTCCCTATAATGTTTTGGGACTATAAATCATTAATACCCTTACACAATTCAAGATTTTTGAATGATTCAATATCGTTATCCGATTCATGGTTGTATTGAGCAGTTAAATAATTTAATGCTTAATTAAGTGAGTACACTTTGAGTTGACTTCTGTTTATTTATTCATAGAATTATTATTATTACTTGCTTGTTTACGAAACCTTTCATTTAACAGTGACTCAATGCACCACTTCAATAATTAAATGTGGTAGATGACATAATAATTACCTTGACTTTCATGTAGAGGATATTTATATTCTTGTCACTCAATCCATTCTAACTCAATCATAATGTTTTATTATTTTCAAAATAAAATTTAAATAATCATTTAAAGTGGATAATCTAATAATATTAAGTTACAATATCGCTTTTCATTTGGTTAAACCTCTAACAATAAAAATGATAATAATATATATTTTATAGATCATGTAAAACAATTTGGAGAGTTAAATAATCCTTTTAATTATATTCAATGAACCTTAGGTGTAACAATAGTTATACGATTGTTATTATTATTATTAAACTAATAATCAATAATAACACGTAATAATAATAATAATAATAATAATAATAATTCTTTTTATTAATGGTGAATAATAATAGTAACATTTATTTGTTTAATAGATAAGTAAATATGTATAAACATAGTATTTTTATATTACTGAACAAGGTACCCTTAATGGTTAATTAATCTTGATTAATAGTTAAAGAATAAAATTTTGCACTCTTAATGTTTTGTCTATGATGATTCACATTAGTGATACCTATCTTAACTGTTTATTGCAGTGTTTACATACAATGACTAATTCACTTATTTACACATTAACAACGTAACCATTCATTACCTAGGTTGATTAATACATCATTAACTAGTTATATATGATATTTATACAATTATAAGTGTGACGAGTATGGTCTGTATTAATACTATAGTACATGTACGAGGTGTGCATGCATGGCCACCGTATGCACAGATCATATATGCGCTATAACAAACACCATCCTTCCTATGCATACGTGATAACTAATAATAATAATAATCATCATTCATGCAAGTAGAACACACATAAATATAGCATATTTTTTTTAGCATCCCAAGTTATTTAGTTAATCCTTTAATATTTCTTATTATTAACCTCATGTAGGTTTCCATTAGTTTAATTAATAAAGTGTAAGGAAGAGTACCTACTACCACTAATTAAGTATCAAGGAATGCCAAACCCTCAACAGTAGTAACTAACACATCCTCCCATCCTAACCTACACCCGCATCCTCCCTATCCTTCCTCTGCTAGTATAGAAGTGGATTTCAGCTTCACCGACCTAACCACGTAAGAACCTGAGAGCGATAGCGTTGGCTGAACAACGGAACTGGGCCTCTCGTAGCAGGAATCCGACCGTCGTCACCAAAACAACTTGGGGAGTGTTTCTCATCACAACCCTCCCACGACCCTGGGTATCATAGTAACATAGGGTGGGAAATACATCCATCCCTCTCAACATACTGGTAGTATACCCTATCCAATCATTCTCTGCTACTATCAATATTATTGGAGTGTGTCATCATATCATTGGTTTGGTCAATAAGGTTCTTTGCATAAGTACATGCTAATCCACAAATCATATTTAGTACTTGGCTATCACTTATCCCTTATGACCTGTGGGTTAGTATTGAAAAATAGACATTCATAACAAGCATTTCCACTCGATCATCAATCGATCCATGTTATCATCATTATTTCCTTTCACGTAACAACTTTAGTTCATCACAACTACACATGAGATATAATAATTCAATCAATCACATCACCATATGATATCCACATACCGTATCATATGTTTCACATTTTATAAATGAAAACATTTAAACATATACTATCATTGTAAAATACAAGAATCCCATGATAATCTCAACATCATACCCGCATAAACATAGTAACATCATATTCATGGTGACATCATAACATAGTAACAACATATAATTTGGTTTATCATGTCTGAATTATAGTTTACTCAGTCGAACTAAGTCCTATAGATACTGGCAAATAAAATATCGAGTTAATTCATATTAGAATTTAAATACCAACTGTAAAAATATGGGGCATTACAATACCAAGATTGTCCCGAACAGAGGCTTTAGTAATAATTCTAGAAATGATGCTCATCTGTGGATATGTACCATTTATTGAATATGACCGACTAGAAACCTCAAAATATTTACTGCTTTTCAAAATGCTCTATCTAGAGCAACACATGTGATATTCATCAATCACTATATTAGTCAAATTTCATATATCTTTGAAACTCTATTTTACTTATCACTTGAGTCCACAGACACTTGTACCAAGTAGGTACCACAACACATGCTATTCACATTTCTATGTACAGACTATAACCCACATGAATGATCCCGAGACTTGTAACTAATCAAATACATCTCAACTGACTTAAGATCCTCAAAATATGAAATAATAATTATACAATTTCATATTTACCTTAGTATGTGTGGCCATGGATTTGTAGTCCATCATCCTGAAACTCTTTAGGCTCTTTTTCCTGCACATTTCCCTTAACTGGGGAAAATATTTTTTTGGTGATTTCTACACCACTAATCATAAGAATCATAACACGATTCTTAAATATCGTTATGCTATTCCTTCTGAATTATGAACATCATGCATGTATACCTTTTTACAGGAGGTACATTAACTAGTTACACTGGTTCTTCAGGAGATACCGAGAGTAGAAAATCTCTCTCACCATGTGAATGTGAGAATAATAATTTGGGACCTTCATCACATAGAATTCATGCTCATATATGTCTGAATATATTCTTGACACATGAATGCAAATAAGATAATTTAATTATCTTCAAGAGTCTTAACATCTCTCAGAATAGGATTAGGGATTCTATTCTGACTCATTCCTAATACATAGGAACCTCCCGATCTACTACTATAAGCTTCTTGCTTCACAACATCCCATTCTTTTTAGGACCAGCCATCAGAATTGCTCTTCATTCAATACATGTAATTTTTATTGTAGGTCAGGACATATATTTTTTCCCTACAAATCAAATTCAATCAAGTTATTAACAACCTTGCATAATCGAGTCATTTCAATAAAATGAAAAACAACTCATACTGACATGCAAAACATTCTAACCAATGTTTCAGTATAACCATATCTCACGAATTTTAATCACGTGAATAACTCAATGTATTTGCAGTGGTTCATATAATTATGTACGCATTAAATCAATGTTTCAAATTAACCCCATTCATATTTCATGTAATGTTTTGCAGTTCTATATCATTCTTATATTTAGAGCTCATGAATATTTATGCAAGCCCTTATTATTCTTAACATTAATTTATATATTTACCAATACTATAGAAATATTGTAACATATGCTTTGAATCATGTTTATACCATAACATAATTCATAATCCCAAGAATATAGATTGTAATTAAACAAAATATGATTTTATAAAAACATATGATAATCAAATAATCATGCATCCCAACATTAATATCTCATGAGTCAATCTGTAACGGTAAAAATACATTTATTGGAACTTCTCGAACTTCCACTTTCGAAAATACAAATAATCCATGAATATATATAAAAGTTGATAAAATAGATATGATATTTTACAGGATAGACTTTCCCGTATATATAATTATTTAAAGGGTGTCGAATGCAACTCTTCATAAAGAGTTACACCTTTTCAATAATTAATATTATATTATTATATTATTATTGTTTGTTGTTATTATTATTATGATTTCTATTTCTATATATATATTGTATTATGTTATACTTATGTATTTATTGTTGTTATTATTTAGTCATGTAACATTGTCTGTCTCTTAGAAAGGATTTGTCCTCAAAGCCTTATAATGTGGTTGCATCGTTCCTTGTGACGTCACAACTGACAAAACATGTCGATATGAACTTCTAAGTGTAGAGCATAACTTTCGATATCTTGATGGATCAATCCATCCCAAATTGATTTATTGATGATTGTTGGGATTCCCTACTGATCTATCGTTAGGATATTTGATTACATTAGTACCATTATATTTCAACAACTCTCACTTTCTAGGATACCCATTTATATGGTTGGGGTGTTGATAGGGAATTTTCACAATGTTATTTTCTTTCATGAGTGTCGTGTTTTGAGCATTGATATGTGTTGGACGTTGTATTTTTACTAGATTGGCTTCTTTTTGAACTGTGACAAGGATTATACTTGTATTTGATTATTTTTCTAACAAATACTTATCATTCTTAAGGTTCCTTAACATTTCATCTTGCACTTTCTCATCATATTTAAGCTTTAGAATATGATCTATTAGGTATTGTTTACACTTCTTAAGGTGATTATTCTCTTCGATATTTTCTAATTGTTTCTTTTGAAAATATTGATTCTATTGTTCTAGCTTTTGATTGTATTATGCCTTATCATTCACCTTATTTATTTGAAGAAGCAACTTTTGATTATAATCTCTTAGACGAGAGATCTGTTCTTCTTTGTCTATGATGAATTTATCGAATTCATTATGCATATTTTGTATCGAATTCTGATTTTCTTGTGAAAGAACCTTCGAGATATCTTTAATTTCTTCAATTGAAACAACTCATGAACTTGACTTCATTGTAACCTCCTGAAATGTGGCTTTCTTCTTTTAGTAAGGAAATGTCAATAACTTTTTCCTTGTGTTGAAAACGAAGGTACCCAATGTATCTAACCAAGCTAAACCTAGAATTATATCAACCCCATCTTGCTCCAATGATACCAGTGAAACAACACTGAATTGAGTTAGGAACTTGTAATAATTAACAGATAGTTGTAGGTTATTAAGATCATATTTCTCATTAGAAAGAATCATGTTATTTTCAATTATATCTGATTCTGAAAGCATTAATTGGTTTTCTAGGTCAATGTTTATAGAATTCTTCTTGGTTGTGTGGCAAATAGCGATGCATACAAAATTCGCTTGAATAATCCCATAAGTTCTTAATATGGGGTGTGCATGTTTTTTAAAAGTTTGCGGTAATATTCCTTGTATTTTTCCATGAGACTCCATTTTGTTATGCTTCCTATCCCAAGATATATCAAAGAAAGACATCCTTTATATTGTATAGTATACTATACTCTTCAATAATTATTTTTTCCCTCTAAGATTTCTTGTATATTAAATGTAGATTGGGTGGTTGGGTCGGAGTGATTGTTACCCTTCCCACCTAGGTTCAAATCTTGATATATTTTTTTATACCTTTCACTTTTATGTAAAATCCCCTTTTAACTCACTTAATGTAAAAAGATCTAATATAAAATTTTTCAATTATTCCGTATACCACTGTAACGGTAAAAATCCGTTTATGAAACTTCTCAAACTTCCACTTTTGAAAATAAAAATAATCCATTAATATATATAAAAGTTGATAAAATAGATATGCTTTTTACAAGATAGACTTGCCTATATATATAATTATTTAAAGTGCGCCTAATGCAACTCTTCATAAAGAGTTACACCTTTTCACTAATTAATATTATATTATTATTATTATTATTATTATGATTGCTATTTCTATATATATTGTATTATGTTATATTTATGTATTTATTATTGTTATTATTTAGGTATGTAACACAATCATGCAACTCTATATTCATATATTCACTACAAAAAATCCTGGAATTAGCGTCCCATTTAGCGTCCTTTTTTAGTGTATTTTTTTTGACATTTAGTGGTCAAACTAGACGCTAAATGGGAAGCGTCATGGACAAAACTTAAAGCGTCTAAAAAAACGTATTTTTTTGCTTCCTAGATAGCATCCTTTATGATGTCCAAAATAGCGTCTATTTTTTTGCTTCTAGAATAACATCCAGCTTTGCTTCCTAAACAACGTCAAGGTTTTCTTCCTAAATAACGTCCTATTTTGCTTCCTAGCGAGTGTCCACTTTTTCTTCTTAAATGAAATCCCCATTAGTGCCATATTTTCATCTTTAATAGCACCATGTTAGAATCCAAATTAACATCCAATATTGCATCCATTTTTTCTACAACTTTAGCATCCAGTTTTGCACCATGTTTTACTTCCAAATATGTGCCAATTTTCGCTTCTAGATTTGCACCAATTTTTTCTTCCTTTTTTGCATCATGTTTTGCTACCTAAAGGATGCCAAATATTTTTCTATTGTTGCACCATATTTTGCTTCCTATGTAGCGCCATGTTTTGCATCCAAAGTAACGCCTTATTTTGCTACCATATCAACACCATGTTTGGCTTCATCATTAGCACCACGTGTTGCATCATTTTTAATGCCTAGTTTTGCATCTTATTTTGCTACCATGTCAACGCCATGTTTGGATTCATCATTAGCGCCACATGTTGCATCCTTTTTAATGCCTAGTTTCACATCTCTCATTTTTTGGTCACTAATTTAGTCATTTTTAGTAATTTTATATACGAATTTTGGTCATTTTGTTTGGTCACTTATCTCTCATTTTTTGGTCACTTATCTCTTATTTTTTGGTTATAAATTTAGTTGTTTTTAACCGATATTATAATATAATTAGGGCATGGAGGAATCGAACCACCAACCTCCTGCTTATAAGGCAGACACTCTTCCATTGAGCTAGCACCCTTTAAGAATTTGGGAACCTAACTTACAGAGTCCTCTATAATGGTAAAAATGCTCAATACACAACTTTGAGTATCTAATGGTTGGAAAATGATGAGAGATTGTATAAGTTCACAATATATGATCAAGTAGGTTATGAAATCCATAAACCTTTTCTAGGAATTTTGAACAAAACTCAAGAAATTGACTTAATGGGATTGCAAAAATCACCTAGCAACCGTAAGTGTACCACTATATGAGACCTATCAACAACAATAATCTTAGTGTGGATGACAAGGATATAGTAGATAAGCATGATCTTCCTAGATCCATATATAAGTGAAGCAATAAGGAGAATCAAAAGAGGATGATCAACCAAATAGTTGGTGCTTCACATGGATCCTATCCACCATGGGATGAGCAAAGTTCCTTATTCCATCAAGCTAATGAGTATCCACAAGGACAAATGGTTAGCATATATTATGATACCAATTCATAATGTTTATTTGCTTCCCAAGGTAATGTTGCATGGCTTGCTCTGGGAGATCTTCATGATCCCCGACAACATTGGATATAAGCATATTCATGGGCCATAGAGTATAGGATGAGGATGTCTTTTTATCTTTATCTTTGGAAAAAAAACATGATTTGAAACACTAGGAGAAGGAATAGAATTGGATATACTTAAAAAACTACAACCATGACAGGGCATAGGACTCTACTCTATTCAGCTGCCAAATATTGGAGATTTCTTTGGTAAATGCGTTTCATATCAAGCAAATTCTTTGGATGGTTAGTTAGAGACATGAAGGTCATCCAACTCAATAATTACAAGGAAGTGCATTTAGTGATAGTGGCTCAGTCACTCACTTTAGCGTGAATCCAAGCGTGACTATAAAATTTTAAAGAGAGCACAACCATATTTACTCACCCACTTCTCATATAAGATCAATGGCACCCCCAAAGGCAGAAGGCAATGGTGTTAATCCAAATCCTTGATAGTAGAAACAAGACTGCCAAAGGATTTTCAAGTGAAACTGGAAAATTTGTTGACTTCTTTGATAGAAACCCAAGGTGGAGGTCATACAGAAGCAATTGAAACTGAGTTTAATGGACTCTAATGTGTGCTTAGGAACATGAATGCAACCCATGTTTGGTAACTAAGAGGCTCATTAGATGGAACAAATAAAATTGTTTGGAATGCTAACCCTGGATTGATGACTTCGGTAGATAACGTTGGTCAAGACCTACAATATCTACAGAAGGCTCTCAAATAACTCACATAGATTATGGGTGAAACAGACTTGAAGCTTTGTAATCATGCATAAGCTATCCCGACAAAAACTTACATGGACCTAGCTATCCCAATCCCACCAACAACAACCCCACATGGACCTATCTATAAAGGTTGCATTGTCTCTCGAGGTATAACTAATCTGGGATATGGAATGGTGTTGCTATCTACTAGCCTCTTAGTTCCCCTCTCCACTAGGAGCACTGGGAAAAAAGATGAGATCCGCTAAGTTGTGTCTAGTCGAGTCACAAGTGGGGGCCAAAGAATGTGAGCTATAAGCTTAACCTAGTCATACATTGATTTTCCATAGTACATTAGCCTACATTGATTTTCCTGCAAAACTGCAATTTAAAACCTTCATGAACAAAAGAGATAAACCATTTTCCTGCAAATGTTTCAGACATGATCATATAGACAATACTATTAAAGGCTGCTAGCCTTTCTAACTTTAACCAGAACTTTCTCATTTTACAAGGTTCATTGCTCCTTGTATTTAAAATGTTGCAATGCATACAATCCAATGCTTTCCAGATGGATGCATCTCAGAGTCTGGGTACTCTTTCCAAGCTTGAGACAACTACCCCAGTAAAAAATACACCCTTGGAATGATGGGTGATTAGTTGGATGATGCTTTATTGAGGTCTCCATTTTTTGAAGTGATGGAAGTAGATTTTAACTGACAAGAACAACTCCTTTTTTATGAACTTACATTGTTACTATCCATGGCTAAAAGACAACTACTTCTCTTTTTCATATTGATTAGCCTGAAATTAGGCTACAATACTTTAAATAAATGTTGCTAATAGATGTGTTAGAATGGATGCAAACATAGAGGAAACAATTAAATACTCCTCAAAATATTTTATGACAGGACTAGAGAGACAGATGACCATGGGTAAGATTCTATGTCCATAATTACATAGGAATTGCCACTCCAATACACAATCACATTTTCTTATTGTTTATCAAATACCAATAGACTTCCAGTTTCTATGATTTCACCAAAATTTTGGATAAATTATGGACAACTAGGCAAGCTGGGTATTTTATAACTTCAAGCGGAATTATCTAATGGATGCACTAGAGATAGTATAATATGAGATTATGAACATAAAGTCAAAATGAGTAATGGAAGCAATTGACTAAGAGAACAAATAAATCAAAGCAAACATCCAGGAACCTGAAAGAAGTATTTAATGAAAAACACTTAGGGCATATAATCAAAGATTCTGAGCAAAAACAAGAACTCTTCACAAAGTAAGTCATTGAAGCACAAGTACATATTTTTAACAGCAAAGGCAGTAATCAAAATTCACAAAAGGAAGCATTATAATCTTATTACAGAGCACTTATTAATACAACGGAAAAAACCAACATGGAGATCAAAATTCCAATTGGTGGCTACAGTCTCTGAAGTTACCCAAGAAAACTATTGTTCTGAATGCAATAATTTTTCCCAAGCACCAAAGAACTGCTAGGGAGCAAAGTCCCCTAAAGCCTAAGCATTTTTGTTACACATTATTGCAATGGAGTTCTGGTTGTCCCTATAATTCATTAGGACTATCCATATCTAGAGGGATGTCAGTGACAAAATAAACAATCAAAGAACAAGTGCAATTTTTTAATAGTGAAACTGTAAATATAAATTTGCAAAGGACTAAATTCTCGTTGCAAAGCACCCTTTGAAACAATGGAAGAATTAAAAAAAAAATGGCAGAAGCAAATATGGGCATCCAAAGGCTAGAGAACAACAAAGTCCTGAAACAATTATTAACAATTAATCAACAGACTTAATGTTTCAACAACCATCTTTTTGAATCTGTCAGGGGAATTCTAGCAACAGAAATGTTGAAAACCCTAAGGATTTTGGACAGGCATATTCTTATAGTAGAAAAGGGCTTATTTTAACACTTATTCAGCACAAATTTTGTTCTAAATTCCATTTGAAAAGAATCAAAGAGTTGCTAGTAGCAAAACTTTCTAAAACCCTAATGTATTTCTCTAAAGATGTTATTCTAGTACGCATCTAACTACAATAAGATATCAAGATTACCTACATTGGAAAAAATGTTAATTGGAAATTATTGATTAAGTTCTTTTCCTTTTCCAAAAACATATAAATCTAAAGCTCATGAAAAGGGAAATAAGAAGGTGACTAAAAGAAAAATGAAATCAAACCAACTAGTGGGAAAATTCAAAGTAGAACTAATCAATAAAAGCACTAAATAAGCCCCCATAAACTATCCATAGACATGCTACCAACAAAATAATTGGACGAGAAGTTGATAATTTGACACCGCAAATGGTAATCTAAATCCAGCCAAAAAAGAACTTAATCTTACTGCAGAATGCCTATCAATACTAGAGAAAAGCATACATGGACACCCAAATTCCCTGTTACCCTCTTAAAATGCAATGGTCATTCTACATTTTCATTGGCACAATAGGATATCCTGGGAAAGGGAAAATAATGAAACATGAAGTGCCAACCTATGTTGGAGGCCTATCACTAGACAAGCTGATTGTGGCAAAGGATACATTGGTTGCTTTGGATTCGGCAAAACCAACTATTATTACAAGTGACATTGCAAAAGGAGAGTTGTCACTACATCATACAACACTTTCTAGTCTCTTTGAAGATTTTTCATTTGAGGCATGACTCCTTCCATTAAAGTTTGTAGGTGCTTTTGCATTAAAAGTTGATTAACTTATATTACTGATAAAAGTTGGAAATACTTGTAGTGAGCTTCATTTACTCGAGAAAGTAAGTGAACTGGTTATTATTAGCAATGACCTACTCTTATTCTCAAAGCAACAATCATCTGTAGTGTTGCAACACCTAGACAAGAACAAGGTTTCTCTTATTGTTGTTCTAGATAATGGTCAAAAGAATGAAATTTTGAGGTTGTTGAGCTAGATCCTCAAAGGGGTATCTTACAAAAGGTTTTTATAAATAATTATCTACGTATAGATATGTCTCATGGTTTTAGGGCCTTGGTAATTGCAGAAGACCATTCTCTTGCATTATTGCAACAAGGCGAGATTTTTTGGAGTAGAGAGGATGGTCTTGCTGAAATTATAGATGCAACTACTACAGAATTACCTTTAGAGAGGGATGGTGTCTCAGTTGCTGAAGTGGAGAACAACTTATTTGAATGGCTGAAGGTATTTAGGTTGAAATTATTGCTTTCCTTTCTTTGATGCTTACTTCTTTATTTACCTCGCACTTACAACTTTACTGATTAGTTATTTGCTGTGATTTATGAATATAAGAGAAATAAGTTGCCAATCACTATTCCATCCCAACCATTGTGGAAATGCTACAAAGTATATCCAATAGCAAACTATCATGGTTAAATAGCTTCTCATAACACCCTCTGCCATATAATCTTGTGCATAAATGCGTAGAATCAAATCACTAAATTTTTTTAATTCAGTTAAGAATTTATAGAGGTGCAAAATGAAAAGCATTCCAAACAATAAAATACAAATGTAACAACTGATCAAACGAAATCTTCAATAAACTTAAAACTGGATAACATGCACGAAAATGTAAAACAAGGTCTTAGTCAATCTATCATGCTAGCTGATATATGGGGAATAATTTTAGTTTGTGTACTTTACTAGAAACAAAACTGTACTATGTTTTTGCAACATAATATTTCAATCTTAGAAAAATGATTATATATATATACATCCACAAATATTGAACTACTAACACCACCGTAAGTTAAAAGCCGTTGGTTGGAAAAATAAAGAGAACAAACCAAATGTAATCTACATAAAAACAGAGGGTAGAAATTTCAACTC